>OX596209.1:9520807-9553525 GCA_951394215.1 Glyphodes perspectalis | reverse complement strand
GGACAAAACGAGGCGCGCTCTCCATAGCTCACGTGTGAGGCACGCAACGTAAATACTTTCTTTGGCGTGACAAATCCGTGAATTTAATGGGCTGTGTTAGCTGTTGAGAGTTCGTGCCGAAATAAAACAGTAATGACGAAACATGAAAGAATAATAATGCTGTAATGATTGGCTGCCTAAAATTGGTTCCGATTCCGTAAACTGCAGGTTGTGTTTAAACAAGTTATCTAGAAAAGAACGTTCAAAAACGGATAAACGCTTTTAAAATAGATCAATTAAACGCGCTACAAAGCTAAACAATAACAAACGTTAACTGTTCCTTAAGGGAACAGTTCCAGTAAGCTTAAAAAGAAACAAACTTTAATCTTACATTTCTCTGTTGTTTGCTTTAACAATGCTCTAAACGTAAATAGAGAAGCCAAATATTACATTAGCCGTCGACAGGCGAAAGGCGATCATTTGCTTATTTACCCGTGAATGAAGGCCCGCATGCTTCGTTGTACTAGATATACAATTCCAAAAACATTGAGAAAAAACTGGATTATCGAAAGTGAAAGGATACTTATAACATGACTTTAAATAAGATTGAGGTTTAAAAGGTGGGAGGTAGATGAATATTTTGGAGCTTGTGACCGTAAGAATAATTTATATTAATAATATAATTATAATATTAGTAGGGATGATACCCTACTAATATTATAAACGCGAAAGTTTGTAAGTATGGATGGATGTTTGTTACTCTTTCACGCAAAACCTACTGAATGGATTTTAATGAAACTTTACAATAATATAGCTTATACACCCGAATAACATATAAGCTATGATTTATCGATGTACCACGCGAGCAAAGCCGCGGGCAGAAGCTAATATGATATACATATAGTTTATTTTTATTCATCTCCGCTTTTATTAAATTGAATAAAAACAAATGAATTGTTTAAACGTCTATACTTAGCATTACTATAAACCTAGTTAATTTGTGGGTTGAAAAATGTAAGTTCAAAAGAAGATTTATACTTACTTGTATGTTATGTTCTAAATTTACTACAATTGATTTGTCTGTTTCGTCTCATTATAATTTAGTATACTCAATAATATTAACAGGCTTTTAAATTATGATGTTTTTAATGGAAACGTTTTTGTTTGTAATGAATGCAGAATATTTTGATGCAACTACATCCAAAATTTTTTCAATAAAAACGAGAAATCAGATAATGTATCCAACATTATTTGATCGGGAATTTCATTCATATAAAAATTCCAAATAATTGCTTTGTTATGATTATAATATTGAATCGGTTCGGAGTATTAAAATTTCCATAAATAATGTTAAACTTTGAATTCAAATATCATCTTGATAGAAATCGATTTACCTACGTATAAATAATTAAATAAACATATTTAAATATTTAAACCACTTTACCGTTCGTATGATTCAGTCTAAAACAAAGTTTTATAGTTTTAAATTATGAATACATAGTTATATACTTACAGGACGTACGCACATATTATGTCTGTACATGTAATAGCTTGTTTCATTTATTTGTTCAGTATTCTGCTTTTTTTTTTTCAAATATATATTTTATAAGTTCAAAATATAAATAAAATAAGTCATTGAACGTCGAAAGATTTAAAATTTACATAGTTCGCTTCGATAAACAAAATCTCGTCAGACTAAGACTTCGCCCATGTGGTAGGTACCTACATATTTGCTCTTTATCAAATTTATAAAATACCACCATAAATTTCATACTAAGATTTTGGAAGAAAACTATTTCGTCCTAACATATATAGTAGAAAAATTTAATAAGCAAATTAAAGGTGCTTCATAGCATATATGTATAAAAAAACGATTTCAGTAATATATTTGAAAAACAAACAGTCGTCGGATAAGTAATAAAATCCATTAAAAAAAAATCGAAGCAATTCAATCTTCATCCACGCCTAATTAATGTACGTATCACAATATTACAAAACACTCGGGTCCCAGTGGCAAATTGGAACACGCACATAAAACAAAATATTTTTCGCCCCAATTTTTTTGGTCTCATTTGTGAGAATTGCGCATTGGGTCGCGCCGGTTTTGTGCTTCTACACAAAAAATCACCTTTAGCGAGTATTCAACACAAAGGAACGTCGCACCCTGGTGTATTATACAGCGGTTACCGATTCGATTGATGAGGAGAGAAGGTTGAAGGTACTAGGATTGTGATGGGATGTCGAGTTTGGGATTTAGATGAGTGCGATGGATGCGCTCGCAGGGCGGGCGTCGGTAGTGAGGCGATGGGAGCGGGCGATGCGGCGCCTGACGCGGGACTGCCGCCGCCCGCCCATATCCCCTCGCATCCCGCCCGACCGCCCGCCCGCCGCACCCGCCCGCGCCAACAAAACACAGATTACAGAGACACATTTATTAGCCGAAACGCTACTTAAACTTCAATCATACTACAACACAAACACGATTCCTTAGCACTTTGCTGCGATGTAGTTACAAGTTAATGTCAATTCCATTTCAATAACACAAATGACAATATAGCGATATTCTAATTTATGTCATTAAAGTCCTCTACTCTTCTGGCTTCACACCTGAGTGATTTGCAGTCGTGGTGGTGCCGACTGCCGCCGGGGCGGTCTCCGGGGGCGGCGTTCGCACCAGCTACCTATGGCCCGTAAGCGCCTCGAACATGCTTCCCTCGACGGCAACTTCCACCATCGCCTGGGCTCTCGAGCTCCAAAAGTAGTTGTCATCCTATCGCCTGGCTTCGGTATATCGTATACTATCTTTGGGCTTTCCACTGCTTCAGTCCCAGGCGAGATACGATACTTGGCCCCCGTTATAGCCTTCTTGATCCCATTTAGCGCTTTTCTTGCAGCATTCTCGTCCTCTTTCACATCAAATGCAGTTTCTCTAGGAACTGCGGTAAGTCGACCTGGTGGTGGATGACCAATTGGCGTTTCCTCTGGTTTTTTCATAAGATTCCTGAGTCGAGAGAGAATAGTTGTTGGCGGATCTGTGTTGGTCCCAACGGTGCAGACGCTTGGTTTATATTCCGTTTCGAGTGGTATAGTAGTCGGGGCGTAGGGTTGGAGGGGTAACGTAGCAGCCCTTCGAGGGGGCAGGTCATCTTGCATGTAGGCGACGTGGAGGGTGCTGATACTCAGCGGCTGCTGTGGCGGTGGCCACAGTTCCCGGGTGGGAGGGACGGGCGAAGGGCGCTCTCCCAGCATCCGGCGAGCGAATTCTCCGGGTTGCCAGAGGTAGCTCGCAGTCAAGTTCCCGTGCGTTTGCATCACGACACGAATCTCCACTAACAGAATGCGAACTGCCGACGCTAATCTAATACTAGGCTTCGCGCACTTGACGGTATTCATAAAACACGTCGAGTAAAGGCTTTTTAAATTAGATCAAGAATGGGGAATATGTAATGTACCGCACTGGCAAGTAATCCCTTTTGTTCTGTTATCTAATATAGCCCGACATGTCGTGGGTACGCGTCGCGGAATTAAGTTATTCCGAGCCGCATACGCAAGAACATCATTACATTTATTCTCTCTGTACTTTATATTACATGTTTAATGTAGTATGAGTAATACGAAATAAGAAGTTATTGTGGATTGTTGGTTACTGATAAAACACACAAAGATGAATTCTTAATGTAACTTGTGCGGTCTGGGAATGTTGTGCATGTGTGAGTTGATTCTCATCAACCACAGTTGGTAGGTTGTTGAAAACTGCAGACATCCCCATGTTAGAGAAATACATATGACAGGTTACGCATTGTGTTTTAGTCTAAGGTCTGGGTGTTGTGGGAGAAATGGAAGCCAAATGAACAATACATGTTACCAGACTTGTCCGCTAGATTCCAAAGAGATAGGCAGAGTCAAAGGGGCAGCTAGCCAACCAGCCCAGTTTAATTGGGTTGATTACCCAATTAAACTGGGCTGGGTTGATAAAAAAATTGTGAAAAAACAAGTTAACAATATAAAAAATTAAATATCTAGTAATCCTTCCTACTTAGACAAGATGAGACTATTATTACTGCTTTAACAATTGCATAACTATGTATCCTACCAAAGAGTTATCAAGATAATCACATACAATAGTCCAACATTATATAACATTATAATAAAACCTACACATCCATAACAGTGTCCTGTTCTGTATCCATAATCCAAATAATCAGGTTCCCCTAAGGGTTACCAATATGGTTGCCAACCATACTTTATCATAAAGTATTGTACATTATTAAGGGCAATTGTACTCTATACTATAAAAGAAAAATAATGTACAAGAAATTACTTTATTTTGCACTATTTGATTTCTCTGGGATACATTTTATGTATACCGCATATACAAAAAAAAAGGTGTTGGTTTTGATTATATGAATATTTGTAAAAATTTAACAACAGTTACTGGGGTTGAATAGTGATAATTACCTGTTAAAAGTAATGCAAAAAAATCTTGAAAAAGTAAAATAAATCATATTTTATTTAGACAGAATATACTTTTTTTCCTACCTTAAATAGTCAATATACTTTATTTGCACAAAAAAAAAGGTGGCAACCCTCGTTACCAAGGTCAGTCTTAACAGGTAGGTTTTAAAATAATATAAAAAAAACACTTACCTTTAAGGGCCTGACAATACTAATTGTTTCAATCATTGTAGTTGATGCCATTGTGTGTTCAGTGTCTTCCTATAAACAAAACAGTTTTTAATATTTAAAACATGTGTCAATAAAATTCCAAAACTGAAATTTGTGTATGAATACATCAAGTTTGGCTTTGCTGAAAGCATTTTCTTTATGCATTGTGTAGTTCATGAGTATGTATAGTTTCATATTTCTGTCAAGTTACAATATTCCTGGATTTATGACTGCATAACTGACCTGGTCAAATGGTAGCCTACATCAGCTATACTCAAAGTGTGTTTCGCTGAAATCTGGGGCTCCACAAAGCCTTTCTAGAGGGACCATGAAAATAGGTACTAAGAATAATTAATAAAATTCTAATTAAGGCTCCAGGAGAAAAATAAAAATTTTAATATTACATATCTACGACGATGTGGGTTCGAAACTACCGCCCGCCGCGCCCCGTATTACAAAAAAAAAAGTGTTTGATAAATCTAGGGTTCCATCAAATACTCTCCTTCCCAAAGGGTTCCGTAGCCAAAACAGTTTGAGAACCGCTGGCCTACATAAACAACAGAATAGATAGCCCGCTAAAACTACAACCCAAATTTTTTAAAAGCAATGCTTTAAGTGTCCCTTAATTGCATAATGTATTCTTTTAACTTCATTTGTCAAGCTATTTAATTTATTACTGCAATTACCTTAATTCTCTAATATATGAAATATAAAGATACAATGCATCTTAAAGCATTAAATACCATACTATTAATCATGAATTTTGTTATTTTAGTATACCTTTGTTGTTATTATGTACAGAACTTGCTAAGAAACCTTCTGTAACTGTAGGTTGTATTTTATAAATTATTTAACATATTGCTACATATTATTATTCAATAATGTTATGATTAAAATACATTCTGTTGTTTATATTTTAATTTTATTACATTGTGAAAATAACAATTACAAACCATTTAAATAATACATATCTCACTGAAATACCATTCATAAACATATCTGTTTTCTTTAAGAAAGTCTAACTGAATACAGTCGTATGACTAATCAAAAAAAGGAATGCAAATTACATATCCTTGGATATTATTATGATTGTAACATAGCAATTTGTTAATACTATGAATCATACAAACAAAAATAGTGATAATAAGTGCTATGTAATTATAATAAATTGAAATACCTTTTTAAGCGAGATGTTTCACTAGATCGGTAGAATATTGTAGATGTTTTTTAACATTTGTTAATTTAACTTACAAAAAATTGTGCCCAGTAAACGTCCTCAAGAGAAAAACATTAATTAGGACATATAAAGATATGAATTCCAAATACATCGGAAATTATATTCGCATTACCTTCATGAGTTTAGTAAAGTTTATAACACTATCACGATTTCGATAAAAAATAAACACAATGCATTTCACTACATTTAGTTCACTTTGTGGAATGCACAAAAATGACACAAATATGTCAGAGACAGTAACAGTAGTGCAAAGTATTGATGCATTAACAGGAATATGTTAAAAGTAACAAGTATGATATCGTGTACTTACATTTTATGCCAATCGATAATTTTGTTTCCTCTTTGAATTTTTATTTTGTACATTTCATCTTATTGAATAATCTTAATAATAAATTACAGTACAGTACATTATGTAATTACGTTGGTAATATATGCAAAATAATAACTGTATTAGTAATGAAAAAACATGGTTAGAACTTAAAACCTCTGTATTCTATTTTATTTTGAGATTTTATATGAGTTAAAATATAAATAATAGAGCTTTTGTATCGATTTATTTTTTTATTCGAGTACATGTTTACTGCATGACATGATAAAAATCGTTACATACACAGACAGAGCGGTGGTAGCTCAATGGTAAGGACACGCGCCTCTTAACCGAGGAGTGCGGGTTCAAACCCCGGCATGTACCTCTAGATTTTAAAAAATCTATGTACATATTTATACCACTAGCTCGACGGTGAGGGAAAACATCGTGATGAAACCTACAAATTCAAACAACTTTGAATTTGTAACCATGATCCAAAAATTGTCTGGTTCCCCTATCTTAGGGTTACGAAGGTCAGATCGGCAGTCGCTTCAATGTAATTACCAGACTCGCTAAATCCTGGATCATGGTCTAAGCGGACCCTGTCTAAGCACGGGACATAACGCTAGGAAGATGATGATGACACAGACAGAATGGTCGGGAAATTGACGTCACAAAAAAAATTTTAGTAGGCATGTCGTGGAGTACCCGAATCATCCTTAAGTATGTCCCGCGATTCTTTATAGTTTTCTAGTTATGATTCTTTTTCCTGATTTTCTGAGAAATTAAAAAAACGTAGAAGACTTTATAAAGATGTTTTTTTTTTGCAACTTATTCTTCATGAGTTGTACTTTTACGTATAAAATAATAAGCTTCGTAACTTTGATAAAGGTTATTAAAATGTTGGTCTAAAGTAAAAAAAATACGTTATATGAATAATAACTAAACAGATGACATTATGATTTCTTAATCAGCTTAGAAAATGCATCAGACTCTCAGTTTTCATACTCATAAAATAAAAGTACTTTAACGGGCTAATTTGGCTATTATTGGTCTTCAAAGACAGCAAGGTAGAAATATGTAAAATTATCCATCGGATCAATTTTTTTTGCCATGATTATCATTTGTTAGACTAATTTATTTGAAGAGACTGCATTGCTGTCTCATAGTGCTATCTCTCTCGCTTTCGGTGGGGTGAGAGGCCGAGCGCAACCGAAGCCAACGCAAAACTCTTGTGGCGTAATATCGCTATGCTTTGTAATTCATTAGTTACTTAACAGATAAAATTTCATTTTGGAAATCATTTTAAAAGCATTTAAATATCTAAATGTGACAAATATATCACAGTGACTACAATCGTAACTAGATGGCAAAAATATCACACCTTAGTATTTCAGACAGCCCTAGTCCCCAAGCTTTTATTTTTTTTTATTTAAATGTCAAATTGATAGATTTCATACCGGGCGGTGTGGCTTCCTCGGTGATATTTTTCATTGGCGCGAAAGTAATTAATCTCTAATTAATCAGACAGTCTGTTTAATTATATTTTATAATGGCTGGGGTGAAGTCTTTGGCAGTCAGGGGCATAAGAAGTTTTGGCCCTGAAGAAGTCGATGAACAAAGGATCATTTTCGAGAAGCCTCTAACATTGATCTTAGGTCAAAATGGTTGTGGTAAAACAACTATCATTGAATGCTTACGTTATGCTATTACGGGGCAGATGCCGCCGGGTAGCCGCAATGAGTGTTTTGTGCATGATGCTAAAGTGAATAGGAGCAACGAAGTTTCAGCCCAAGTGAAATTGAAGGTATGCAAATTATGCCAAATTTGTGCTCATCTGAATATACTATGTTTTCTTTTGTTGTTACCATAACAAACCATAACTTGTAACATGAAAAACTGAAAATTATTATAATAAATTAAAAATAATTAATAATAAAGCCTACTCTCTGACTGAAACATCAGTAAAAACACTATTACAAAGTGGCTTTGTTAATTTCAGATAGTAAATGCTAAGGATACACAGTTAGAAGTATCAAGATCCATGCGTGTGACAGCGTTGGCCAAGAAAAAGACTAAATTCCAAACATTGGATTCATTCCTATCTGTAATTGATGAGACCGGCAAAACAAAGGACATATCATCAAGATGCGCTGACTTGGATTTTGTCATGTATGAACAATTAGGTATGTTACATCTATAAACATTTAACATGCTGCTTAAAGTAGTGGTCCATGCCTCTTGAATCTATGAAATACTTCATATATCCTTATACATTATATCCCCACTAGGAAATTTGTACCCGTCATTAAATTTTATATGATACAACTTCCAATTTATAAAGATACCTATAAAACCTAAAATATTAAACTTATGTGTACTTTTAATATAAAATTTAAATCTTGTAGGATACAAAGTTAACCATTAATTAGTTAAGTTACTCTATTGTATTAGTTAAGTGCTATTTTTAAGACCTTTATAAATTGGTAGAATAAAATAAACAACAACTAACATAGTATACATTACAATGTATTATTTTAAATTTTAGGAGTCTCCAAGGCCATTCTGAACTCTGTCATATTTTGTCACCAAGAAGATTCGAGTTGGCCATTAGATGAAGGTAAAAAGGTTAAAGAGCGTTTTGACGAGATCTTTGAAGCTGACAGATACAGTGATTGCTTTGAACGCCTCAAGAAGATAAGGAAGGAATACACTCAGAATTTAAAATTACTTGGTAAGGATATTTTTATATGAAATAATATTACATATAATAGTTCATACATTGTCAGAATAAATGGTTGAGTATATTTATGTTTGAAATTCAAATAAGATTATTTTATGTTTTGTTTTATTGTTATGTATGTTTGGAATGTTATTGCAGCATAAATATTCTTGATATTCTTGATTTAACAAAATTAATATTTATCTTTACATATATGGTTACTATAGTTGTTGCAGAAGGTTAATGGATTAATTATTATCTTATAATTTTAATACATATGTTTTTTATATTTACTATTAAAGGGATTGTTGTTAATTTCATAGTATAGTATCTGTTTCTTATTGAGTTGTTATGTTGTCATAGAACAAGATGTAACTTACCTAACTGAAAAAAAAGAAGATTTGGACAAGAAGAAGTTAGAGGTGGTTAATACGGAAACCAGAATTTCGGAAACTGAACTAAAGGTGTCTGAATTGACACAAGAATTAAAACCAATAACTGAAAAATTAAATGCAATTACTGCTTTGGAGAAGAACATTGTTGCATTTGAGTCCAAGAAAGAAAAATTGAAAGCAAGGTATATTTCAAGTAGTTTCTTTTTCAGTGATTTGGGAGTCACTTGACTATAAAAATTAAATCTTTAAAATAAAATCTTATTATGTTGTCATGTTAATAAACTTTCCTTTTTGAAATACAAAATAGTAACTGAGAAACTTTTGTTTATTTTTGGTTTTCTGTTCCACAACTTGTTTCTTTAAGTGAATTTACTTTACTTTTTACTATGTGTAACTATTTATTTTCTCTTAATTACAGATTGGAACATTCCCGCACTCAAGAAGAAGAATTGAAGAAAGCAATAAAGACAATTTTTGAAGGCACTACTGCTGAATTACAAGAAAATATTAGTAAGTATTTTATTATTGCATATTATACTTGATTATAACTACTATGATACAATGTGTTAAATATTAACTCAAAAAAAAATCTGTTTATGCTTCTCATTGAGTGTATTCAGACTTGACTTAAATATAAACATTATAAAAAATTTAAGGTAACTATGGTTCTACTGCCAAGGCTAAACAAAAGGAACTAACAGAATCATACAAAAAAATTAATGGTTTCAACAAGGAAGAAGAAAAAATTGCTAATGAGAAAACTTCCAATGAAATGAAGTTCAGCAAATTCATTCTCCTTGAAAGTCAAAATCAGGAGAAGATTGACAAGAGAAACCAAATGATTGTTGAGACAGCTCAAGTAGCAAAAGTAGAAAATGTATCTGAGGTGGAATCAAATGAAGATGCAGAGGCGGCTATTGAAAAAATATCTGAAAAAGTGAATGCCCTTAAACAAGATTTGAATGAGCACAAAAAATTGGCAGATGCCGAAGAAAAGAAACTACAATCAGTTGTTGATGAAAGCAAAGATGCACTTTCGCGACACAAACAAAAGATCTCAAATAAACAATCAGAGATACAGAAAAATAAAAAAGATATTGTAAAGACCGACAAAGAGATTAATGATGCAAATGAGTCAAAGGTAAAATTGGAAGCTTTGGAGAAAAAATTGGAAGCTGCAGAAGGAGAATACAAGCAGCATGAGAGTGAACTGAACATTGAACAATGCCAACAAGAGATCAATGATGATGAAAAAATACTGGAAACCCATGAAAATGAACTTGAACAGCTTACAGAGAAGATAACAAAGCTTCAAAAGCAAAGTGCCAAATTGAAAGAGAAGGATATGATTGAAGAGCAACTGAAGCAGAAAGAGAAACAAGTCTCTGTCCTCAAGAACAAACACAGATCTGCTCTAATTGAGATTCTCGGTAACATGCCTGAAAATAATTTTGCTGTAGCAGTCAACAAGTTTGAATGTGAGATTCGTTCTGAAGTTGACTCAATGAAAAAGAAACAGAAAGAGAAAACCATTGAGCAGACTACACTGCAGACTGAGCGGAAGCACATCCGGGAAATGCTCAACGAGAAGCGCAGTGAACTAACTAAAGCTGAAGATAAAATGTATAAAGCTTGTGGCACACAGTCATACGAGTCTACCCTTGCCAAAACCACTTCATCTGTAGAGAAATTGCAGGTATGGAAATTATAAAGTCAATATATTTATGAAATAGGGACGGCAATCCGTTTGTCGTCCCTATAAACATATTTATTTGTATGACCTCCTCAATAAGGATTAAGGTTATGAGCTACAAAAATGTATATTTATTAATGCCCTTTTAATTTAGGCCAGGAAGTTGCTTACTGTGACTCCCTAACTGTTGGATGTTCTAAGTACACAATTTAGGATTCAATAATATGTGTTAAATTTTTAGACACTTTGGCTGTCTCTTATGTTAAAAAAATCTTGAACATCTGTTTATAAATGTATAATAGAATAGTAGTACATATCCCGGTGACAGTTATGTAGGTACCTTAATAAATAAACTTATAATAATAATAATGGTAATTTCAGGATGAACAAAATGTTTTACAATCGTCTATGTTCATAATCCGCAAATATCAAACACAGCTGAAGGATAATAGCTGCTGTCCTTTATGCAGTCGTGGATTTGACAACGATTCTGAGGTAAGGGAATACAATATTTACCTATCTGCATTTGTTGCTTATTTATTTAGTTTTGTGTAACAGGTTTTTAATTAATTCCAAATATTTATTTAGGTGACAGATCTGATTTCACAATTAACAACACAAGTGATGAATGTTCCCGCTAAGCTGGAAAAAGTAACGGAGGAGCTGCAAAAAGTTTCTGCAAAAAAAGATGAGTTACTAAGCATGAAATCTTTGAATGAAAAGATTACTAAATTGAAGGACAAAGAAATTCCTCAACTTGAAGAACGCTTGAATGACATTGAAAAGGTACAGTAATTATTTACTTATTTGATACATACATTATGTCAAAAGCGGTAGTTAAACGGTGGGAAAGACACGCGCTTCAATGGGAGCATATTGGTTCCAACCTGAACATACAACTCTGATTTTTTTTATCTAAGGCTTAAGATCTGGTAGCTGTTACGTCAATCATTTTCGGATTAGCCATAAAGCAAAAGATAGCAAATGCTACAGGTCCTACACTTTGGTAGGCCCTTTGTAACTTTTGTTAACGGGGACCCCATTGGACAAAGTTCCAAAATAAAGGCAATTTTTCATGCAAGAGCCTTTTGGTAAGCATATGCTACGGACCCCGCGCTGACTTCAAGAGCCGCACCGACGTCAATGAGTCAGATACATAAGTGTGGTTATCACACCCTATCTACACATAGATAGATGTATAAACAGGGTTGAAAAGGATCCTGACTAAGAATGTATAAAACACTTGTAAGACATATTATAACTTTGTAATCAATGTTTATTGTTTTAGAAAATAACTACTCTATCGGAAGAATCAGATGAGTTATCAATGTCACTCATTGAGCCAGAACAGAAGTTGCAAACTGCCAAACAGATCCAAGGAGACATGCCTCTCCTTGACCGCACTAGTCAAGAAATTGCCAATATTACTCAAAAAGTAAGTAAATATTATGTATTTTTATGTGTGAAGTAATACTGAGTATAATTTTACGGCAATATGACTTATGTTTGTATTTTTCAGTTAGAAGCTGTAAAATCCCAGTGCACTGACATAGACACAGAAATGACCCTAGATGAAGCAACTGCAAAGCAAACAGAGCTGAGACAGAGCATCAGCACCTTGAGAGCAAAAATTAAGGCCACACAAAAAAAACTAAATGCACACAATAAAAAGTTGCAAACAATGGCTGACAAGAAAAATAAAATTAAGGAGCAACTTCTTAATGTGCAAAAGAAGGTATAAAATTATGTAGTTATCAAATTGAGTGTCGATCTTTACAACTTACTTTAATATTGAACATTACAACTTACTTTAATATTATGAAGAATAAGAATAGATTGAAAATAGTCCATACATTTGTAAGGCTGCATGTCAAAAAATCAACAATATCATTGACTGTTATGATTATAAAAATACCTTTCTGAATTATAATAAGCGCAAGTTCACATATGTTATAGGCACTACAGATAACCACTCTAAAAAAATGCCGATATTGCCAAAAAAAGGAACCATACCATTCTATTTCAAAGTAAGCGTTAAACCACCAATTACGATCCATACCGATGCAACACAAACAAAAAAGAACTTTTTTCGTCAGTAATAGTAGGCAATTAAGGTACTTAAATATTCTGCATCAGAATATAGCTGGTGTGCTGTCTAAGAGAGATGTGTTAGAAGTAACAATTATGGAACTGCATAATAAAGGAAAACAGCCGGATATACTTTGCTTTTCGGAAACGTTTGTTAGTCGCAATAACGAGAAGGATCTAAAAATTTCAGGGTACCAAGTTGCATCAATCTATAGTAGGAAAAATAAACAGCGTAGAGGAGTAGCCATACTAACAAAAAATTATCAACCGTATAAAGAACTTATTTCTGTAAAAACGAACGCCGAAGATTTGTATTTTAAAAGTTGTGGTGTCATCATTCCTGTACATTGCATAATTTTAGTATGTCTCTATAGAGTACCAAATTCTTGTGTTCGTTTGTTTTTGTCAAAACTTGACTCACTGTTGTATAACCTTACAAAAAAATATCCTAAGTACAAAATTGTATTAACAGGAGATCTCAATATTAAAACTCTTAATGAAAATAATGCAACTAGGGAATTGGAAACTCTGGCACAGAACTACAATTTGAAATTTCACATAACGGAACCGACTAGACAACAGTCATGCATTGACCACATACTTAGCAATATTAAGGAGGCAACTGGTGAACTTCTAGAACTTGGACTGTCAGACCACAACACAGCTCAAATACTACATATACCTATAAATAAAAATGTTTCTCTACTCCCATCTACGTATTATATCTCTAAAAGAGACTACAGTGATGAAAACATAAAAAAATTCTATGACTGTCTCTCTAAGCTGTCTTTTGTGGAAGTATATGAGAAAATAGATTTAAACACAGCTGTAGAAGCTTTTTATGGGCTTTTTGAATTGTTTTACAAATTATGTTTTCCTGTAATAAACATAAAAATAACAACAAATTATAAGAGCCCAAAATGGATCACAAAAGGATTAAAAATCAGTTGTAAAAACAAAAGACGTCTTAGGTTAATTTTCTATAAAAGAAGAACTGTAGCTAACAAAACAAAATACCAATGTTTTTCCAAAATGCTGCGCCGATGTTTGTGTTTATCTCAAAAAATACATAACAATAAATTAATAAATCAATCGAAAAATAAGTGTTGTGCCTCCTGGAAATTAATTAACAGTTGCAACGGAAATAAACAGGAGTTCATAAATGAGCTGAATATTGACGGAATATATATTACAGACCCGAAAGAAATCGCTAATGACTTTAATAATAATTTTATTAATATGACATGTGCAAATAAATTTAATATTAATGAAAATACGAACCAAATACGTTTACCCAATACGATTTTCTTAAAAACCCTGTGACCATGAGGAAATAAGTAATATAATAAAATCACTTAACAATACTAAGTCTGTAGGTTATGATGAATTTAGTACGGAAATAATCAAAAAATGCAATGAAATACTTAGTCCTATTTTGACATTTTTGATTAATCTTTCCTTTGAACAAGGAATATTTCCAAATAAATTTAAAATATCAGTTGTTAAGCCCCTATTGAAAAAAGGCAATAAACTCGATATAGGAAATTATAGGCCAATCACTCTGATACCAGTGTTATCAAAAAATTTTGAAAAAGCCATGCAAAGGAGGCTTGTATCATTTATCGACACATTCGGTATAATCAAGAAAAACCAATTTGGCTTTCAAAGTGGTAAATCAACTACGTTGGCTATTTACAATTTAGTCAAAGAGATATCAGAAAATCTTAATAAAAAAATGTCTAGCAGTGTTATTTTCTTTGATATGTCAAAGGCTTTTGACTTTGTCTCACACGATTTACTTCTGGATAAACTTGATAATCTCGGAATTCGCGGACCAACTCTTAAATGGGTAAAATCATATTTGAAAGATAGATTTCCAATATGTGGAAATCACAAATATTGATCAAAACTCTATGGTAACCGCATACAGATCTGAACCTAAATGAAATACTTCCCTGGGGCACTCCACATGCATTAGCATGTGGAGTGCCCCAGGGAAGTATATTGGGACCTCTGATGTTCTTAATGTATATTAATGACTTACCTGATGCAACAAACAATAAATGTACATTATTCGCTGACGACATATCAATTTTAATTAATTATCATAAAGACTTGACCTCTCATGAAAGACAACTAGTGGAAACTATAAATTCAATTACTACGTGGCTAGGCAAAAATAATTTAAATATTAACCTGACAAAGACAAATTTTATACACTTTCAAAATTATGGTAGCAAGAAATTAAATTTTAATATTGACATAAATGAGGTAGAAGACACGAGATTTTTGGGTGTTAAGATTGACAAATATCTCAATTGGAAATCTCAAGTAAAACACGTTTGTGTTAAACTTAATCGATTTGTGTATGTTCTTGTTAGATTAAGACAGACTTCTGCTTTGTCTACTATTCTTATGGCATATCATGGCTATGTGTCATCTATACTAAGTTATGGCTTAATCATTTGGGGTAACTCTTGTGACATCAACAAAGTTTTCATCGCCCAAAAAAAATGTATACGTGCAATACGTGGCGTACCTAACTATGTTTCATGTAAGCCACTATTCAAAGAGTTAAATATCTTGCCACTGCCGTGCATGTACATCTTTGAACTTGCTTGTTTTGTCAGAACACATTCGCACCACTTCAAACGTGCTAGAAATCTATATCCCAGGAACACACGAAACCTGGATAGGTTGGTTTTTGACAAGTTGCCTAGAACTAAGTCTTACCTTGGACAAACGTATGCTATGTGTGTTAAAGTATTTAATGCCTTACCTGATGAATTAAAAGCATTACCGCTACCGAAATTCAAGAAAAATTTAAGACGATGGCTTAGTTTTAAACTCTTTTATAATGTTAATGAACTGTTTAATAAGTAGTAAATTGTAACAAAATATGTCATAATAATTTATATGTAGTGTGATTGTTAGTAATGTTTAATTTGAACTACTTAGATTCTATTTGTTCGTTATAGTTTTGCATGCCAAAAACTGGTGAAAAGTGTGATATAAATTATAATTTTACATCTTTGTACCACTTTTCGATCAAAATAATATAAATAAAATAAATAAATAAATGAACAATCAAAAACTATTGGATGGTATACCGGATGGGACAGTCCCTCATTCATAATAATACAGTTTTCATATTGAGGAGCTCAGATCTCAGAATACTTACTATTATTTTATAATGTTCGTTATAGGTGCAAGAAATAGTTAATCTGCAAGAGAAGAAAAAGCAGTTGGAATCGGATGGCGAAAAGCTTGTTATAGAATTGAAAGAATTTGAAGAAGCTATAACTCCTTTGCAAGCTGAAGTTAATGAGAAAGAAAACGCAAAGTCTGCAGAAATGGACAAATATAAGTGAGATATGGAATGTTACTCATTATGTTTTATTTATGTATATCTATTTTATTATTTTGTATTGCCGATATATACATTAATTCATGCATAAAAATGTAGCTTGTTGATTACATTCATTCTTGCTTCATTGTTGGTGTGACAATTTTTTTATATAAGTACATTGTTACATTCACACTAAATATTTGAATTTGTATTTTTAGGGCTGTAACAGAAACTAAGAACAATTTCATTCTGAAAGTAATAAATGCTTTCGATAAAGTCAAACAAGTAAACCTGGAGATCAAACAGCACAAGGAAAAGAACATTCCTTTAGAAATGGATAAGATTAAAGAAGCAAATGAGAAACTAATGGAGAAGCAGAAACAGATAATGGTGGATAGGGATGCCCTTACTAAGAGAATTGACATACTGAAGGATGAACTCGCCAAACAAGAGGTAAGTACTATAGTAGAGCATTTGAATAGATAACATTAATTTTGTAAAATAAAAAGCCAAATAATTCAATGCAAATCTATAGGATTTGCATTCAATTGTTTTAGCATGTTATTTATTATATATTAAATTTTAAAGCTATTCAAGAGAAATTTTGCTAATATGATCATGAAATGGCTACTGGCTACGCGCCATTATAACGCGCTAAATGTTGCGATTCATTTACATAAGAAAATAATAAAAAAAATTGCCAATGACAATTGCCAGCTAGGTGTGATAATATTTTATGACTTTATTTCTTTTTTTTTTTACAGATTTACAAGAGAGACTTGGAAGACAACATGAAGTTGCGCAAAGCCCAAACAGATATTGAAAACAGTTTGAAAGAGGAAGCAGAAAATAATGAGAAAATGAATGGAGTAAACATGGAAATGCTGAAGGAGAAACCCGATTTGATAACCCAGCAAACCAAGATCTTTAGGGAGAAAGCACAGACTGAGGGAGTGATGGCTGAACTTAAGGTATTCAGTTTGCTATTAACTGGTTTATTTTCTTTTGTGTAATAACTTTTTGTAGTGACTATACTATACGAAATTATAGATACACTGTTAATAAATTAAAATATTATAAAAAGGAAAGATTTGTATTTTGTATGTTTTTGTAACAAATAAACTCAAAAACTACTGCTGGTTTTGGATGAAGTTAGGCATAGACATAGATAATAGACTGAAATAGAACATAGGCTATGTTTTATGGATGTACCACGCGAGCGAGGCTAAGAGCAGAAGCTAGTATTATATAATAAGGTTAGGAAAATAGTAGTAGAATAATAAACTACAGTATAGTATCCATCTTGCACTGATTGCAGTCTGGTATGGTATATGCTTGCTCATGATTGGCATTCCAAGCAAATGTCAAAAGTCTTGTGTTGATCTATTTTCAGCCATATCATAAACAATATATTTTGTTCACTTACAGGAGAGACTGAAGCAAAGTCGTTTGGAGCTGAAAAAAACGCAGAATAAGGATGTGGAAAAGAAATTCAGGGAAAAGTTTTATGAGCTCCATGTCACTAAGGCAATAGATAAGGACATTAAGGACTACTCTGTTGCTTTGGAGAAGTGTGTTATGGAGTTCCATAGAGAAAAAATGGAGAGTATCAATCAAATCATCAGGTAAGAGACTGGGTATGTGGAAATGAATGCAATGGATAATGCCAATTTTGCATATTATATTATTATTATATTAAACATTTATTACAGAGAATTGTGGAGAAAGATATATAGAGGCAACGATATTGACTATATTGAAATCAAGACTGAAGGCAGTATGTCCGCAGATTCAGATCGGCGTAAATATGACTACAGGTAAAAAAAATAAAAAAATATTTTTCGTAGAAAATCTTCCAACTAATTTAACTTATGATAAAACATTTTCCCTATAAGTATGGTGAAAGTGCACCCTGAGGTTAGCACTTATAAGTTGCTGAATTTATTTATATCTCTTGCTTAATTAAATACAATAGTTTGCCTCAAAAAGGATTATGCTTAAAATAAACATCATAAGACAAGTATCGTGAGTTATGTCCTTTTTACAGAGTGGTGCAATGCAAGAACGGAGTCGAAATTGACATGCGCGGCAGATGCAGTGCTGGTCAGAAGGTCTTAGCATGTCTAATAATACGACTCGCCCTGGCCGAAACCTTCAGCTCAAGGTAACTTGTGTTGTTTCTATATATCCGTGTGTTATTCATAAAGTCTTGATTGTAACTTATAGATTTAGTATACAAAAGAACTATCGAGTTTCTTGCTGCTTCCTTCTTGGTAGAAACAGACAACATTCAGATTCTGCGACAAGTTTGCGTTTCCTGACAATATATGTTTTTTTAAACTTATATAAATAAAAATTCAATTTATCTTCATTTTGCAAGTTTTTTTGCTAGTACTATGGTAATAACTGTAGGTCTGGTGTAAGTTAAAATAAGTTCATAGTAAACGTTTGGTATGAAATATTATTCCATAATATAAAATCGACAATATGGCTTGATCATTAAGGAGCGGTGGTAGCTCAATGGTAAGGACACGCGCCTCTTAACCGAGGAGTGCGGGTTCAAGCCCGGTAGTTCCTCTGGATTTTTCAAATCTATGTACGTAATTATACCAATAGCTCGGCGGTGAGGGAAAACATCGTGATGAAACCTGCAAATTCAAACAACTTTGGATTTGTAACCATGATCCAAAAATTGTCTGGTTCCCCTATCTTAGGGTTGCGAAGGTCAGATCGGCAGTCGCTTCAATGTAATTACCAGACTCGCTAAATCCTGGATCATGGCTAAGCGGACCCCGTCTAAACACGGGACATAACGCTAGGAAGATGATGATGGCTTGATCATTAACTTGACATATGTTGTTTTAAGGTTTGGTATATTGGCACTGGACGAACCAACAACAAACTTGGATCAAGAAAACATCAGAAGTCTTTGTGTCGCCCTCGGAGAAATAGTGCAGGAGCGGATGACTCAAAAGAACTTTATGTTCATCATCATCACTCACGACAAAGAGTTTATCGAGTCCCTTGGAAATGTTGATAAAGTGACTCATTATTATGAAGTGTCCAGAAATGAAGACGGCAAGTCCAGAATCAAGAGGATTAGGTTCTCGTAAAGCATATTTAATTTTATGAAAATACATATATAATAGCCATTCCTTATAACTAGAGACTGGATTATATGTAAGTGCATATATTGGCATATTTCGACTTATTGAACTTAGTTTTTCATGTATGAGTGATAGATGGAAACCAATCTTTCTGATGAGTCATTTACCTATATATTTTTAGTAGATTATTTTCACTAAATATATAAAGTCACAGTTCCATCAGGTCTAGAAAAATATGACCCATTTTATAGAAATTTCACGACACTTCATTCATTTACTATTTATTGAAGAGTTTAAGATAATATGTTGTGTGCGAAATAAGATAAAATGTGCACAGCTCTATATGACGAATGTTTATAAAAATTTAAATCTGAAGAATTAAAATATAATTCTTATTACAAATACATATGAGATGTAATTATTTTATATTATATTGCTTATTTTCATACTTGTTTTGCACATACCCACTATTTTATATTGGATATAATCCAGACTCTACTTATAAAAAATAGATATATTTCATTTTCAAGTAGCTCTAAGAAGGCTGTGCCTTACAAATTTATCTTTTAATTCAATCATTCATTACATTTTGTAAGAAGAATTACAGATTAAAAGGTTTTTTTACTATATCTACTCTGTAGTTTGTTTTTTTTTTTTCAATTAAAGGCGTTCTTATTTTTTTAATAAAAAATTGGCATTAATTTTTTTAAATTACAATAGCGTTAATCACTTATTTATAATTGCATCAGATATATTGATTTATAATAGAAAATTTTGCTTTCAAATTTTCACTCAATAAATTATAAATTTGATACATATTAAACTGCCCATATTTGGGTAAAGGATCACCAATAATCAGCCAAAAGATTTTTTTGTAATATAACAATTTATTATTACATGCTTATCAATATAACCTTAATCAATTTACAACTAAACTTATAATACCACTTAGAGGGTCACATATTGCAGCTTGGTCAATGTGCAGCATTTTACTCTCTTGTAGAACAGTCAAGGTAACGCCCAGAAGCTCGGCTATCTGTGTGGATGGGAATGATTGTGAGAGGCATTTAGTGATATAAGGAACCAGGTCCTCGCTAAAACTCACACAAAACAGAACAAAGTTCTGCCTTTCAATATCAGTGAAGCCCTGCTGTTCTTTGTGGTAAAATGCCAACAATACTTGCACAGCCTTTTCAAATGATTTTCGAAATCTATTGTATACCTCTTTTACAATGTTCAATGGTGCTGTAACTCTCAAAGAGTTCAGGACCGTCAACAACCCATTGCAGTATTCAGCTATTGGGTAGTAATCAAGTAAATTTTCAGGAGGTCCTTGAACCATATTCTCGTTGACTGGTCTTGGTACATTTTTGATGCTAGATACTTTATAAGAACACATTTGACTATCGAAATGACTATCGGCTTTCTCTACGCCGTTGTGGAACTGCGCTAGAATATTGTTACGGAACAGCGGCGTTAGAACGCACCGCATGTCAGCCCCCACTCGCCCGAACGACAAGCAAAGGTACATACACTGGTTCAACAGGGACTCGAAGCTTGATTCGTCTTCTCTTAACACACCTTGATTTAACATTTGCCCCAGGACTTCAACCTATAACATAGAAGTAATTAATTTTAATAAACTTTTCTTTATTACTGTGTGTGTGTGACTGAGTAATAAAAGGACTCTGGGCCATTAACTAGACATTGAAGTTCCTCAGGTGCTCCAACTTGACACGCAACGTACGTCACATCGAGTCATAAATGCTCCAAATGTAAGATATCCAATATCTGGTATTCATAAGTATCTCACTCACACATGCATAAACGTGGATTCATGCTATTGTATGACAGCCCAGTCGTTTTTTTTTATTAGTCTGTGGTTTTAAAATATGTAGTGTGGTGTACAAAAAAATTGCTTACCTTTAGCTTCAACCAACAGGACAAAGCACTTGTGCCACTGAGCTCATCATCCCTTACTTTAGCCTCTTGGGTGTCAGATAAAAATATGGATTTGTGTTGAGTCAACACATTAAAAAGATGAATCCTATGTAATTCTACAATTTTCCTCAATAACTTTTCTGGTGCTAAAATAAATAAAAACAGATTGATTAGTTTAAAGTATAAAGCAGTATTTTATTTGTAACACAGGCTTTATGTTACATACAGGAAAAAAAATAACTAACATTCATTATTTTTGGCATCATCCAATGCTTTCTCAAACCAAGCATTCCTCGCTTTTAAGAAATGCAAGTGCAAGCCATCAGAAATTGCAACACTTCCACTGCCAGTTTTGCCAGATGTATATTGTAATCCATCTTGTTCCTCATCTGTTGATTTATAGACTGTATTTGCCCTACGTAAGTAACCTAGTATCTGCAAAGGAAAAATATTTGTGACGATTTAATACAATATTACATATAAAATTTCTAAGAAAAATAACAAATTACTGATTAGCTAACTTATTGTTTTGTATTAAATCTTACTTGTAAACATTGTGGTAGGGGCAGATCATATCTCAGCTGGTTGAATAAATGGTATAGAGTCTCGAACCATAAAGTCACAATTTCTGATGTTGTATTCTGTAAAAAAAGTATTAGAAATAATTAATTTAAAGAACTACATATTTATTTAAAAAATTATTTTTTTTAAATTTCAGGACTAAAATGTCTTGTATAAAATAAATAAATGAATATTCTACCATAGCAAATAAATAGACATATTTACAAATAGAATTCATTGTTCGAATTCATTCACCTGCACAATAGGAATCTCAGAATATCTTTTAGACAAATTTCGGATGAATGTAAAAATATCTAATGCACTCTCATAGTCCTCCGCATTTAGAGCCTCTCTCATCAATGATGGCAGCTCCAGAAGTTCCAGTAATTTGTCACTTTGATTACGGATGGTGCTGTATCGACTGAAACATTATTCATAGTTCATGGCTTAATTCACTATTTGCTGGTTATATTTTGATAGTCCTTTGTTTTATTTAGTTTGCAGCAAAAAAAAATCCATGTTTCACCACCAGTGGGGGATAATTAAGTTTTGTGAGCATGTCTATACATGTACTAATAAAGGGTCAATGCAATGAGCATTGTCATTATTACATACTAAAGTTTAACCCTTGCCAGAGTGTTACAATAATATGAGTGTCACTTATTCATGGTTTCAGTATGTGGCATATTAAACATATTATGAATTATAAGTTTAGTAATTATATTTAACCATATACTCTGAATTCATAATTGTATATATCTCAAAAGGATACTGTAAATTCCAAAAGACATCATTACCTTTTTTCTTTTATTATATTTCCAGCCATCTGGGAAAATTTATCACATTCCTGTATAAACATAGGAGTGGTGTCTACAAATGTTGCTAATGAATCTTTGGATTTGCCAAGATCTTTCATAATGGTTCGAGATATATCTGCAGTCTCCACAAAAGTCTTATAATTGGTAAAGGCAAGCTCTTGTGTTTGTTCAGTCAGTTGCCTCATTTCTTCACTTAATCTTTCTGGTTCTTTGCGAATATGCTCCCAGTTTTGTGAGCCCAGCTTCTTTATATAATCCGTAATATCACTAAAGTATTCCACCTTTTCTGTAATAGCAATTATTATGGTAATATTAGGATAAGACAAAACCTAACATGGATAATGAAGTTTCAAATTTTCCCTCTGCCCAATGTCTCCAAGTCATGATTCATATATCTTAACAATTAAAATAATTATTAAGTTTTTCTTCTAAACTTCTCGGGCCACACTGTCTGATATTTACAATAAATAAATAAATAAATCTTTCAGACTGACACACCAATTCCCTAGTACCAAACTAAGCTTATGCTTGTGCTATGGATACTAGGTGAACGGATAGACATACTTAAATACGTTTATAAACATCCATGACTCGAGTACAAATGTCCATGTTCATCACACGAAACATTTGCCCCTAGCGGGATTCAATAGAAGTAGTGTTTAGCAGAATGAGCTGTTATCATCTCGAAGCACCTACATAGATGGGCATAAGATTGTTTAACTTGATTGTGACTTACCAGCAGGGTTTTCAGGGAATAGTAATTGACAGAGCTCTCTCATTTCTTGGGCCATTTTTAAAAATGATTTTTACCAAAACCCAGTTAAAATGTTCAATTGCTTTGTAGATACTTAATTACTGCAAAATAAAAACTAAAATATGTTTATTTAATACACCGACTTCTATTTTAAATAAGTTTACGTGTAAAACTCAAGATTTATCAAAAAATCGTGGAACTGTCAATGTCACAGACGAGTAATGTAAAAATCAAATGTCAAAACCACTGACACAAATGTGATGAGATACAGTCAGTGTTACTAATACCTAGAAATTCTAGTCCCTAGACTCAATAGCAAAAGTCGCTAGAAAGCCGCTAAAATTAATTTCACCAGGAGTTTTGTACCTCAAATTTGACTCGAAAGTCGCTTTCAATGTATATAGTTTTTATAACATGAATATTTTTACATTGAAAGCTAGTGTCTTCAAACAAATAAATTTAAAACCTAGATTTGAAAGAAAATTTGATATTTTGATTTTAATATTTTTTGAAATAGCGAAAGCTAAAGCATATATGAATAAAAATTATTGATATGATAAACCTAACTAATTAAATAATTTTTGAATTTCAAATTTTTGAAATCTGTTATTGGTTCTTGAGCTGTTTTAATTTGTACTCCAAAAGTTGCCAGGTAAGTCGCTAAACCCTTTTTTGTCGGCAAAACTAAACAAAAGTCGTCACTTCTAGCGACAAGTCGCTAAATTGGCAACACTGGATACTGTTTAAAAACCTTTTTGTCCATGATCAAGCTATAGGTCAAAACACTCATTATTTGTTTTTTAATAATGTATCAGCGCTCATACAAAAAAGGGAATTATATTCAATAAATTGAAACCTGAAAGATAACAAGTAAATTATGTGAAATAAAGTCAAAATTGTTATTGCTCCCACGTTTCCAATATACCAAAAAAATATTTTAATTTTACAACATAGTTTCATTAAAACTTATTGAAAATATGTTGTAAAATAAAAATATATTTTTTTCTATATATACTTTGATTTTAATTTTAATCCAAGATTTTTCAGATTTTTAAAATTTTTTGAAGTATTTTACTTTGTGCGTGTATCCGATCATGGCACTCTATATTGTCTATGGTTTTTTTGGTTGGATTGGATGGAAATGGAAGTTAGCCATTTGTCCGATAACCAAACAATAAAATATTTTCGATTTGTGTTTTATATTAGCTTGAAAAGAGAGTGATGCAGTCCCATTAAGTTATTTTATGGTTTGTACTTGTAAAGATTTTGTGACCACTTTGGTTATATTTTTGTTTTCATCATGATGAACTATTGATAAGTTCTTTGATTGCGTCATGTAAACGTATAGATATACGTTGTAGTTGTAATTTATGCCAAAATCGTTACGATTCTTAACAAATTTTCTCATAATTTCGGTACTTGAACGAAAACAATTCATTCGGAAATGTTCATGTTTATGTTAACCTTTTCGTTTGACAGGGATAACCTACGCTTTTTTGTATTGACACCATTTTTGATCAGCCTTTCATCCTTTATTTAGACTATTTTCGTTAACACGCATTATTTTAGCTTGATTGAATAAAACAGATATCAATTTACATTTTGACAAATTATCTATTAGCGATGTTAAGGTTATGTTGATGTTTTGGTTGAAGATAGTCTCAAGTATAAATTGATTATATTGTAGTCAATGACAAATGTATGATCACAGAGATTATTCCAACTTGTAATCGATTGTGGTAGCTTCAGTTGTTTGTAGTTTTAAACATGAAAGCAAGGTACATTATAGAATAAGATACTATAATAGTTTAATTATCTATAATATTCTTTTAAATCATTCAAAGTATGTAATCATATATATATTTCTAAATATTTCTTTTTGGAATTCCCATAGTTGAAATCTGACATGAAAATCAATGTTGATTAGTATTGCACATTTCATTGAAATCTATTATTATGAAGTATCATGATGTAGTTGGTTTTACAAGTACAGTGGACCTACGGTAATCCGTCCCCTGTGTTATCCAGCTCCCTATCACTGTTGCAAATTCTACACTTCGCCAGGAATAAAGATGATTTCTATTTGAATCTTTGTAATGTAAATAAATTTAGTTTTCTTAATTTTAGAATTTATGAATGATACAATATCCCCTTCGGCGATTATGGGTGTGATGTTAAGTTTATGTTTGTTTATGAATGATAATGATGATGTTAGTTTTATGATCAAAAATATGCTTTTTATTGCACTGTTTAATTTACCAAATCAGAATCTAGAATCTAATGTCTATTATTTCTAATTTGTTGGATTAGTAGGTACTTTTCTAAAAACATTCTGGACTATAGAGGGCTTATTGGCCTATAATCCAATAAATTTGACAGTCCGCCACCACCCTGCATTGGATTACCGTGGGTCTACTGCATAGATATTTACAAATATAATAACCTATCTATTTTCAAATACCTATCTTTCCTACTTAACCCTTGAACTGTCTTGGATGAAATGATTGTATCTGACAATCCTTTTCCTAAAACATAGGAAATGAAGATATTTGACAATGGCAAATTATTTATTATCAACTGGTGTTTTAAATAGTAAAAACTCTTGCAGTAATGGGTGAAATTATAAAATAACAAATGATGGAGGGAGAGGAGTTCAATCTCCACTGGGAGGAAGTGGAAGTGAAGGTAAATATGAATCTGAATTTCTTAATTCACATTGCAGCAACATTGAATTGTTATATGTATATGGATGCCTCCACATCAATTTATCATTGATTGATTGATGGATGATGGCCCATATTGATGAGTACTTATTAGATCAGTTAGTTAACCTTTAACCAAATTCGTCATTGATTGGAGATAAGTTGATATTTTATAAACCTTTGAAGCACTCTTAAGTTATTTTTATTAATATTGAAAATGAAAATCATATACTTTCAAGTGACCATTAACCTTTACTTTTTTTTTAGCACTCTGCGGGTGTGGTAGCTGAAGAAGTGATATGTGCCCTTGGCAGCCATGATGCTACATACTCCAATGTGGTATGAAAGAAATTTCGCTGCGAACTTTAATGCCTAATGAGAGCTGCTGTTACCAACCTAGATAAACTCATAAAAAAATATTTTTTTAATATTTTTTTAAACTAGGCTGTCGGCTAGCATTTTCATAAGCTAACATAGTGTAAACTGTTTTGCATTGCTGCACATAAATCTACTAAGCAACTAGATAGATTTATTAGGCTAAATTAAGTTCTGTAAAAACATTTTTATAGGTGCCAGGGGAAATTATTGAAGACAATGACCAAATGGCTGCAGAGAACTTGATGTATTTAGCGCAAGATGTTGTGAATTACACTGAAACAGCTGAACTGGCTGACGATCCTAATGTAGAGTGTGTCACTGAAGAAGTCATCACTGATGACTGGGTCATACCTGGTGGGCAGGAAAGGTAATTGATTTTAAATATTGTACAGTATTGATATATAAAAGTCTTGAATCTTGAGTTATGAAACCAAGAGTCTTAAGATTTTATGCAGTATACGTCTTGGTAAGATAAGACAAACCTTGGGTTAGTTACGATTGAAAAATGCGAGATAGCAAATAGTTTTGTATTCTTTCAGAGTGGAGGTTCCATTGGATCAGTTAACTAATCCTGTTCAAGATGTCAAGGAAGAAAATGACATTGATGTTCCATTACCAACGGACCAGGTATGTTCTTATTGATTAAGAGAATCCTATAATGTGAATAATGCATATTTGGCAAAGGCAATGTACATTTCAATATCCATTCAATCTATACTAATATTATAAAGAGGAAAGATTTGTATTTTTGTGTGTGTGTATGTTTGTAATTCTTTCACCATTGGAAAGCTACATTATCCGGAAGTAACATAGGCTTTATTTTATCCCCATATTCCTACAAGAACGGGAATTATGCGGAAACCGTGGGGCGCTGCTAGTGATTATATAAAATTACGTACCTACTTTCTGCCAATACCTATATACAGTCAGGCATAATTGCCTGTTTAATATGTTAAGTAGTTGCTTTTTATGTCATTAAATACTCAAACTGAATTACTCGGTATATCTTGTTTACAACTTGAGGTTTGCCTTCTGACTATTTTTCTAGAAATGGTGTATTTTATTATAACATTAAGGACATTGCCATTAGACAACCTTTAGTCCGAAAATCTAATGAAATTGAATAATAGTAACACATCCATGAACGGTATTTTCTTATTCGGTTTCCAGTTATATAGATTACATTTTTAATTTTTTTTTATAAAATCCAGAAATAGTGCAGTGCTAGAATTTTTCAACACCCTTTACGACGACACTAGTTAGGCCAAATTACCACTGTCAACACTAGCTGGATCTAGCGCTGTAGTTAAGTGGGCTAGCTGCCCCTTTGACTCTGGCCCTCCCCTGCACGAATTGGGGGCATGATCATTTTTAATGAAAATTGCAAGGACGGAGGAGCATGAAACTTTTTAAACACATTTAAAATTTACATAGGGAAGGAGTGCAGAAAGCTAATATTTTAATCAATAATGCATTAGAAATACATTTAATTAATAAAAAAACAAATCACCGCATTCTGGTAATAT
This sequence comes from Glyphodes perspectalis, assembly GCA_951394215.1. Lineage (NCBI taxonomy): Eukaryota > Metazoa > Arthropoda > Insecta > Lepidoptera > Crambidae > Glyphodes > Glyphodes perspectalis. Next base: position 9,525,303 of record OX596209.1, on the reverse strand, counting down.
TTCGACCACTGCGCGATCACTATTTGTTATATTAGTACAATGGCAGCACCCCATAGTTTAATCCACTTAGTTTCCATTCCCATGTGAATATGGGGATATAATATAGCTTTTCTCTTCTGAAGAATCTATCCTCTTTATGTTCGTAAATATGTACATGTGCTCAGGACGAGTACACAGCGATGCGCCCGTGGCCGTGCGACTTCTGCTCGCGGCGGTTCCGCAAGAAGGCGGCGCTGATGAACCACATGGTGGCGCATCAGAACGACCGGCCGCACGCGTGCAACCTGTGCGGCGTGCGCTACGTGCGCAAGTGCGACCTCATGAACCACCTCAAGGTGCACGCCTTCGTGCCCGATAACCATGACACGCTCGACTACGGTGAGTGATACAACTGTCTTCTACAAACCAAACACTTTGAGTATCATCATCTTCCTAGCGTTATGTCCCGTGCTTAGACGGGGTCCGCTTAGACCATGATCCAGGATTGAGCGAGTCTGGTATTACATTGCGATGCCCATCTGATCTTCGTTACCCTAAGATAGGGGAACCAGATTTTTTTAGATCATAGTTACAAATCCAAATTTGTTTGGATTTGTAGGTTTTATTGGGATGTTTTCCTTCTCTGCCAAACTAGTGGTATAAATATGAACATAGATTTGAAAAATCCATAGGTACGTGCTCGGGTTTGAACCCGCACGCCTCGCTTATGAGACGCATCCTTTCCATTGAGCAATCACCGCTCTCAAACAATTCGAGTTTGCTGGTACTTAGTTCAAAGTGTTATATATAAACAGAATTTCGGAATTTTATATGTTTATCTTATAAGTAGTTATAAGTTATTTGTGTCAGGATTTATGATACTTTTGATCAGGGTTTCTCGAACTTATGGCTCCACATACCCCTTTTAAAGTCTCCAGTCCCCTCCCCCTGGCTGGTTTTATATGAGCAAGCTGTGCCATTGCTCGTCTTTTGCAGTTGCGAGATACTTTGTTGCAGGTAGGATAATTCAGTAAGTTTCTATTTTTGTTTCAGAGGAAATGTTAGACAACAAGCAAATTATCAAGCCAAAGAAGAAGCGCGGAAGGCGGAAAAAGAACCCAGAACCTGTTGAAGTAAGTCTACTGTAATTGTAGTCCATTTCTGTTCATGTTCAAGTTTTGATATCGTGGGATATGATAGGTGCAGGTTTTACTATGCGGGGGGCCTTAACATAGAAAAGTTTGTTCCCAACACACACCTTTAACATTGGGGTCTCTGGCATGCCTGAACTAGATGATAGGACCAAAGTGAATATACTGTGCACGTTTTGTCTTAGAACGGCACGTGGGAGAACATGACGTCGGCGCGCACGCAGCAGTGGTCGCGGCGCGCGCGCACGCCGGCGGCGCCGGCCGCGCCGCCCACGCCGCCGTCGCCCGAGCCGCCCGCGCCCGACCCGCCGCCGCCGCCCGCCGACCCCAGCCGCCCCTTCGTGTGCCGCCACTGCGGCGTCGGCTTCGCGCGCGAGAAGGCGCTGCAGTCGCACGCACGGGTCAGTTCCTAACACACCGATGCCCTTACTGAGGCAGTGCAATCAATGTTAATGTCTATATCTCTGTTACGTTTTCACGCCAGAATTCATTATTTGATTGATTGTGGTGGAGTTAGAATCGTAAAGAAAAGACATCTAGAGGGACGCATAATAGTGTCTCTGCTAACCAGACTCTTGTAGCAATATTTTTATTTTAAATATCTTTAGCCAATGTTTTTTCGCGCTGTCAAACTGGCTAGTCATTAATATAATTCGACATTGCGTTATAGATTCACGGCGGCGACTCCCCGGTGGAGTGCAGCGAGTGCGGAGAGCTGTGCTGGTCGCGCGAGGCGCTGGCGTCGCACGCGGCGCAGCGCCACCCGCATCTGCCGCCGCGCACCAGCGCCAGCGACGCGCCCTACCAGGACTCCGACGAGGGTATGTGCCGCCTGCACGTGAGATACGAATCGGTCTTGTAATCCGTTGGCTATATTCTGAATTTCGATCGGTCACGTAAAGGCAGTGAGATATAGCTCACGTATAGGACGACATCTTAGTGCTGCGTGAGTTCGAATCGACACGCGGTTATCGATTTTGATTTCGGGTCACATTTTTCTTTGTTATGTTAATTTTAATACACTGTAGGTACAGATAGCGCGCGAGTTGAATGCAGTCGGGGCCTGAGACGAGACATACCTGAGCTCTGCATTCAACTCGCGCGCTATCTGTACTTCGATAGTAGTTTGTTTCTAGAAGGTGTTCAATGTTCTGGTTTAAACATGTTAGTGATGTGTGTAATATTTCGGCAGACGACGACATGGAGTTCCGCCTGTCTCCGGTGGCGCACGGCGGCGGCGGCGGCGAGCGCGTGTACGACGCGGTGCGCGGCCCGGAGCTGTTCTGCCAGGACTGCGGCGTCGCCTTCCAGCGCGCCGACCTGCTGCGCCGCCACGTCGCCGCCGCGCACAGGTGACCGACCTCTACTCTTGTATTGTACTAGTTGTAACCTGCGGCTCTGTCCGTGTGAAATTCGGCCTGTTACAGTGACGTTGTGTCTTCTGTATGTACGCTTGATCCGCGGGATAAGAAGTATTCTAATCTTTCGTTTTTGGGCTCTAGTTTTGGACCTACCACGTGTCGTTATTGTCGAAAACGTATTTTGCAGACAGATACAGTCACTTTTGTACTTGTAATGTCAGTAAGAATTGTAATGTGTAATCAATTATTTAACTTATAAACAATATACATAAACATTCTAAGCATATTAATATATTTGTATGGAATAACATAAGTATGCTTCCAACTAAATTTTCTGGCAATATTGATAAATATGCTAATAAAACGCGGCTAATAATGTTATGTTTAATAATAAAACGTGTCACTAAGATGATGATGATTAACGCCTTAGTGCTCTTAGTACTAGTACATACGACTAAACACTCGTCATTCCATTATAAGAGTGAGGCGTTGATCGGGTCGTATCTATACTAGTGTCGTGTTATATCCATATGTGTAACCCGTGTTGTCCGGCGGCAGCTACAAACGGCACGACAGCACGAGCAGCACGTGGGGCGAGCACACGTGCGACGTGTGCGGCGAGAGCTGCACCGACGCGCTGCAGCTGCTGGCGCACGCCGAGGGGCACGCCGAGCGGCACGCCACGCACGCCGCGCCCAGGTCGGCACCTCCCGCCCGCACATCACATAACAAAATAACACTACAGACATCTCACGCGCAACACATGCGCGCATTATACATACGTCCCCCATCTGCGCATCCCAACTGTGGTGCGCACGCACGCGCCTTCATTGCGCACCACACACCAATTTCACGCGCATCCCACATCTGCTAAAATGTATGCACTCTATAGATTTAATCGGTCCGATTGATTTTGTTGTCATGTAATGTAACACATGTTTGAACTTAACTCATATCACATTGGGCACTAGGTATAATTTTTAATAGTCCTTAAAATTTAATAAATAAGTTTTTGTTTTCCAATAGACAGATTAAATAGTGAATTTAAGGGATCCCTCAAATAATATTTTAAGTTTTCATAATATTGTTGCAGGTTAAAAAAGATGGCTCGTGGTAGAAACAATTTATCAACGTCAAGTAGTTCAAGGCAATTCCCCTGTAGAGAATGTGGTAAGTGTATTATTTTTAAATTCATGTTACTGTTATTTAAAAACAGAATAATTTTCATTGTCTCCCAAAAGTGATTATCAGGTCTAAAGTTCTATATTATGTTGTTGGTATTTTCGAAACTAAATAAAAATTCATAAATATAATGGACAGAAAGGGAAAAGTAAGAAATAATTGAATGCTATGAATGCCCAATGATCTCACCGATTGGCTAGCATAAGGAAAAAACGTACTAATAACGCTCGCTTACATATAATATATACACACACAAAGTTGCGTGATGGAAATATGCATTCTAAATATGGCGGCGCGTCTTTATTAAATTATAGAAATATTTTCTAACATAACTTAGTTTTTGGGTAAATGTGATTTAAGAAGCTCATTGCTCCTTCGACTTTGGCTACCCCTTCGGGTATTGCGGGCGTAATAATGTATATGCAGTAATATTATAAGGGTTTTGATCTTCTCGCGAACTAATCCCGCACTCACATAGTTCAATATTAACCATATGATGCATGTCGCAGGCAAAGTATTCGGGTCGCGCAGCTCGCAGCAGATCCACATACGGATCCACACGGGTGAGCGGCCGTACGCGTGTCGCTTCTGCTGGAAGGCGTTCGCCGACGGCGGCACGCTGCGCAAGCACGAGCGCATTCACACGGGTATGTTAAAGTACTAATAAGTATCTGTACACTTCTCCCTTTCGATTATGAACCTTATTGCAGCGTGATAAGAGTTCTTATAACGCTAGTGTATGTTATCAGTGTCTGTGTACGTCTTAGAGCTTGGTAATGCATACAATTCATATGCGTTTTAGTGCTTGTGTACGTACACGTAC
>OX596209.1:9224034-9520607 GCA_951394215.1 Glyphodes perspectalis | reverse complement strand
GTTGGGTGCGTTCGCGACATTCGGGGCTCCGATATAATCGATGGAATTATAATATGTATGTTTCGACCGAAGTTACCTTTTAGTGCGGTACGCTCGCTCCTGTGTGAAATCTATTTTAATAATGTTTACACACATATTATTGCCTATGTGTACCTACCTACCTATGTATCATTCTTGACTTCTCGGTGATATTTAGAATCTCCTTTTTTTATAAAATTTCAGATTGTATAATGAAATACCTAATTTGGAATTGAATATTATTTAAGAATATACATTATATTTTCTTAATATTTATCTACAGTAAAAGTATTATTCTCTTAACAACAGAAACTATAATTATTTATCATTATATTAAAGTGTTATACTTACTTGTAACTGTAATGTTTATTATAAGGTAATCTTAATGTTGCAGTTGTGATGGTTATAAATATGGAGTGTAGAAGAGGAGGAGCACAAACTCATACTGGGTCTAACTGGAAAGATTTTCAGTTAAAAGCAATAAATAACAGTTTCAGGAATGTCAGAAACGGCGCTAGTGTAGACAGATACTGAGTATGGTAGCTTGTAAAATTTTCACTCATATAACTTACTACTCTTACGACGACTCTTTTTGATCTCAATCTACAGTGGCGTTACCTATTTAATGCCTTTTGACGGACGTTTCTTTGACTGAGTGTGCTCTCTTCCCTTTTAATCTCTATGATTATAAAGAAAGACAAAAATCGCGTTAGGATGGTAAAAACATAGCCTGGTGTTTTCGGTTAAGTTCCGACAGTGAATTTGTAGAAGATAGTGTAATTTCTCGTCTATTTGTAATCTGAATGTGTAATTGTATTTATTATAATCTCTTGGTTATGGCTTTAATTTTACTGTCGTGTAAAGAATACACACGTTTATTGTGATAGCTCGGTAGCTAACATCAAGGCCTTTGTGGACTATATTTGGAATTAATTATCAGTAAAGGCTTTATTTATTTATTGCATATCTAGTATTTAATGTTTTGAGAATTAAATTTAGTCATTAATTGTACACTAATTCTTGTCACTTAATGTGTAATCGTAGCCCGCGGAGATTGCACAGCACATCTGATGCGAATATGTCAATTGGGCCGGTTAATACCTCGAGACTGTTTTACACTAATCGTTTTGTACGCACCAAGACAATTAATTTATTTGTTAATTTTTACTGATTGTTAAGATTATTGTATTACTTATTGGATCAAGGTGATCATGGAATTAAGGTAATATTACTGTAGTCCTATTGCCCATATTTATATGAGAAAATACAAATAAATTACCTATATTCGAATAGTTTAGTAGGTAGTCTCCAATCATCATTATGAATAAATCTGTGTTAATTTTCTCTCTCCTCGCCTTTTTCAAAATGTCCCTAATCAATACTTATAGAGGATTGTGATGATAGTTAGAGCTCAGATTTGATGTGTAATATGTACTGTAAATACAAATACGAAAACATTGTATCCGGAATTGGAATACACTTTTCTGGGAACAATACATTTCATGGATGAATGTTTTTTACCATATTGAAGTCTTGAATTATGTCGAATATTAGATATGGGCGGCTATAGGATGTTATTGACACACTGCCATGTATGTTACTGAACAGATACTAATAATTTGTCATTTATTTATTTTAGTACCTAATAATAATCACAAATAATAGAGTATAAATGTTTTTTTTGTATTTACTATAAGTGTAACATAGTGATAAAAACCCCTTGTAATTAATTACATATTATTAAACGACATTAGCTACCTGTTTTATGCACACAGCGCTATGTACGCGGGCAAATGTTACAAAATTACTAGATTCATTATTCGCCCTATTTCGGTCTCGTTAGTGAAGTTCCCGAGTTGAGGTCTTTAAATATAAATAAAATATTTGTATATCCTTAACTATTACCATGACTACAGTCAATTGTGTAACTTGCTATATTGACAACATCAATGGTTAACTTGCAAAGGTAACTTTAAAAGAGTTATCTCGGTTATCTTGGTGTTAAATTTAAAAAATCCTAAAACAATTCATGACTATTACTAATAAAGAAGAAAAAAATGTCCAGCCTTTCTCAACAATTAAAAACCAAGCATTAGGTACAATAACGCTGATAAGTCTGAAAACTATGCTTATAATGACCGGTTCAGTTTCAGAACTATAGTGTGGCATGACATGAAGATTGTATTACGGTAGAAGATATAAAAAAACAAATGTAAAGTTTGATCGGAATTAATATTATTAAGCAGTTCCGTTAGTAACTACTTAATTGTTCGCTCATTTTTACATGGGACAGATGAAGAAGTGTTTTAATTTATTTCCGTCATCTAGTATGAAGGATTTTTTGTACAGTTGCCCGGGTATATCCATATTAATGTCCATTTTATTAGCCAAATTATGAGTCATATCAATGAGATTCAATAAAGTACCTAGTGAAAAAAAAATTTTTCATTTAGTAGTATACAATACCTTTATCTTATATCAAGCGATACCTACTTGCATTAAATGTTTATAGTTTGATTCATAGAAGCAAGTTGCTATAATAACTTTTATGGACCATCAGTCCTTTGCCTATTACCAAAAGAAGAGCTATTGAAAGAACGGTGGGCCGGTAGTAAAGACTTGGCTGTTATCTGTGGTATAGACCTTGTATAGATTATCAACCATGTAACTACAAAGTCCTTTAATCTTTTTCTTTTCTTGTATAGATAATATACCCAGACAAATATTTCATTCTGTTGAATACCCTTAGATTCGACCAACCATCCATGTTTATGCAAAAAATTAGGTTGACAAATTGCTCTTTTGCAAGGTAAAGTTAACCTGCCACGGTGTAAACGTGATTTCCATGTTCCACTGTGGCGACATAGCTCGCAAACTATATTTTAAAGAGACCTATCAAAAAAACACATTAAATTAAAAAAATCATATTTATTGACAATTTGTTGCATAACGATAATCTTAAGACGAGTAAACAATTCACGCCAATATTAATTTAAACAAAAATATATAAAAGCATAATTCGTTCAGAGGCAGGGGAAAGTCTGTTATTTAATAAATCCTGCTCGGCAGGAATCTTATAAACTAAGTTACTTCACGATACTTGCTAACGGGCCCGCCGCATAAACAATAGCAGGACAAACAATTTCAGGTTGATTTAGACATTACTAATCATAAACTGACGAATAGTATCTTATTTGGTTTGCACATTATATTGTTTCATGTTCCTTAGTTTAACGGTAAACAGATTTAAAAATCATCTCAGTTTGTAATTGTAAACATATTATGTTACTAACACAATTTACAATACTCAATACAACTTGATATCAATAATCATAATAATTAATCTTTTCAACATACAACTAAAACGATATTGGTTTCGGTATTAATTTGACACGCCTTCGGTAAAATTAAATGGTTTAGAATTCAACTCCAGTGAGCTGTTTTATGCTCTTGATAAGTCTTGCATTTCCGTCCTTGTAGTCGACAGGTTGCGCGTTCATCACTGTAGTTTTCAGCCTCGTTTCATCCTGTAATAAATGAGTTACATTAGGAGGATTGTAAATGGAATTCTTGTTTAGGCCATTGAAATAACTCAATGTTGTTATATAAATCCATATAAAACATGTACTGTTAAATTTATACTTGCATTGTGTTTGCAATTTATACAACTTATTTGCCGTCTCAAATTGTTGTATGGTACTACTACAATACGAGACGGAAAATATGTGCTTGTTATATTTCTATAATAATAATAAAGTTGTTTTTTAATATAAAGACGGTTTCATGAGTCAAATGCCCCAAGACATAAAAATAGTCAAAACATAAAAAAAATAACAAGAATTTTAAGGTAACCTTTTATATCTCTTACGTGTTGTGGCATCTAGATATTAAAGGTCATCTGCGATGACCATGATGATGAAAGTCCGTAAATTCTTTGACGATCGTTCGGAAATTTCTTAAAATACGTCTTACTGGACCTACTGAATACACTTACGCTGTAAGTCTCCATCTTAGTCCTGAACTTGAAGACGAAGGTCCTGAACTTGACGTCGTCGAAGAGCTGCGCGTACGCGTTCTTGTCGTAGTCGAACAGCTGGCCCACCTCGGCGGCCGGGCGGCCCAGCATCGCCTCCGCCGCCTCGTTGAACGCCGTGATGCGCTGGTCGCCCGTCGGGTCCGACACGTTCGCCTGCACCATGCGGGGAATGTATAAACTACTGTGTACATCAGGGCATGGAAATAGCAATAGTCTACAGATAAAACGCTACATTGAAAAATAGCATTCGTTACATACATATGCTTGCAATCTCCGAAATGATGACGAGTTCAAGGTAAATTCTTGTCGTCACAGGCCAACATGGTGAGGAACTTAAAAATAGCATTGATGTAAATAGTATGAATGTTTAAAATCTGTACACATTCATAAGACCCTGGAATGCGCATACGAAACGTTTCGAAGTCTGAACAGTGGCATGTGCGTTAGGGTAGCTTTCGAAGTTTATACATTTTGAACCATTCAAGCAGTGATGTGATAGAAAACTTATTCACCCCCAAAAGCAGCCGATGCTTGTAATTTGGGTACTCTCGGTTGCACTTCTCGCATCTGAAGAGGCCATTCTCCTGATCGACGAGCTTCTTGTTGCACTGCTCCTGCGGGCACGCCTTGTAGACGGCGTTGTCGCTGAACGTGAACGTGAGCACGCCCAGCAGGCTGAAGTAGTCGCCCTTCTCGCCGGAGCCCAGCTGGCGCGCCTCCGCGTCCGCGAACGTTATCCACTCGTTGCTACCGCCCGAATACGTTCCAGATCTGTTAAATAATATATGATTGATTGTTAGACAAGTACAACAGTCCTGAAATACAAAATATAATTTATTGTTAAACAAGTTTAAGCTTCTTTACTTGTCTTTTCCTTTAAAATCTAAAACAGTGGTCTTATTGCAAATAGGGGGTATTTTAACATTTAGTTTTTTTAATAAGGTCCTTGCTAGCAATTATGAAATCAAAGTGATCCTCAGTCACAAAAAAATGCAGATATATTTTTCACTTACCTGGCGGAAATATTAACGATCTCCATGTCCGCGCCGCCGTTGTCGTACCAGCCCCGCAGCTGGTGCGCCTCGGGCAGGTCGGGGTTCAGCCGCAGCATGGTGCTGGCCAAGCAGGACAAGGACTTGCTTCCGTTGAACTCAGTGAGACGGGCACCCTGGAATGTATAACTTATCAGTGATTTTTCTGACCGCTATACAATCATAATTTCAAACAGTATGATGAAACATTTTGTTGTACTGGTCGCATTGCGTTTAACACTGGACTAACTGATTTTGAATGACTCGATGGCGCATTTAGTAGTGACCCTGCCCTATGCGCCAAAAGTTGTGGGTTCGATCCCCACACAGGACAAACATTTGTATGATGATACGAATGATAAATACTTGTGTTTGTTCTGTGTCTGGGTGTTAATCTATATAAATAAAACAAAGTCGTGTTTGTTACACCACTTATAAGTCGAGAACGGCTGAACCGATTTACGTTGTTTTTGATTTGTTGGATTTGTCTTCGTCCAGAATAACAGAATAACTATTAAAAACATTGTAAAATTGACGATAAAACAAAATAAAAGCAAAAGTATTTTCTCATATAAAACGGTGGGATTCGTATCTGTCAATGTTAAATGTCAATCGACAAATCAATGTCAATTTTCATTTACTGGGCGATACGAAGTTCGCCGGGACAGCTAGTATCTCATATATTTAAGTTTATATTTGTATTAACACTGTTGATTCTGATATACGTAACACTAGTGCTTAAGCTACCTATCTCGGAGTCAGATCAATGTATGTGATGTCTTCAGATATTTAAACAAAAAAAAACATGTAACAAATAACAATTAAGTATTATTCTTGGCTAAATTACTCAGCTAGAGAATAATGCTCGGAAACTCATCCCAACAACAGTTTTTTCGTGTATTTGATATTTTAAAGCAAATATGGAGGAAAGAAGAACTTGAAGAAGTTAAACAAATGGGTGAAGTATTAAAACTACTTGCCTTTGCAACTATAACTGGATTGGTGCTCCCTTCAAACTTCTCTGCTTCAGTTCCCCATAATGTTAAACAAACCTGGAAAACATGAAATCATCAGTAATGGTTCTTAGGATTAGTAAATGAATTCATAATGTATGTTGGTAATATTTAAGATGTACAAACCGCTCCACCAGTAGAATCAACTAGTGTGACTTCTCTCTTCTTCAGAAGCTTGCCTGTGCTCTTAGCAGTAAGCTCTTGTAAATCATTTGCTGATTTACATACTCCAATAACATCTAAAAATATGAATGCCGCAAATAAATATTTGAATTATGACAATATATAAGCAATAAATGTACAAAGAAAAATTTATAATTACCAATTATAGTATCTGGACTCTTGTCACCAATTGTATTGATCGGAACAAAGTCGTACTTGACTGTTGGCATAGAGGAAGCGTCATCCATACATTCTTGGACCACTGTATCAGCATTGAATGTCATCTCGTAATCATTCTTAAGACTCGTAAATTGTTTGTTAGCTGTTTTAAGTTGACATCTACTGATATAGTAAACTTTATCAACCTGCAAAATAAACAAATTTTATATAAATTTCGGTACTTCCTTTATGATTCTATATGGGTTATTTGTTCTGGTACAAATTCAAAACTCACACTTCTATTGTACAATGTAGAGTTTAAACCTGTTACCAAATTTTTTACATTCAAGCATGTGGTTGTACATAATTTTATTTCTGATTATATTATAAGCCAAACTGTTTGGCTGAAGCGGTGGTAGCTCAATGGTGAGGACACGCGCCTCTTAACCGAGGACTGCGGGTTCAAACCCAGGCACGTACCTCTAGATTTTTCAAGTCTATGTACGTATTCATACCACTAGCTCGACGATGAAGAAAAACATTGTGATGAAATCTGCAAATTCAAACTTTGAATTTGTAACCATGATCCAAAAATTTTCTGGTTCCCATCTTAGGGTTACGAAGGTCAGATCGGCAGTCTTCAATGTAATTACCAGACTCGCTAAATCCTGGATCATGGTCTAAGCGGACCCCATCTAAGCACAGGACATAAAGCTAGGAAGATGATGATTATAAGCCAAACTGGTTAATTTCAAAACCACCATCATTCATTGACAATCTGGGGCTTCCAGCTTTTGGTACATATTGTGGATAGTGTAAACAGTACCACTGAAGAATATCAGCAGTTACTGATATAGATGAATTTTAAAAATTACCTGTATCATATCATAGAATTTATCACACTCGTTTTTGAAAGCTGTAGCCCTGATCTCGCTGCTGTCGTCACATAAGTCCATACTGAATAACTTGCCTTCGCCTCGGGCATTGCTCCATGTGCGTATAGCTGACTTGTTCATGACGCGCGCTTTTATCACCCATCTATATATTAATAATTATTCTTAAGGAAGCTGCTACACAGTTAACACATTATATTTATGGGTAACTATGAAAAATTTAATATTTTTTGTTCATCAGGGCAAAGGCAAAGCACAACTTGCAGGCCATTAGTGACATGTTTATTTTGAAAATGAGAAGTGGTAGAGAATTTCAACTAACATTTTTTTTTATTTTTTATTGTTATTTTATCAATTCTTCAGTAGCCCTTTTTTATAGGCTAACAATAACAAAAATATGTTGTGTATTTGTTTAATAAACACTAGTAAATTTCAAGACATAGTGTCAAGATAAATGTTTTCTTAACTTCTCCAGTAGCAAAGTTTTCTCAAGAATTTATAAGGATACACACAAAATACTTACTTATTTTGATATGGACTCAAGCTTGCTATGGGATGGGTCATTTGTGATGATAAGGTGCTATTCAATGTGGAGTTGAGACCAGCTGCGGGAGTAGGTTTAGATATAGCCATTGATGTAGGAGCTGGTTTGTGTACAGGCTGCATAGCGGGTTGCGGAGGAGCTGATGCTGCTGACTCCTCGGTCCATGTTTGTGGATTACCAAGTTTCACGCCAACTTTCGATCCTGGTGCTACAATTGTGATGTCAAGAATTATCATTACTCGTCTGAAACAAACATATGTAAGAGTTACAACTCGAAAAGTAGAAAAAACTGCAAAAGTGCATATGAACAATGATATTCCAAAAGTGATTGAGCCACTTTCAAGTGATTCTACCTAGTAAGTATGTGTTGTGTATTTTTGCTGCTATTTTGATCAGCAATTGTTTGTAAGTCATCTTTTGGCAAGGAGCTGGATAGTTACTATGATAGAATTTCTCCTAGTGATACTTACTTCTCTCCTTTTCCAGTGTTCTTCAACAAAGATGTCACAAATCTATCTATCTGAACAACAGAATAATCTGATAATTCGCCTGTGATCAATTTGTCATTTAGTTGTGTAGCAAGCATAGCAAAGCTGTGTGAATGTTTGCCATCAGATACAAGTAATCGGAATCTATCATTGGCTCCACTGCCTTGGATCTTTTTGCTTCCTAGCACTTGCATGATAGGTTTGTCATAGTGACCACCATTCATAATAACCTGTAATGCAAAGTATTTGTGGAATTATATTAAACTAAACATAAAAACAATTTGTATATATTTATATGTGTTATGTATGCTTTTGGCTTTTCATTTATTCGTATTGTATTATTTTGAATGTAAGTAGCACAAATATCTACATTTTCGTCAACTTCATATCAAAAAATGATAGATGTAGGTATCTCAGCTAGCTATCTCATTAAATAACATTTTTAAAGTTGTTAATGGACTTGATGTGGTGAAAATCTTGCTACGCTCTGACCCTCAAAAGCTTTTTAAAAAGCTATTTGAATTCAAACAAACGTAGAAACAAGTTACAACATGATAACGAACCTCTAAGGAGCCCTCCGATAATTTGTACGCCATTTTTCGATGTGATTGCTATATTCAACAAAACCAGATTAAAGGCACATCTATTATTCAATAATATAATTACTGACAACGCTGAGACACTTTTATTTTTGACAATATTCAAAAATTTGTTGTATTACAATTTTACGGCCGCTCCTGATCAACAATTTTGCCGCGAAATGTCATGTCAAATTAGGGATGTGAATCGATTATATATCGTGTAATAATCGATTTATATATTAATCGATAATTATTATTCTTATGTCGATTCTTAGTAATTGATTCTCATTATATTAATTATGCTCGTTTTTTTTCAATAAAAGTAAAAAAGATAACATACGACCAGAAGGTTATTTAAGAAGATATTTTATCTCGTTAAATGTTAAGTAATACATTTGTGGCAATAATTTGCACAAGTTTTTTTACTGTTTAAAGACAGTTTTCTTTGGTATTTTAGTTTTGAGACTAATCATTTCGTTTTTTGTATGTGTCGTATAGTTTAATGTATATTTCAATAAATAGAATAAGAAATTGAATTAGTTGTAGTAAGATTTTTTAGTTTTCTCATTATTTAGGGTAAAAATTTAAAGAACAACTTGGTTTATTTTACACTTTTGAAACTAACAGATTGTGGTTTGTTATTTTTGACATTTCTACTAATTTACTTTATCCTAATGAATTATTAAAAAATCATGAATGAATTATTAACATTAGGAAAAAATCAAATTTCTCACAAAAATTACAATTACAAATCGATTTATTTAAAAGAGTTCTTCTTCTTCTTCTTTCAATTATTTTATAACCAATAGTTTCCACTACATGTCACATACCTAAGTCAATGTCAATCTGTTCAGATTGCCAGCCTAAAAAAGTAATTACTGTATCAATGGGGCGCAGTGTTATATAAATTTGTAATATCATTGCTAGGGCCAATTTTGCTGCATTGACATTTAAAGAATAACTTTTAGATTAAATTATTATCTTCCAGGCGCTATAAACTGGACTTGAGTATCCATTGGGCAAAGTTTAAACGGCCCGTGACCGGTGAAAAATGCTTTAAGAGCGAAAAGATTAATATTAGGAAATTGGAAAATTAAAAAGGATCCGGTGACGCACATTGTTTGGTTGGAGAGTGTAGCAAAAGGCGTTTGGGACTTGAATATTTTCAAAAAAATATGAAACTTCATAAAATTCTATTGTTTGTGGTTCATCCTTTATAGGTGCTTAAATTATACACTATTTATACCTACTTGTAATTGCTACACTCCAACCGTTTAGATGCCCGACTTGATTAATTCGGCACTGCATAAGTTTCATTTAAAAATGGTCCATGGACCATGATCCTTCTTTTCGAAAAATGATTATGTAATGAGTAGTACATCGAAAAGACTGTCCGTCCACACGTCAACTTGTCCTCCAATGAAATCAAGTGGTCGTCAGTCACGAAAAGGTTGGGAACTACTGGTGAATACCAATAATTGTTATGTTAAGATTACAATATGACATCACACGTTTATTTGAGTAAAAAATCGCGACCCTACAATCAACATTGGTTGATACCACGAAATGGATTTACTTAACTGTTCTGTGGCTGACACCCACTCTTAAAACTATCAGAAAAATCTAACGTAGAAGATCCGAACCTAAGTCGACCTTCACCGAGCTGATAAAAGAATGAAACTTGAAATGAAATAAAACTTTTACCCTTAAACGTTTACCTATAATTTACCCTTATAACCTTGACGGCATCCCTATCCACAGAACTTCTCCGGTTAGAGATTTGGGTGTGCATTTTGATGATAAAATGCTTTTTAGAGATCATATAGGTATGATAGCGGACAAGGGTTACAAAAATCTTGGTTTTGTAATAAGGACCTTTAAGCCTTTTAAGAACTTTAACACAATTAAAACCATATATTTTGCATATGTTCGCAGCGTTATTGAATATGCTAGTCCTATAAGGAATCCGCAATATGCTACTTACATCGATCGCTTGGAGCGACTGCAAAAAATCTTGATACGTCATTTGAGGTTACCGTTTTCCAAAGCCAGAGGCAAAGACGTATAAGGAAAGTTGCAAACAATACGGTTTTACCCCGCTCGAAGACAGACGAAAGGTGTTGAATTTGTGTTTGTTATAGGTACGACATAGTAAAAGGTAATGTGGATTGCCCAGAACTAGTGTAAAGTATAAAATATATCGTGCCAACCCGATGCAGCCGCCGCCGGTTCACGTCATTGTTTATAGTTCCCAAAGCTAATACTAACTACGCGCGTAACGCACCCATCTCTTGATTGCTGCAGACTTATAATGATACTTTTCAGGAAATTGACCTGTTCACTCACAACAAAAGTATGGTTAAACATAAAGCGATGGAAATCCTCAGCAACATAAAAGAATAGATTAAAGACCAAACTAAAATAAAATTGGAATCATAATTTAGGCCCGATTTCACCATTGGGTACTTCAAATGCGATATATTATATCCATGTATGTATATATGTAGGTATATTTATTTATTTATTAATGTACTGTATAAATTGTAATATGTGTATGTATGTATAGGTATATTAAACTTATATATGAAAGTACCTATGTATTATATTGTTTTGTTTTGCACGTCTTATGCGAATGGTCAAATAAAGGGAAACCTGTAATTAGCTGTACTCATAGTTGTAAGCATTAGTTATATAAGAAAAATTGTATAGTGCGCAGTTGGTTATCTTAATAAAATAAAATAAAATAAAACATATTATAAAATAAATTTAGTAAGTAAGTATGTTTATTAGAAATTCTATTAATCTTTTTTTGAAAATGATTTTTAATTAAATGTTGCCTTCGCACATATAGAATCAGTTGCATTAAGCCACATAGTAGAATTTACATAATATTGTTTCTAAAATTGGTTGTAGTGGGGAAATTGAACATAGCGGTCTAGAGTTGAAGTCAAATCTTCTTTAAAAATTGTTCGCTGTCTTCTTTTGCGCCGTAGTTCTTCATATAAATACACATACATCACAAGGTCAAGTTTATTTCTATCGAGAATTCCGAATATGGGCTATGACTTTGGTCCTAAATATGGGCTGAATTGCTCAATCCGCTCTGGCTGCTTTTATAACTTAATTTGATTGAAAATTACCTGATTAAATAAGAAACATTAGAAATTAAACAAAAACATCTAAATAACAAAAAAGAAACCAGTGAATCTTAATGTGTGATCTCGGAGCATAAAGGTAGGTAGTGCACAAATGCCTTTTAAAACATTTAACACTTGGATAAGTGATATTTGCAAGTAAAGTAATTAAAGAATTATTATAATGATTAATTTCCGAAGTTATTTGATCTATTACTAGATAAGGGCAAAGTTATTTCCCCCGCTTATGAGCTGTATACAATTAGTCAGGCACTTCCACCGATTCCCTCCCGCCAGGGTCCTCGGTTTGTCGTACCGGGGGGCTTAGTAAGCCCTGGACTTAGAACATCCAGGGCTGAAGCGAAGAGGGACCTCGAGGTGGGCTGCGACTGGTGTTTTGGCTTGTTATTATTATTTTAATTTTTCCATTTTTCTCTGACCAACCCCAGTAGTCATGCTCACTAAAATGTCGCTGGGGTGGTGGCGCTATGTGGCGGGTCGTTACATTCCCTAAAATATGGTTGAGTGAAGCGATGGCTGACACATACGTCATGCTTGGGAACAGGTGCCGCCTTTGGGGACTGGTCTGCTCTGGTCGGGTCATATTTTTATTATTTCTTAGTAATTATAAATTTTTATTATCTTATTTCACACCAGGCCCACTTTGAAACATGGTTCAAAGTTAAATATGATTCTTACAACTTTGTTAATACTGTTGTTGAAAAGAGTAACTACCGAGTTTCTTGCCGGATTCTTCTCGGTAGATGCAACATTTCGAACCGGTAGTAGAATCATATCTCTTTTAACTGTTTTTGATGATTTATAAGTGTTTCTTTGAAACCTATATAAAAAAAGAATATTTTGAATTTGACTTTGACTTCGACTTTTGCCAGCCAGTCGCGGCACCGGCCGCAGCGGCCGGATTAGGATTGCCGAGGAAGAGGAGGAGCTGGGTGTTGTCGTTGCCCGCCTCCCTATCCTCGGCAACCCAGCAGGGGCGCACTGCTGATGTGTTGCGGGCCCTGATGTGTTGCAGGCCCTGTACGCGCGGGAAGTGCTCCCGCGCGTACAGGGCCTCGCCCTCAATTCGGGTCGCCGGGTGGAAGGCGGCTCCCCCGACGAGACGCTCTCCGCGTGTCCCTCTCGTATAGCAGAGGGCACAGCGCGAGAGTGTGCTCACGATGCCGTTCGCGGGGACGACCAGCGTCGGATTCCTGGGAGGAGTAGTTGAGACATGCTGGGTGGCCTAGCATGTCTCGACGTGCGCGCGTGCTCGGTGCTGTGCATCCGACGACTGACGACCGTGGGCTGGGCGGCAGTGCTTTATTTTTTATTTATTGATAAGTTACGTTAAAATCTCAATAGGTACAAGCAAATTGAATTATATACCTATCCATCCATTATGAAGGCTAAGCACATTATGATTCTTAATGTACCAGTCCAAAGAATTGCTATGAAAACAATCATAGGCGTTAAAATTTGTTTTCTTAATTTTCTCGTTATTACTTATTACCAGTCGCATTTCATCCAGACTGTGTATTTTTATGAGGTACACTAAAGGTACATTCGTCTTGTAAATATTATATGACTAAAAGTTATCTAGTAAGTACATTAATTATCAGCATACACCCGCTATTCAGACCGTAAGAACCGCGGCTCACTTTATTATTATAATTGTTTTCGTTTCATAGAGGTACATTGAATTTTATTAAAGGTTAATAATAGTACATTCCTTTCATGTATAATATTCAATTATGCAACAGCACACCCGCCTCATTCTGACTCACACGTCAGAGTGGCTGGTCAAAAAAAAATGCGGTCAATAAAAAAATATATCATAATTATGTAACCATCGAGATATATGTACTACGTACTATGTAGCAATTATTTAATATATGAAGCCAATATAAGCAAATATATATAGCACAATTATTGATTCTAGTCTCACAACCAAATGCCATAGGCAACCAGCCATTCTGACGGAGACATTTTTTTAATTCTTTGCCAATATACTTACATAGTAAAACAAATGAATAAATGAAAAAAAAAAAGTGGCTGAGTTTGATGCATTCTTTTTGGTGGAAATGTTTGATGACATCTTTAATAAATTATAATTTTTGCATTTAGTAAATAAAACTGCATCAGTGTTAAAAATAAAATCTTTAATAACGTTAGATTTATCTTTTATTTTAGACACACATAACATTAATAGTAACTAAAAAACACACTGTAAACTAAACTAAAAAACTTTCAATAATTATTTACAAATCGAAAACAAATCTGGTTTCTTCGTATCCTAAAATTATTACTTTATAATATCACGATTGATTTTCCTCTTATTACATGTAGGTATGTAGGTAATATATTGTAAAACAATAAAGTGCGTCGAAGACTTTGTGATTTAAAACAAAGAAAAAAATAGGTAGATATATACCTTTAAGTACCGAACTGTTGAAAAATATGTGAAAGAATAAAGGCAATATTTTATTGATTTCATTGAAACAATATAGGTTTAGGTCCATATAGGGCTTAATGGGGCACCTTTAGTTATACAGCCTTTTATTTGCACGAACGATATACCTACGAAATACTTTTAAGCAACTGATGAACGGTACTAAGATAACTAAGTTTATGATCGCTGTGCATAGTGGCAGAAATTACCAAGTCGGAGCGTTTCAAATTCAGATTCTAACTTATATAATTGCTAAATCAATAATGTAGGTAAGCATGTTATGGATTGGACTAAAATTCTTAAACTTTCTGAAAATTACTCATAACTGACAGCATTTATATTAGATCTAAAATTGCTCAGCAGGAACACAAGTGTTGTATATCTTACATATGCATCATCTGAAAAAAAGGTAGTACTTATGTTTTCAATACATATGCATATTATGTATTTACAAATAAATACTTTTTCCTTTACGTGACACTGCAATTGTCTGGTTACAGCGAGCTTTATATAAGTTTAAATACGAATGGATACATCCATACATACCTATATATGAAACACATACAGATAAAAAAGCTTTTAAATCTATCTTTGATGATATACTTTGACAGTGTAGGTAGGTACGTAATAATTTAAATAATGTTTTTGTTTACTATGACGTTATTTTTGAACAACGCTCTCAGACAATAGCTACCTACGTCAATATACATAGGTACATTATGTAGGTATGTAATACTTAGTGACTAATGTTGTCTGTCAATTTGAATAATGAGTGATATACATTTACGAGTAGTTAAGTACTTGATATTTTCCACATCATTTAAGTATAAAGCGTAGTTGGTAATTTTACGTTTCCAATAGCTCTGCCGATTTATGTGATTGCCGTCAGCATAATATGAGAAACGTTAATTTACCCATAAATCATAGCATGTTAATCTCAAGCGGCCACAATGAATAGTTAGTTAAGTTCACTGTTATACATTGTCTTTCCAAGCAAGCATAATTGATTATTGCAACCGGCCTTAATACCTAAAATTCGTTAAAAAAATCTATCAACAACCGTCATACAACATCACATTTAAAGTTTGTATTTTGAGGTCTAGTTTGCAGTCCGATGTTACATTCCGTCGTAGCTACCTATCCGTCGACGATCTGTCTCTGGGACTAGGAAGCCTTCAGAATCTCTCGCTGCGGCCACCACGGCGGCGAAACCGGCGGTGGAGCCTAGTTCTGTAGTTGAATGTCCTCGCGCGCGTAACGAGGCTATTACAGACTGAAACAAAAACGAGGTTATTACTACTATAAAAACAGCATATTCTTTAAATAAACTTCCGGACTAAATCAATGCCGCAGGTATAAGCGATGATAGCGGCGACCAGTGAATGAGATAAACAAAACTTCTGTTCCTGTCATGCCTGTACTAGCAAATACCTCGCTACCGTCGCCTGCTGCTCAATTGGACACAGTCTTAGTTTTTCACAGGTCGTTCAAAGTGTTAAGTCTTACTTGATATTTATCAAGTATCAATTAAGGAAGAAATACCACTAAGTAAGTGCCTACCTACGTTTTTTGCACTTAATTTATCATGCCACACATTAATCCCGAACTAAAGTTTCATGCCTTTCAACCCTTTCATACTCAATATTAAACTTAAACTTCTTTTTTTTTTTCTATACAAATATTATAAAGAGGAAAGGTTTGATTTTTTGTTTGTTTGTTTGTTTGTATGAATTGAATAGGCTCCGAAACTACTTGGCAGATTTCAAAAATTCTTTCACCATTGTAAAGCTACATTATCCGGAAGTAACATAGGCTATATGTTATCCCGATATTCCCACGGGAACGGGAACTACGCGGGTGAAACCGCGGGGCGCTGCTAGTATTTATATATGTAGGCAGAATATAACATACGCTGTACCTATATTACTGCGAATGCTGTGTACGCCTCTTATTGGTATACATATAAGATCTCATTTATTATAAGTTATAAGTTTACAATAATGTTGATATGTATACTGTTGGTGTACCTTTCTAAATAAATAAAATAAAATAAAAATATTGCAAATCTGTTTAAAGAACCTTCTAACAGTTCATAGGGAACTTACAATTTCGGCAGTTTTCAGATAGAACGTTTGGACCAAGCGTGTAACAAATTTCTTTATCAGGCATTATGGTATAGCTATTGTGTAATGAAGGCCACCGACCGCCACATTTAATGTGAAAGACAATCGTGCGAGCGGTCATCGTGATTGTCGTGACACATGCAGAATAATAAATTGCGGTTTTCTTTACGAACTATACCTATGTATCTATAACTATATCTATGTAGAAAATAACGACGTAACATCGTTGTGCCAAGAGTATTGGTCACGCGTTTTAAAAATCCACTCCTAGAATCAAGGTAGATATATTTACAAGTTAATCATCACAATTTCTTGATAGAGAACACAGATGTATAGTTAGTTATTATCTAAACATACGTGTGTAACCACTTAGTAGGTGCCTATCAGACAGACAAAATCTTTGTGTTTGTGTTTTTGAAATCATCATTTTGGACAGTCCCAGTTTTAAGGACAGAATATTTCGATAAAAATATATTCTTTTGTTTAAAGTCTCGAATGAGTAATTGAGTGATGGATACATTAGATATAAATACGTACCTATCTACTGAAGGCGCTACGAAAACTCCTAACAGAATCATGACCACTTGCATAGAAACTATTTTTAGGCAATAAATAAATATAAAGAAAAGGGGTTTTGGATGACAGATCCTAGAGAATAAGATACGTTTACAAAAAAAATATAGAATGAAGTGAATTGCATTAATTGGTTTATCGTGTTGCAGCTATTAATCACTTAGTTGACTTCCGCGAAATGTCGTCAGGAAAACAAGGTAATTAGAGAATCTTAAATAAATTGCATGCCTTTATGTAATCTTACCAGTCATTTCCATTAATGTTATAGGTAAGGACAATTAACATTGTTTTTGTTTTCGTAATTGCGTTTATGTACCTAAATGTGAATCCCTTTTCTGGGGGATATACACTGTAAAGCGAAAAGGACGACAACATAATAGAAAATGCACTCTTGTTTCCTTATGTATTGGAACAAAATAAGTTTAAGAATTTGTTCAGAAATCATCCTGGACTTTGTTATTTTGGAAAAACCACTGACGGTACTTATTTGGTTGACGTCAGAGCTTGGTACGCTTTGGCTGAAGCATATTGTTTTTATAATTTTTAAATAGTATTCTTACCTGATCGAAGTTAGCTTCGTATTCGACCTCCATGGGCACCAGCTGATGGTGGAGCCGCGGCCGGTCCATTGCGTACGATAGCGATCCGCCTTCGAGGATTACACTCTTTACTATCTGTAATGTACGGAATTTGGGTTACATTGGCTCTATATCACTTTATTATTGATTAGGAAAAGAGAACTCCAATGTACGACGGCAAAAAATAAAATTCTATATATTAGATAATAATTGCCATCAAATTGAGCTGTATTTTTAAGTAGTCTATCGAAGTTTTTGTTAGTTTGTCTATGCAGAAAGGATCTCCGATGTCAGCCACCTAAGCCCCGTACATTGCTCGCATTTTTTATTCAGACTACTTTCACTTGCCTAATCTACCTTTCTATTTAGTGCTTTCGTCGCTTATTTGACTAAGAATAAATATTTAAATACCACAGATACTTACCTAAAGTGTTCCATAATTAATAAGTATTATTATAAAAGTAGTAAATTAGTATAAAAGTAGTATTAGTATAAAAGTAGTAGTATTAGTATAAAAGTAGTAAATTAGTATAAAAGTATAGATTAATTGACAGCTCTGTATATAGAGTGGAAGGCGTGCAACATTTTGAGAAACCAAATTAAATCTAAAGACCAACTCACCAACGAGACTTGCGTAGTGATCTTAGTGCCGCCCGCAGCGCCGACCACCAGCGCCAAAGTGGAGTTGTTCTTGAGCACGATGCTAGGCGTCATGGAGCTCAGCGGCTGCAGGCCCGGCGCCAGCATGTTGGCGGGAGAGGGCGGCAGCCCGTACGCGGATTCTCGGTGCGGGATAGCGAAGTCGTCCATTTCGTTGTTGAGGATGATGCCGAGTGATTGCGACCGCCGCTGAGATCCCCAGCTGCAATTTTGAGATTTTTGAGATTTAATTTAACTTTTCTTTTTTTTTTTAGAGGCGGCGAACAGGCTGGGAGATCGAGGCAGCGCACCTTATGTAGGCTAGTAAATGTGCCTATCGTGTATACCTAACATGTAGGTGTGTCTGGGCAAGACAGTTTTGCATGTTGGAATACCTATAGATATAGAATACAAGTAAATATTGTTAAAAACAAGTTAAATTTTAGTTAGGCAAGCAGACATACAATACAACCCATAGTTCAAGAAGCTGGCACCACTACGGCTGATTCCAGCTTAAGTTGCGCGCATCCGTGACTACACGATCCAAAACTCCATCCTGGCCTAATTTTTTTCGCGTTAACGTTAATAGCATTGTCATGCCGTGATCAGTTTGATCAGTCTAGGTGTCGAACATAAACCCAAAGCTCACATGTAGTTGACGGTGCTGGTGGCGGAGACGACGCTGCCGTCGGGCGCAACAACGATCACCTGCGCGGTGCCGTGGTCGTCGGCGCCTTCGAACTGCGCGCCGTAGTGCTCCCAGTCAGAGTACGTGCGGGTGTCGTCCACCAGCTCGCGGTGGCTGACCGCCCACGCCGGGTTCGACAGGTTGCGCTCCAACTGCAAAAGAATACACCGTCAGAGGCGCCATACTGGTTGACGTCAGTTTCCACGTCAGAGTGACGTAATTCAAACAATGGCTCATTGGCTCATTCGGTAGTGACCCTGCCCCATGCGCGAAAGAGTTGTGGGTTTGATCCCCACTCAGGAAAAACATTCATATGATGAATACTTGTGTTTGTTCTGTGTCTGGGTGTTAATAATAAATATTTAAGTATATATTAATACCTTTGTTGATTCTGATATCCGTAACACAAGTGCTTAAGCTACTTACCTCGGAGTCAGATCAATGTATGTGATGTAGTCTGATGTAGTTTGAACTCAAATAGCTATTTGATAGCTTTAGGCAAGTTGATTGATTGATTGTCTTAGGAAATTTATTACGAGACATTACTTTTGAATCAAAAACCGACCAACTAATAGTGGCGTTATCGTAAGGTATGGTTATTATATTACGATGCAAATCATTTGGATTAAACTAATTAATTATCGATTAATGTTAAGATTAACTATTTACTAAATATACTGTTGTGGGAAATCACCAAATACCTTTAATGTGACGATAAGATAAGCTAAGTAATCTAATCTGATATATAGTGTTATGAGAATATCACACCCAACTGGACTATCCAGCGTTTCAATTATTAACCAATCTTTTTACTAAACGGTGTCATTTAGTAATTAATTACTAATCAACACCGTTTACAGGTTAGACTGTTAATTAAATGGGTGAATTAAGTAAGTCGGTTGCAACAAGAATACGAGGTGAACGCACCGCTAGAATCCTGTCCCGCAGCTCAGAGCGTGAAGGGTCTCCGAGGCCGGTTCGCTTTGCGTACGCGTACTTGAAGGTTTCGATGACGCGATGCCAGTAGAGGTTGGAGCTGATGGCGGCGGCGGTGTCCTTGCCGACCCAGTCGCGCAGCATGTTGAGGATGAACGCCAGCACCGAGCCCGAGCCCGGCAGCGGCACCGAGTAGAGCGTGTGGTCTTCCGATACGGGCACCACGATCGGCTCTTGCCACTCGGCCCTAAAAAATATTTCTACAGGTGTCAACATGGAAAAGGGTCTAACTACGTGCGAAAATCGCGGCTTACATAAATGCCAGGACGAGAGGAAAACCATGCCAGTGACCACTAATAAATCGATCATTATTCAATCTATGTTTTGACAGTGATACCGAGGCTTTGGTACTGTGAAGCAGCCGTGTAACTAGGAGTAAGCGGGGACACTATTGATAAATGCAGTATGTTCCTATGACATCGGTGGGGGTAGGGAGTGGACATAAGATATCGCACCGAGTGTTACTCATGCTAGCCACCCCACGACCGCAGAAGGCCGCCAGGTAAAATAATCGTAGATTGTTGACGCTACTCGATCTATATAGCATTATGTTACGATTTGTTCCTATACAATTCAGAAGCGTTACCCACTTGTAATTCCTGAGGTCGTCTTCGGTGACGATTCCACCAAACGCCTGGATATCTCGTGCGAGCGGCGACGTCAGTGAGCCGTTGTGTATCGCCTCCGGGCCCTCCTCGGCGATCACCTCGAGGGTTTCTGCGAACTTCAGCAGCGGCAGGAGGTCGCCCGTGTTCCACACCTCGCCTGTCGCCGGGTTGATGTACACCTCTCTGTTAAACAAAACACGTTCTAAGTATATTTCTTTTCTAATTCATACAAGAAACAAGGATATTAAAGTTTATAACTATGGTTGGAATAATAGCTCTCAAGTCTAAGCATTTTAATATCAATATGTTAATTAATGCATTTTATGTAGCATTTGCCTATCGTGCGTAAAATATACCTATTACTTTAATTTATGTATTTGCAACTCTAATACTGAATTTAAATTAGTTAGTGCAATAAATTTAAAGATATTTCACCTGTGAGTTTTAAAGTTTTGTTTTAATGATAAATGCTTATATGTGGGTACGGTATTTGGACGGTATCCATATGTCGACATACATATGTATGACGGTATATTATAAAATAATAACCACATTATTAAGGTGTATGGCGCACAAACCTCATTGACGGCTCGGCCTTGATCCTGTCGCTGTACGAGGCTAGCACGCGGCCCATGTACGGGGTGACGCGGTGTCCGCGGCGGCACAGCTCGATGGTCGGGCGCACCAGCTCCGCCCAGGGCAGGCGTCCGTACACCCGGTATAGCTCGCCGTAGCCCCGCAACTCGCCCGGCACGGCGACCGCGAGTCCGCCCACCGTCGACGACGCGTTCTCGTACATGTTCTCGTGAGCCAGCGCCGGCGCCCGCTCGCGCGCGTTCAGCACCCGCACGCGGCGCGTCGGCGCGTCGTACACGGTCGCCAGGAAACCGCCGCCGAGGCCCATGCATTGTGCGCACGCGATGCCGTCGCAAAACAAGGTCGCTATTGCCGCGTCCACCGCTGAGCCGTTCTTCTCCAGGATTTGGCTGTAAACACACAAAACATTCCTATAATGGACACTTTTTTGTTCCATGTGGCTTTGTTAATCAGTAGCGGCTACTCCAGTTGACGTTGGATCCTAAGCCAAAGCCACTTAATTTAAATCGCAATTCGAAAAGTTTTATTGTCTTAAGGGCAAGACCTTAAACTGCGGCCAGATTTTTTTTAAACTTAACCCATTAGATAATTATGGTACTTCGAAAAAGCATTTAAGGCATCAATTACTCTACATAGTTATAATGCTCTAATGGGTTCATCATCAATGGAGCATTATACCTTATGCAGAATAATTTCTTAATTGCTACTTTCAAGTACGTAGGTACTAGCGATTCTTTCCGAAGAATAATATAATACTTAGAAAGAAGGAAAGAACAACTTTTCTCTGTGATTCTAGCCAAGCCAACGTTAGGCGGTTTACACGTAGCATAGCAAGTCACAGAAGGTAAATCTAGGACCTGATAGCTATCATTTCATATCTGTTCCGATGGCCGGTGGCAGATTGATATTATTTTTTGATATTCTGATGGAATTTCAATTTATAAGTGTTTGTTTTAAACCTGTATAAATAAAAGATTATTTTGACTTTGACTGACCGTCCAATAGTAGCGCATTCGTGTCCATTGGCAGCAACTGTAGCGCTCGGGTAGCGCGGGTGGTCGTGGTCGTGGTCGGCCCACGGCTGAAGCACCAGCACCGCCACCAGCGCGCCCGCTACCAGCGCCGTCAACACGCTGCCCACGAAACAACGACGTGTCTTCCAAACACTGCCAACGTTCACAATACAGTTAGAAAAAAAAGAAAAAAAAAAGAATTTATTCACCTTAATGTACTGTGTTTCTTGCATAATATTGCCTTTGAACAGCGTACCTACCTCTTGGAGATTGAAGGCGTATAGATAGGATTCTTTAGATACGGATAAAATATACTAATAACTTTGGATTTATGAGCAGAAATAGCTTTTACGCTTATTCGTGGACAAAACAAACAAACAAACATAATATCACGCCCATGATCCCCGAAGGGGTAGGCAGAGTCAAAGGGGCAGCATGCCCCTTCAACCACGTTCAGCCGAAAATAAAGCTGGGCTGGCTGGTTATTCGTGGACAATTGTCCACGAAATCCAAATATATACGTCCGTTCTAAATATACATTAAAATATTGCCATGTTTTAGGGCCATTTGACATTGACCCAAAAAAATTACGAAATGTTCAGCAAGTTGAAAACTTACCCCTACGCAGAGAAATGATGTCGCGAGCAAGTCGCGTCAGCTAAATATCAGTAAATACATTATTTTTGAGACATCAGCACGATTTAATTTTATAGTATCGTTTCGAGGCAAAGATAAATTATTATATGTCAAAGGATTGTCATACGAAGTCAGTCGCCATATTGAGTCACGTTGAATATATTTTTTGTTACGTGACATGTTATGATTTGGTATTAACAAAGAGGTTGAATATTTTATTAGCTTTCTTAAGGTATGCAAATGTATAAATGTTACGTACCTAGGTAGGTAAGTATGTAGTGGCAGAGATTTATTGGTCATGGCTAGATACAGTCGGCAACAAAAGAGATACTCCGCACCTTTATTCTTGAGGAACTAAAACGTTCATCTATTTCATTTGCTGACGTACCTACCTGGCTACGACGTACATAGGTATTTCGGTTAAACTTAACTGGTTTGTGATACTGAAAGTTACTGACTTATTGAACAACATGGTACAGAGTAGTACAGAAATAGATATCCAAACATTAATGTTTATTTGGGACTTATAATATATTGGGTGCTGGGTTTATGGTTGTTTAGGCGACCAGTTAGCCACTTGTCGCTACTCTTCCAAAATTTTCTATTTGATCCAACCTAAGTTTTTTTTGCTCTCCTTTGACTACCCTTTCAGGGATTGCGGGCATGAACATACTATAGCATAGGCTACATCATCGGATGGTATTTCTCCTTAACAAACCATCTATTTCTTCATCTATTACTTCTATGGTATTAAATTGATTGCAAATGAATAATTAAAGCCAAAAATAATAAAAAGCAAATACAAAATTATTGTAGGTAATCCGATGTGTCCGGTCGGTTTTTATTCATGAAACCAATTACATATTTGCATTTCTTACTAATCCTACTAATATTAAAAATGCGAAATTTTAATGAAACTTTAGAATAATATAGCTCATACACCCGAATAACATATAGGCTATGTTTCATCGATGTACCACGCGAGCGAAGCCGCGGAAGTAAGTATTATGAACGCGAATGTTTGTATGGATGGATGGATGTGTGGATGTTTGTTACTCTATCACGCAAAAAGTTCTGCATAGATTTTAATGAAACTTTACAATAGTATAGCTTATACATTAGAATAACACATTAGCTATGTTACATCGATGTACCGCGCGAGCAAAGCCGCGGGCAGAAGCTAGTACAATATATTACGTACCTACATACATACGTGATGCAATGCGATATCATTGTCATGGCGTTTTATTATGATGATTAGATTAGTAACGAAAATTTAATAGCCTAATACCGTATTAAGTGTAGATAGTAGGATCGAATATTTATCTTTTTACACTTAGAATACCTATCTATTCAAATTGCTACGCCTGCTCTGCGTGAAATTTAGTTTGCTACAGAGATTCTAACATAAAACAATGGTCTAATATTTCTTAAGATTCATACTTTGGCGGACCGTTCGAGTACAAACGGTAAAGTGGTTTAGGTGTGAATTGGTACGGGACAGACAGGAAAAAATACTTTGGGATTTATTATATTTTTAAACATTTTACGATTGACCTTGTAATGTAATGTTGTGTAAGCTAAACCACATTCATTAGAATAAGGAAGAAACTCGCTGCCTTATTCCTTTAGACGACGTTAAATCTGCACGTCATTTGTTTATTATTATTTTCAAAAATTACATACCTAATAACATCATATTTGTGCTGACCTCATTTAGTATGTGATTAAGATAGAATAGTATTTCTCATGCCTTACTTGGCTGTGATCTGTACTTACTACTTACTAATTTTTGACGATTTTACGATATGTATCAAATTTCAATGTCTCACAATTATATTGTTTGTGATCATCATTCATTTGAGGTAAAGATCCGTATGACTTTGTGAACTGTGGGTGGATGGGCCAAAACAGGTTTTGATAATGGTTGGAGCAACTTTATTTAAAAATTACAGGCTTATAGGGTTCCGTACCGATATAATAAAAAGGACTCCTATTACTAATTGTTGCATCTTACATGGATTTTGCTTGCTAATCTATATAAATTAGCAATTAAATTATTTGTATCCTATCCTTTATGCGTCCTTAATAAATTGATTATTATTTGTGATGAATCAATAGCACGATCTTCTAAGGTCACCTTATTCTGGACCTATGATATTCTGGCCCTTCTGGTCATCTTTATATGGGCAAAGTGATTAATGGGGGCATTATACAAATGCCCGGGCATCATGAATAATGCTCAGCAATATCGGGCAAACTGATTAATTACCTAATATTTAAAATTTGGGCAATATGATAAGAAAGTTACATTGGACAATGAGCGAGGAAGTAAACAAGCTCGTGATACATTAACCAATCAGAGACCATTGAAATTCATATTGTCAATATAATCATACATTTCTTTTATACTAATATTTATTTACATATACTTAGTTTTTAAACATAAGTGTAAATTAAAAAAAAAACAGCTAGTAATTAAAATAAAATAATAGGTACGACAACGAGCGAAGTGAGTGTTAGATACAACTGCGACCCTACAGTGCGCGAGCCGAGCGAGCGAAGCGCCAGAACCGAAGATCTTTTTAACATTACATAGTTACAAATTCTGGATCATGTTAGACCATAATCTAAGAATTAGAGAAAAAGCGGTCGTTGACTAAGCACGGGACATAATGCTAGGAGGATGATGATGTTGAAATAAAAATAATAGTAATTAAACATGTTTTTTATTACTCTGCCCGATAGGTGAAGGACATTATGTACAATGCCCGGACAATGTGATTATTTGAATAGGTATTATAAAATTTCCCTCCTTGCCCAATTTATCACTTGGGACATAACATATACATTAACAAAAAAAAAGGGTTGATTTATGCACAGAAAATAATTATTGTTCTTTATATTTTGTATTCACCCCCTTAGTTTCTAAAGATTGTTAAGATTTTTTTTTATTAAATATATTAAATAGAGTAATTAAATTACTTAATAATAGCATAATTACTGACAATTTTGTGTAAGAAAATGTACAACATCATGTACATGTGTAATTTTTCTCTTTCCTGCTTTCCAGCTTTTGGTTTATGGGGGGGGGGGGGGGGGATACAATATTATATTTGGTTCGGGGGGGGGGATACAATATAATATTTGGTTCAGGGGGGGATACAATATTATTTATGATCAAAGGGGGTGGGGGCAATACAATTTTTTTTGGTCCGGGGGAGGACTCAATAATACGATATTATTGAGTTCTTATAGTAAATAGACCAGCAGGTACCTTGATACACGAGATCCAGGGGGGGCAGCTTGCTTACGCCCGTGCTCCGCGGACAGTAAACTAAGGAACTTTTGTGCGTCCAAGTAAGTCTAGCGCTTGACCGATTTTTTGTCCGAAAACTTGTCTCAGATTTACTCGTGTGTGCAACGGTTAGAACATTCTTTTGAAGATTAGACTAGGGTTGACAACTTTTATTAGAAGTAATAGAGTATATCTGATTTCAAAGGAGGTAAATAAAGAGTAAGTATAATTTATTTTATATTTTTACTTTTATATACCTGCTTTTTGGTTATGATAATAGGTTTGCATCATCACAGGCATCATATACAGACTGGCCCGTTGGTCGAGTGGTCAGAGACCCTGGCCACAAAACCAATGGTCGCGAGTTCGAATCCCGCCAGGGGCAGATGTTTCGTGTGATGAACATGAATACTTGTACTTGAGTCATGGATGTTTATAAACGTATTTAAGTATGTCTATCCGTTCGCTTAGTATTCATAGTACAAGCTTATAAGCTTAGTTTGAAACTAGGGAATTGGTGTGTCAGTCTAGAGAATTTATTATTTATTATTATTTTTAACCGACTTCAAAAAAAAAGGAGGAGGTTCTCAATTCGACTGATTTTTTTTTTATTTTTTTTTTGTATGTAGGGTTACTCGATATCTCTGAGAATTGTTAACCGATTTCTAAAATTCTCCAAAACTAACTGATTGTTGTAAATATTTAAATACGTGTTAAAGATTAATACTTTCATCGAAGCAGTCGGAAGAATTTATTTTATACTTTTTAGTGTTTACACATTTAAATAGCTATTAAGGCAGGTTCTTACTTGTGTTTTTTTCATAAAAGTTTTTTTACGGGGTTATTTTGAAGTCGGTTTTTATATTACATGACTGGCACTAGTATAGTAAACATTGTGTAAATAAGAGTATTTTAGCATACTCTATTAGTGTTATAGATTATAAACTACGCCTACATGATAGAATTTAAAGTACAATACTCTATTTTAAAATACGGTTGGCAACCGTAGACGACGAGACCAATATGGGACCATTTCGTATCATAATAAATGAAGTAGAAGTAATAAACACCTGCCACAGAACTTTACTTTTTAAACAAGCATTAAGTACTACTAAGCATGAGTAAGTAGCTACAGTACGTTTTGAATTGATTTCACTGAAGCTTTCTCTACTACTAGTTTCCACTTATGTACTACGCGTATCACTTTTATCGTGGGATATTTTTTTATAATTGGTACTGGTATACTCACATTTAGTTTGAACAATATCTTATAACAGTAGATTCAGCAGATTCTCCATAGTAGTGAGTGTCAATATAGGCGTAACTATTGTTACACACTTCGCATAAGTGGCTTCATTCATTTTCCCACAGTTCTTACCTAGTCTAAAGAGTTTTAATAGTCAAATAATAAATTAACCAAATGGTGAACGAACTTTTAGCTGAGAATGTTATTCGTCTTTTTTTACATTTATAATTAAAATAAACACATAGATGGGACATTTTAAAATCCTACGTATTGCAACAAAATTCATTTATCGGACTATTATATTTTGCCATAGGTAATAATCAGAGATGTACAAAATACTTTTCGAAAAGTATTTAAATACAAAATGCAAATACTTTTTTAATATAGTATTTCAAATGCAAGATACAAAATACTTTTGCCTTTTGTATTTAAATACTAAATACAAAATATGTATTTTCAAAATACTTTATTGAAATAAAATACTTTATGTGTGATGCTACCCAACACGACCACGAAAGATTACCATAATTTCAATGTGGTACATATTCATAAAAAAATTGTACTTTCTTGTACTATCAAGTTTAAAAAATGTACTCTCATATTTTTGCTGATAAAACATATAGACCGTGGTCGTGCCAGAAAGGCAGGTAGTACCTGCCTTTCTGGCACGACCACAAATAGATTTTAGGTATTTTCAAAAACTTTAAAATGAAAAATTAAATAAATTTATTGTACTGAAATGTAGTGCATAGTTGAACTTAATTTAATCAGTCTTTTATCCGTTTTAAGGGGGCTTTTTTTGCGGGACATCAATAATACAATGTTACTCCATTAATCTTCCTAAGAAGGTCAAACAAAATAAAATATTTTTTTGGGTTAGCTATGTATTTTATTATATAATTTACACGAAACACAAGTTTGGAAAAAGGGTTAACTATAGTTTTATTTGACACAAAATTTTTTAATATATAGGTATTCTATTGTCAATTAGAAAGACTGTTTTTTTTTCATTTAAAATTTTTTTACCTGTGTTTTAGCTTATTAAATTTTTTGTTTTCGATTTAATAATGTGATGTGATTTTTAAAATAAAACTACCTAGTGAGACCCAAACAAGATTTTATTTAGTTTACCTTCTTGGGAAGAGTAATGGAGTAACATTGTGTTATTGATGTTGAGCGAAAACGTATAAAAGACTGATTTAATTGAGTTCAAATATGCAGTACATTTGAGTACAATAAATTTATTAAATTTGTCATCTTAACGTTTTTAAAAATACCTTAAATCTATTTGTGGTCGTGCTAGAAAGGTACTACCTAGCACGACCACGCTCTTTATGTTATAACGGCAAAAATATGAGAGTACATTTTTTAAACATAAAAGTACAAGAAAGTACACTTTTTTCATGAATATGTACCACATTGAAATTAAGGTAATCTTTCGTGGTCGTGTTGGGTAGCATCACACAAATAGCTGCCAACACTGCAAAACGTAACAGTGACTTTGAGGATTGTCAAGAGGCCAATAATATATGAGGGACCCCCTCATATATTATTGGTCAGGTTTTATATGCGTTTTGTTTCATCTGTCATTTTGCGCATAGACTTTCAAAGCTGCTGCGCCACTAGTGGCCATTTTTTGTTTTTACTGAATCGCGGAATGCTTTAGAAAAATGAAGCTAAGAATAAAAAAGTATTTTGTATTTTACAAACCATTTTACAAATACAAAATACGTCTCGAATAGTATTTCAAATAAAATACAAAATACTTTAAAAAAAAGTACTTAAGTACAAAATCCAAAATACGTATTTTGTATTTGTATTTTAAATACAAGTATTTCAAATATGTCACAACTCTGGTAATTATGAGTGTAACAGTCATCTAATTTATCTGGTTCACTTCTTTTAGGGTTAAATAGGTCAGGTGCCAAATGTTATTGCATAAATTAGATTCTCCAAAATTATCATGTGGTCATACAGACGAAAAATGGG
This sequence comes from Glyphodes perspectalis, assembly GCA_951394215.1. NCBI lineage: Eukaryota > Metazoa > Arthropoda > Insecta > Lepidoptera > Crambidae > Glyphodes > Glyphodes perspectalis. The sequence goes on along the minus strand of OX596209.1, from coordinate 9,491,112 downwards.
ATACTATAGAGAGGATGGTAACCAAAACTGTCAACATTTACTGTCATGACAAGACTCATGTACCGTGGCGACACAATAGCAATTGCAAAATGACCGTTAAAGGTCCGGTCATCAATTTCACTCTCGGTCCATTGCAGCACACGCGAATGACATGGTCACATGGTCACTGCATCTAACGTAATGAATCGCTGGTTATACCAACAATGTGTGGTGACAAATCAGTGCTATTTGGTGCAAGGTCGCCATACTCGGGCCACCGATTGAGGCGTGGACTAACTAATCGCGGGAAATGCGTTGTCGCTCGTCTAGCGTTTAACTTAAGTATGGTACCTACATAATCTGAATGTTTAACAGATACGCGCAGATACAGTTAAACGCGTTTGCGTAATCAAATATAACGATGAAAAAAGTAGGTAGGTGGGGTACCTATTGTAATTTTTGTAGCGGACAGTTTGTGCCGTGCTGGATAATTTCCATCATTCTTGATGAATTTACATTTTGAGAATTTATTTAAAAAATGTGTAGTTTGTATCAGGTCATTAATTTAAACTAAATGTTTATATAAATCTATAGTGTTGATGATGTGGATACTTATGATATAGGTACTATATTTTTAATAAAAAAAATGTGTAGGTTATTACAGAGTTTGTCCGATGCTATTTATAAAGTAGAAAGAATAGAACGATTATTACGTTTGAATGTAGCCATAGCGTTTACTTTACAATCGTTGTTCAAGTAACAAGCCTATAAAATTTTATCATAGTAGTTTTTATGTTTTTAACTAGTGATGTTCCGGATATTCGTATCTGTATCCTCGGATATCCGAGGGAAAAGAAAAAAATTCGTATCCGTCACATTTCTCACGAATACTTTACGGATCTTTTACCTTATGAATTTTAATTAATTAATTGATTTATAAAAAGACCCTTTCGGGAATACCTTTTCCGTCACAAATTTTACACCTTGCACATTATTTATTATCTCAAAAATGACACTAGGAAACTTTTTAGTAGACATTATTTTAACTCTTCTACAAAAACCATACGCAAACGCCAAATATCCTTAGACTAGCAGCGCCCCGCTGTTTCACCCGCGTAGTTTCCGTTCCCGTGGGAATATGGAGATAAAATATTTGGGCCTATGTTACTCCCTGATAAAGTAGCTTTCTATTAGTGAAATAATTTTTCAAATCGGTCCAGTAGCTTCGGAGCCTATTCAATGCAAATAACCAAACAAACAAACAAACAATCAAATCTTTCCCTTAATAATATTAGTAAGTATAGTATAGTATGATAAATATTACCCACGTATCTTCTGAGAGAAGTTTATACTATCCCAATGTTTTTATACCTACTTATAATGAATTCAACAGTTTTTTTTTTATTTTTGATTAAAAAAATTTATATCAATATTACAATTTTGTATAATTATTATTACTGATGATTAATTTTACAAATTGCTGCCGTTTTATTTTTTTAATTTTATCTTGAAAACCTAATTGACATTATTTCGTTTGAATACGTCATTTATTTAACAAATTGTTTGATAAATCTTTAAATGTAACTTCCAGGCATACCCAATGGTTTTAATTAACAGATAGGAAGTTGCAAACAATACTTTTATCGTTCGGCAGAGAAAACCTCGTAAATGCTTTTGTCAAAATTTTACAAAAGGAAAAAAAACTGCCTCCTGGAAAAAAAAAATGTAATCAATGGTACATAGTCGTAAGAATTCGAATATCTCGTGGCTAAATAAGTCTGATATGACTTACAAAACAAAACACAAAAAATAAGCAAATGCGACTTCCGAGGTTTTCACTGCCGAACGACGTTATGTACCTAGATTATTATTTAACGTCCACTAAGATGTCAGAAGTTATATGTCTCAAAATGTTTAAAAACTAATGTCCACTCTTGCGAAGGCAGGACAGGCCGATGGTATTGAAATATTTTTTGGAGTTTTCTAAGTTTCTTCGCACACAGCTGTGTGCACAGGCACCTCCGATAATTTGTAAATATCTAAACCTACAAATGGTTACATCTATAATATTAAAATTAGAAGCTATAACAATTATATAAACTACTTTTCCTTCATACGGAGTTACTTACTAATCCTACAGGTAAATATAAAGACAAGGTGTCGAGAGAGATAAGAATATAATAGCGAATTAATTTTATCTAACCAACCATAAAATTAATGATATACTCTGTTAATTTTGCGCTTCCCTGTTTTATTTGGTTTAACACCTACTTTTTAACTTTCGACAGTGTTTTCGAATAATTAATCACAAAAGTACGGCAGTAGATTACGTAATTGCGAAATTAGGCCTTTACGAGTATCCTAGGATTTATTTTAAGCTATAAAATGACATGTCATTTATGTTAATATCTCAATCTTATAATAATTATGAAATATGTAAATTTGGTAAAAAAATTTGATAGTGTTATTTTATTTGGTATTTATGACTTTTAGGCTATTTATTACATTTTTAACTTAAACGATTTTTCAAAAACAGGTTTTTTTAGTTCTTTGGAAATTATGTTTTACTTGGCCCTTAGGTAAATTTATGACATTCTAGGCTGGGAACACAGTTGGTACATACCGTGGTACATACATATTTGAGTTGCAACCTGACATGGGGCTGTATAATATGATAATAAAAGGTAAACGTTTTTAATTTGTTAACATATTGCATGATGCAGTTCAAGTCTTATAGGCACATGCATACATACATAATATCACGCCTTTTTCCCAAGGGGGTAGGCAGAGTTAATAGAAATATATACAAATTGCTTTTACACTGGAGACGTGTGTGTCGAGTAGTCTTTTCCGCTGTTATAATTCCTAGCTCACCTACATATTCGTGGGCTTATATAGGTATGTATATTTTACAAGAGTTTCAATACAAATAAGTAGCTTTCACATTTGTAAAAAAACTTTGGTTAAACTTCGACAGTTACTCGTTAGTTACATTGATTTTTACCGACTTAATTGATTTATTTGGTACTTTGTCACCGCGATCGTATGCCAATGGCCAGAAGGCATGACCGCACTCCTACATAGCTAGCTACATGCACCTACCTATTAGCTTTATAAAAATAAGCCTTTCGTTCTACAACGATTTCGGAAGGTAATTATTTCTTAACTAATATCAGGTTTCTTTTTGCAACATCCAGCAGATGCCTAGCCTTTTCTCCTTATGTAAAAGTAATGAGATTCACATGTGGACCAGCGCCTATGGACTTGATTTAATTGCACAGGTGTGCCCTTTTAGATCAAAACACGCGAATGTTTATTTTACGTAAGCATTTATCATTCTTCGTATTATTGCTTTATTAACTTTAGGTCGTAACCTATGTTTACTTGTTTATGGTATAGTATAGTATTGTGGTATGATATAGGTACCTAGTAGAGTAAGTTCTATGGAAGTTAATTACCTACTTACAGTGATTTCGCAGTTAGGAAGAGTAAATTAAATTCAGTGACGTCAGAATCCAGAATCGAGTAAAATAAGTATTTTTTTTAAATATAAAGATGATCACGATGAATGTTCTATTATACGTAGTCGTTAATCTATAATATATTTCGTTATGGTCAGTACGCAATATCTTTTATTTAAATATGTATGAAAAAAATATTGCGATATTGTAAATAAGTATAAATAAAAAGTAAACATAAATAAATAAAATCTTCTTCTCTACTGACACACCAGCCCCCTAGTTCCAAATTAAATTTACTAGCTTGTGCCATGGATACTGGGTGAATGGATAAATTAAAAACGTTTATAAACATCCACGACTCTTGTACAAATGGCCATTTCATCACACAAAACATTTGCCCCTAGCGGGGTTCGAACCCGCGACTCTTGGTTTCGTGGCCAGGGTGTCTGCCCACTCGACCAAACTGGCCTATTAACTAAATAATCGTTTTCCTAAAGACCTTTGAATGACAAGTAGGTAGGTACTTTAAAACACATGTTATAGTGTTCTAAATAGAACATTATAACAGGTTGTACATACGGTCGTTGGCATTTAGCCATATTTTCCATTCAGACGTGTATTTACTCAACGGCTACTTTACATAGTATCATTTTTTACCGATAGTTAACTGTTGTGAAATACAACCTACAATACCATCAAGGCAAACGAAGTTTTTATATTTCTGCATTCAATGGCGATCGGTCCAAATGAAATGTTTTGTTAAGCAGTGCCTAATTGCAAATGTTACGGCAGATAACGTTGCATTCAATATTACAATGACTGGGAAACTACTGTAGTATAATTGGTGCTTCAATCTGAATCGAACGCTATTGTTTGTTATAAAGCTCAATGAAAAACTAGTCTCATTAGGTAACCGGAAATATATCTGGTTTATTTATAGCTTCATATTAGAAATGAATATGAAAGACAATTTTTTGGTATGATTTAAAGTAAACAGTGGATCTCTCCGGATTTCCTTTAAATTTTTAAATGCAAGCTCGACGATCGATATCATCTTAGCCGATATCGAGTTTGTATTGTAAAATTAAATGTCACTCAACTATATTGTAAATATTAAAAATATTTCGATACCTTAGCCGATGCATCATGAGAATAACACAGCACATTTTTAAATAAAAACCATCGGAGACATCAGATCACTTTTACGAAACGCACAGCGTTGGGTATAAGCAAAGACACAATAAAAAAAATCGTAACTTTTTCATTCTCACCTCATTGTCGGTAACACAACAGTTCACTCGCGGCTCTCTGCCGTGACTGCGCGGGCACATGCAGTATTCAAAGGCTCGCCTTATGTTGTACAGTAATACTAGTAGGTACCACACTCGCGAGCAAAAGTATGGAATCACTTACTTGAAATTGGTTCCGCGCGATCTTGAGTACTAAGTAATTTGTTAATAATAATAAAAATGGCACTATTTTAAAGGGGAATCTGTTTAACTTTAAATTTATCATAATTTATTTAAATCACACCAGTATTTTAAGAGCTTCCGGATTATGTGAAGGAGTTAGGAAATATATACTTAAAGAATAAAGAAAACAAAAATAATAGTTTTTGAAAAAAAATATTTGGCCGTAAAATTAAGTTCCAATATGTTGTGTTCCCCCACTAGCCCTAATAACTGCTCAAAGACGATTCTTCATTGACCTAATCAGCTTCTGAATCGATTCTTGCGTGATATCTTTTCGCTGCTATATCAAAGCCGATTTCAACTCATTCACACTTGAAAGAGCAGGATTTCTGGAATGAAACCTCCTCTTCCGTTCATCCCACACGTGCTCAATGGGATTCAAGTCCGGCCTGAGCGCTGGCCAGTCCAATGTTTAAAATGTAAATTTTTTATTCTTAAACTAGTTATTTAATACTCAAGATCGCGCGGAATCAATTCCAAGTAAGTGATTCCATAATTTTACTCGCAAGTGTACTAGTAAAATGGGCAAAAAAATATTATCTCGGTTTAGAGCAATATAAACCTTATCTATTTGATTAAAAAATCGGGCAATCGAAATTTTTTCCCTCGCATTATCTAAGTATGAGATTATGTAGGAGATATGACGAAAACTATTACAGTAAATCTTTAATAAATTCGTTAGGTAGGTACTGCAAATTAATCACAGCGATCTCAACGAGGATTAGCCATCTGCGCAGGAGATATTATAGTGCACAAGTGTGTACGCAAACACAGGTGCACTCTCTATCGTAAACACTCCACTCAGGCGAGGAGGGGTACCGCGGAGTTTTAGTGGGTATATCCCGGCCACTACCATCTTTGGTCGGAGCAGGGGCCCCCTACTCAAGGGCCCCGGGAGTCCCACACACCACCCTGCCCCCCCATCGGGTGACGGTGCGTAAAGCATTTCTTCGCGATACAAAAAAAAAAAAAGATGCACTCTCTATTCTTCACTTCAACAACGGCTTAACATGTTTTCCGAGGCCCAGGGGTAATTAAACCGCTAAATCCTGACCGGACTGTTAATGAGTGATTTCAATATTGAAATAACCCGTGATGCTACCACTAGACCAACGAGGCAGTTAGACAGTTTTTGTAAGTAAGGACAAAAAAGCAGGCATGTACTTACATATATTTATTTATTTACTGTGCATACTTATTTCCATAAAAATAAAAATAATAAAAAAGTGGTGGACAAGACAGAAACCAAGGATCAATAAGGTCCCCGAACGGCATGGAGGCGTAAATTCAATTCAATTGGGATAGATGGATAATTGTGAAAAAGTAGTGTACTTAGTTACTACTTTTTTTCATAATCATTAGCTCAACATCCAATAAATACTACTTCTAGAATGTCCTAAAAGGGGACTTGTGGTTAGTCGCCTTTATGGTCATACTACCGAGAATCAAAGTTGGTAATATATTATTTTCGAGTCCCAGGCCAACATGGAACAAAAACCAGCTGATAAACAGAGATACAGACAAGAGATCCGGCTGACCCTGTTTAAAATAAAAGGTGAGTACGCATCTGACCTGATCGTTCAGGTCCAAACACTAACTCAATAATTTGAGGTTCCTTACCGTGTTCCGTACTATCATACAACTGACTCAAGTTTCACTAGCTTTTTTTTGTAATTGAATAAAAATAAAAAATCATCATCATATTATCACGCCTGCACTCCTCGAAGGGGTAGGTAAAGTCCAAGGAGTAATGAGCTCCCTAAACCATTTGCACAAAAGTCGAGTTGGGTTAGATAAATAAAAAATTTTGAAAAGTGGCTAGATCGTAACTTACATAATCACAAACCCAATACCCATTACACCATTAGTCGTCTTTTACGACATGCTAGGCAAGGTATATAGGGTGACTTGGAATAGGTGTCATTGTTTTCCTTCCATCTGGCTCAGGTGCTCTCGGGGCATGGCTGCTTCGGGAAGTACCTGTGTCAGATCGGTCGGGAGGCGACCGGGTCCTGTCATCACTGCGGCTCCGCTGAGGACAGTGCTGAGCACACGTTGGGGGAGTGTCCGGCTTTTGCCGTAGAGCGCAATGCGCTATCCGCCGTTGTTGGGCAGGACCTCTCTCTACCGACCGTGGTGTCTGCCATGGTGAGTAGCGAGGGGTCTTGGGACGCGGTGCTCTCCTTCTGCGGCAGTGTCATGTCGCAGAAGGAGAGCGCCGAGCGCAAGCGCGAGCTGGACGATCCCGCCCGACGTTGTAGGCGAGGCCGCCGTGGCGATGGTGTCTAGCCCGGCGGCGCCCTGCAGGGGGGGCTCCGAATACTCCTGAGGTATCCCTGCCTGTCGTAGGAGGCGACTAAAAGGGCCTTTGGGGTCGTGGGGGTTAGAGGGGGTGCCCCCTGGCCCTCTATCGTCCCCAGAGAAGCCGACTGCATGTGTTACACCCGGTCCGTCAGGATAGGGTACACAGCTGTCTATGTGGTCGTGAAACACCACTCTAGGTGTTCTGGGGGAGAATATCACTCCCTCGAGATGGGCCGCTAGGCGGCAGCGCGCGCTGCGTAGACTTTTCGAGATGAATCCCGACAGTGGGGATCCCGTTGGTTTTGCGTTAGCGCCCGAAGAACGGCAGCCTTGAGGTTTAGTCGGTAGGGGGGCTGGAGATTGCTACCGGCTTCGAGCCCGACACACCCTGTAGGCCCGACACAGGTCTATTTGGACGGTGCGTAAATGCATTCCTCAAGTACAAAAAAAAAAAAAAGGTGTCATTGTTTTAAGGGAGTGAAAGTATAGCCCATTTAACGTAAAAATATGTACGGAACATCTAGTCAATTCAAAATACTTCATGCTTGCACTTTTTTTTTATTTTTTTTCTGTTTACTGGATAAATTATCCATAAAATAAACATAAAACGTCATAAGGTACTTAAAATTTTAGAGATAAGTGAGCTAAAAATCTGTTAATTATTTCCGAAACTAGTGAATTTCGACTAGGTGTTCCGTACATATTTTTACGTCAAATGGGCTATATTTTCACTCCCTTAAAACAATGACACCTATTCCAAGTCACCCTGTATATTCGGTAAATTATTTTTGAGTCCAGCATGGCAACTTGGGACATAAAAAAAATATGAAGTTTTGTGGTAGGTGTCCTTACCTTAGTTTTTAGAAGCATCATCAACATTCAGACTACATTCGTCCACTGAGGAACCATAACATATTTTATTTAGTTACTAAAAGTATATTTTCCAATAATCCTTAAGGCGTAACAATTGTGTATACATATTTAATTACTTGAAAACAGATGACAACTATTGTTTGAAGCATGCAGTATCTGTTAGCCGGATCCACACTAGACGATCTAACGTTTCCCAATCACGGGAACAGTTGATGAAGACATGTCTCACGCTACAAATTTGTACCTCGGGACTTGTCGACGTAGGCGAATACACGTGCGTTTAGAATTACAAATGGCACTTTTTTCATACATATCTAGGTTGATCTGATTCAGAGCTAATTGTACACTTGTGTTTTGAATATCAGAATCGACAGTGGCCTCACAAATTTAATACTTAAACACCCAGACACAGAATAAATACAAGTAGATATAGGTGTACCACGCAAATGTTTGTCCCGGGTAGGAAATGCCATTTAGAAATAGGTCCCGGGTGATATTTGCAACCTAAAAAATGAGACGTAATTACGAATGAGTCCAATAGGCACTACTGATACTGGTATAAGGTAGTTCAATTAATCTTCCTTCATCGTATGACCCCTATGTTTTAAAATAATAATGATTGTATATATTTGGATAGGCTATGCGTCCTGACCTATGGCTTCTACTGGAGATATGGAACGGTTATTTTGATGATTGTTTATGATTCCTTAGATTAGGTCAAAATCTTTACGTAAAGAATATAGTTTTTATTCGGTATCTACGCATTAACAGTCATTATCAAACATCAACATCATGTTCGCATTTTTTTCATATCGTTTAAGAATAAAAAATATGACAAGTAGATACAACATAGAATAATAAGAATATGCAAAGCAAATTATATTAGGTATTCTTAGACAAGGTTATTCGGAAATTAAACAAAAAGAATGATTGAAGGGTAAAATACGAATTTGCGATTGAATTTGTATTTCTGTTTTGAAAGGCCGCTTGGTTGAGTTGAGTTGTCGATGAAATAAATTTTAACAAAAATAAAAACCGACTTCAAAAAACCCCGCAAAAAATGTTTATAAAAAACACAAGTAAAAACTGCCTTAATAGCTATTTAAATGTCTAAACACTAAAAAGTATAAAATAAATTCTTTCGACTGCTTCGATGAAAGTTTTGGAGTCGGTGCCAGCCCGCGTAATTATATCATCATTTCGGAATTTGCAATTATTTGTTTCTTGGTGAAGGGTGGTAAAATAGGTTTTGAATATACAAAATCAATAGTAAGTTAATATACTCATATTTTAACTAATTTGTTTCATATTGTTATTAGTAAGGTAATTTGTTATTAAGTGTCTACTTTTTTTTTAGTTTGGCTGGCACCGACTCCAAAACTTTCATCGAAGCAGTCGAAAGAATTTATTTTATACTTTTTAGTGTTTAGACATTTAAATAGCTATTAAGGCAGTTTTTACTTGTGTTTTTTATAAACATTTTTTGCGGGGTTTTTTGAAGTCGGTTTTTATTTTTGTTAAAATTTAACTTATTTGTTACTTTTTAGTGAAATTTGTTAATAGGTAGATAGACCAAATCAAAACGAGCTGCTTTAATGAGACAGTGCCGGTCTTATGAGACTAAAGACGAAAAGGTATAACGAGCCTTTAATGTTTAAAGAATTACTTAAAACTACTGATCTTCAAAGAGTTATACCTTTCATCATCAACTAAGCAACATAACATGATGAGTACGAGGCGCAAATACTGGAATCGTTTTGGAAAAAATAAATAAAACACTTAACATGTAGTTAAAATTTAAGAGTGGCCCTCGTTTTCATGGAATCCCATCACTAGACCAAGACTTGGTGAAGTTGAGACTATCTCGAGAATAACACTCAATATGGCCCTATAATATTGAAAGAATTATCCACGAACTCCTAATCGTTAAGGAGTTATACCTTCCATCATCAGCTCAGCAACATGAGATTATGAATACCAGACGTAAATACGTTAATTGTTTTAGAAAATAACTAAAATAGATTGTACGCGCCTATAATACTTGAGGGTTTCCCTCGATTTGCCTAAGATTCCTTCATCAGATCCAGATGTGGTACCAATAGGACCAACTCCAGGATATACCCTTTTGAATAAAAAAAAGAACTCTAAAAATCGTCTTACAATTCTCGAAGATATCAATATTTAAAGAATCATAAACTAATTCCTAATCGTTAAGGATTTGTACCTTCCATCATCAGCTCACCAACATAAGATGATAAGTACCATGCGTAAATACTTGAACAATCTTAGAAAATGTCTAAAACACATTGTTCGTGCCTATAAAGTTTGAGGGTTGCCCTCGATTTGCCTGGGATCCCTTCATCAGATCCTGACTTGGTGGCAATGGGACCAACTCGGGAGTAAACCCTTTCGATTAAAAAAAAAAATTTGGAAATCGGTTAACAATTCTCAGAGATATCGAGTAACATACATACAAAAAAAAAAAAAAAAAAACATTCAGTCGAATTGAGAACCTCCTCCTTTTTTTGAAGTCGGTTAAAAAAGGTCATGGATTCGAAAAGAGCTGTGGGTTTTAACAGCATAAAATTGACTTCACTCTGTAAATTTCGTAACATGTATGTATAATCTATACATATAAACACTACACTATAGACCAGGTAAGAAATAAATGAATTTAATTTAATTTTTATTTTTATCTGATTGACGTATTCTAGAAGTTATGATACGATTACCGTTTAGAGTACAAGTTAATTGAATTGAATTTTTAGCTTTATTAAATTTTTACTTATATCATCGAAGGAGTAAAGCAAGATTGATTCTTCAGGTACCTACCTACTTACAGTTTACCTTTTTTATATGCAGGTAGGTACAAAGCACTTTAATATCTCTGTTTCTAAGTTAAAATATTGATATTGGTTATAACTGTTACCTTAATGACTCATTTTAACACTAGTACCTATGTGCTGTTCAAGGCTAATAAAAATATGAAAACTACAACTTTATTGTTATACCTATGCATGCAGTCAGTAACGTTATTTTAGGACGGCCCCAAAGAAGACTACCGGATTCAGACAAAGAAAACTTATTCGCTGCTTTAATCAACTAAACGACTGTTTAGATTCATTCATATTCATTCAAACATTTCATATGAGTCAGATTATTAAAGTTTTAATAAGCTAATATTCACGTAAAACGTACGCGACGAGTCAGGAAAAAGATTTAAAGGTTTCCCCCATTCGTAGTACCTACCTATGCACGAACGGAGTCATCAGAAATATTTTGACAAACTCATAGGAAATACCATTAAATAATTTACTCAAAACCTTAAATTATTCATCAATTTCAAAAAACAATATTAAGTATATTGTTGTTTCAAATTACGTTAAAAAGATTTAATAGTTAAGTATGGTAAACCGTGACGTCTTGCAGAATAGGTAATGAATATTTTTGAATTTGCGGATAAAACGCAAGTTACAACAAAGTAGGTACCTACCTATAATGTACACTTGGATATAATATACCTACATATTACATACTCTCAAGTGTTTAACATGATTTTCCCTCAACAAAAATCCGACCAATTTATGCATAGGTACACCATAGATACGATATTTATCAGCATAGATACAATAGGTACCTTACGCTCAAAGAATATAAACATAAAGTAGTGGTATTTAACCGATTTATTGTTTCGCTCAGTGAGTGAGAGTTCTAGATGTCCAAAATTTCCAATACCTTGCAAGGCCTGCATCACACTTGAGATAACTTTAGTGTTGCATATGTCCATTCCATAGGCTACGGTGACTGGTTAACACCAGTCATACCGTAAGCTTGTTTGCCTTCTTTGGCGGTAAGGGAAAAATATAAAAGTATAATGGCTATTAAATATTGGCGTCAGGAAACCAATTACGTGTTAAAAATAAACCTAAAGTGCAAAGCAAAGAGGAGATTATTTTAATTAATAAAACATTAACGAGGTAAAAGAGAAAAAAAAAGTTTTTTTTTAATTTTCTCAGAAGGTATACCGTATTTATTTGTTTAATACTTGTTTCTGCAGGTACAAAAGAGGTACCAAATCTACTGAAACAGTTATTAATTTACATGTATGGGTTTAAAGTACACCCGCGGTTCTGACGTCAGGATGGCGGGTGTACCTAATATTCAAAATATCTTTGTATGGACGTAGGTACACAGATTTTCAGAAGGTACGTAAAAGTACACAGAAGGTACCAAATATCGGCAATATATTTAGGCTAATCTGAGAAGTACACCCGCCATCTTGACGCTCACAATTAAGTCATTTTTATCTGACAGAACTCAAAAAGTACATGGCAATGGAACAACCTCCTTAGGCGTGCCTTTACTAATGGGAGTACCCCAGGTTCGATATTGGGACCCTTGCTATTTTTAATGTATATTAATGACCTCCCTTTCTTTACTACAGACTTGGGCGAGATCGTGTTATTTGATGTGATACATCCCTGATTTTTAAAATCGAAAGACATCAAAATAATTTTGACGATATAAATAATGCTTTCGATCAAGTCCTACATTCGTTCTCAATCAACAAATTATTACTAAATTTAAAGAAAACTAAATGTATGAAGTTCTCAATGCCAAAGTTAGTGCAAGTTAATAGTACAATTATAATGAACAATAGTCTATTGTCACTAATCATACAAAATTTCTTGGCATCACTCTAAGACTCAAAATTGCAATGGTCTCCCCAGATTACCACTCTTATTGTACGGTTGTCAACCCTTTCTACTTTTCCCCAGTCCTGCACCCAGAACCTATCTAAGACGCGGCAAAGTGATGACAACTTCGTCTGAAAGAAGTTATAAAATGTAAAAAAACAATATTTAATACGTTAAAAAATATTTATTACAATAATAAATAGGTATAATATTTATTTACAAACTGGATCTAGACTGGTAACATGTGATATCTTTATTAATATTTACCTACTTATATATAATAATAAATCCTGTTATTTTGTGGCAAAGGTCTAAATTTTTACAGCTTAAGCTAGTGTTAAAATGTTTTATATTCTCTTCAGCACGTACAATTTTTTTTTAATTTGCATGACAGGTGATTGATGAGTTTCTATGTATTTGGGTCTAAATTAATGTATACGGGAACAAAGACTTAAAAGCTATGCCTAAAAGAGTAGCATGATGTAATGGAATTTAATGTGACATGAAATTATTCATGAATGCAATGAATAAATACTTTAATCAAACATAGTTTTGGAAAACACGTATATATTATGCATTATGCAAACAGTCGATATCATCAATGCCGTTAGAAGGTGGCTTGTGATAATTAACAAAATGGATAACAGTTAATTTATTTTGCTAATTGCGCGAATTCATTAGTATTTTGGTGTTAATCATTTATGTCTACTGTTAAAGGTAGAAATTGAATAAATTTATCACCTTAATGCATAAAGACTATCTTTTGTATTAATTTTCTTTTCATTATCAATGACACTTAATTTATATAACAATATTAACGCTCAGTTAACATTCAGAATAAAGCTTCTTAATATAGGTACATCGCTTTTTTGTCAAGCGAATTCTTGTCGGCAAGTGTTTTATTTCAGTTAATAAACTAATGATAAGAACCACCTACAAGCCGTCGGAAATATCTGCGCACCTCGCCCCGTTTTCGCCTATTCGGTACCGTAACCAACGTAAGCGCCGACGCATGACGTCATATGCCAGGATATTTCCGACGGGTTGTACACTTTGTACTGACGAAGCGAGGGATTTTTATAATAGTATATGTACCTATATAGTATACCTATGTGCAGTTTGCGACAAGTCGGATTGGCGAGTGAAGCGGATGGTACGTACATTGAAACATAGCTAGCCTGGGTGAATTCAAAGTGCTACTTCGAATAGAGTCATAGCCGAGGGAGTCAGACGAAGCTCTATCCTAAAATACGTACACATGCACCATATTCACATAGCCGTCCACAAACATGCTGCATTAACCAATAGTTAATGCAGCATGTTTGTGATAATATTAGAAGTCACCTCTATATGAATGAAATCACCTCCACCAATTAATACAACCGACACCTACGCCCCCCCCAATAAGTTACTTATCTAATCCTGTCTAGTCGCAAATTGTATTATACTCATGCTCGCACCTTGTATTAAAATACATACAACACGGGTTCACTACAACACGCTATTTCATTTAGGTACAATCAATGACAATTGTGTATAATTTAAGTATATAGTATTAATATAACAAGTATCACAGAAACAAGGCTTCCGAATGGGCACTTACTTATTTAATGCTAATTAATCTAGAACTACATTACCTATTTACAATTTCACTATGAATATGTTTAGTATAATGTATTTTGTGGAGTAAACAATACTATTAATTTAAATTACCGGTAGTTTGCTCTAATCCGCTTATGTATTTAGCTCCACTAACAGTTTACAACGATTTGTGTAAATGATGTTTATCATGATACCAGCATTCTATGATAAAAGCGTTTAAGGCAAACCGTATTTTACTACCTGCCTGCACCTAGGTACATAAAAAAATAATATGATGTTTGATAAAGTTTAACCAGTCTTCTTAAAAATATATATTTGTTTAACTTAAAGTGAAAAGTCATTGTTTTTACATGCCATAACATATTACATAGGGTATTAAATGTATTAGAAAGGAGTTATCCATAAATTACGTCGTAAGATATGCATCCTATTTTAAACTCTCCTTCATGTATGTACAAAGACGTAGTTGTCGTAGTTACATTTTCTATCCTACTTCGTCGTCCGTGTATAATAGTGTGACGATTTATGTTTTGTAATTTAAATTTTTAGATTTCACGATTGGACTTGGAGTTGAGATTTTCAATAGTTGAGATTTGTGTTTACGCGATATCACTAAGTTAATGACCCCTTCTTGTCGCACAATGTCCTACGTTGTGGAACCTTAACGTGTGACGTAATCTATGGATGGCCCAAAAGTTAATCGTAAAAAGTATAAATAATAATCATGTCCTCCTAACCGATATCGGTCACGGCGGCCAATCTCAACGAGGATTAGCCAACTGCGCAGGAGATATTATAGTGCATAAATGTGTGCGCAAACACAGGTGCACTCTCTGTTCCTTGACTAGTCCGGTGAGACGGCAATTCGATAAGACCGGAGAGAGGTCAGACGCAGGACCAGCGGCTTAACGTGCGTTCCAAGGCACGGGGGTGATTAAACCACCAACTTGCTGACTCCGGACTATGACGATTTGATTATTGTAATACCCAGCCACAAATTTTGGCACGACCCGGGAGTTGAACCCGGGACCTCTTGGTCCTTAGGCGGCCCATACCACCTAGTGGTGGTATGGGCCGCATCAACGACGCAGTCAATAAATATCGTCTGATAAACAACCTGTTGAATAAGCATGGCCTAATGTAAAAAAAAAAAAATACTATATCAGCTATTTTCTGCTATTACATATATTGGGTACTATGTGCTTCTTAGTAACACGTACCGCCTTAGTAAGGGACAAGGAGCTAGGAAGTTAGTGTAAAAGGAGGAAATCCCAGGCGAAGGGTGTTTATACAAAATGGGCATACGTTGAAGAAAATACGATACGCATTCCCATAACTGTGGAAGATTAGGTACCTACATGTATACATCGAGTGACATAGATGACTGATAAGAAATACAAAAAAGAAATGATCTGATTCTAACGGACTATCAAGTTAGGTAATATGGAAAGTGGTTATACAATATACAAATTGATGCAAACAGTTTAATGAACTAAGATGGAGGAAAGAGGAAACTTCAATAAATAAATAACGACGATATTACGATATATCTAAAGCATTCGTTAAATCTGTGTCACTTTTCAGATGATTCCATTTATGAAAATATGTTCAGTCTTATGGCTTACAATTTGGGTGTCCTACGCCATATCAAATCCCCCCCCCTCCTTACTGTACGTTCCCATATAGGGTCCTGGTGTCGCGGGTGTCAAACTAAATGGAAGTGGTTACAGGGTTATAGGGGTATATGGTTTTCCCCGGGTCCCCAGGTTGAGTTGAGTTCTCCAGTTATCACATTTATTTCAAAACTCGCCCCTAAGATATATTCATTTTGTTATATCTCTATTAGATTTAATGTATGGTATTGTGCCTTGTGATTTGGAATATTCCTAGGTCTATAAATTTCTCTTTGTAACCATTGATACAAACTACTTTTATTTACATTCATCAATGAATTAGGCTACAATATTCAATATATCTAGCTATAAAATTAATATATTCTAATAACAATAGTTTTGTGGGTTAAATAAGACACTTCCTTTCTTTGGCCTTACATATCTTATTAAATAAATTAATATTCTAATTTACCTACCCAGATAAAAGTACAGTGCGTTGGTGTATTCTTGATCCATTTATGTTACTTGAGGTATAAAACTATGCCAAGTATTAAATAAGTCTAGACTTTCAGCCTTTGCTAGTCTGGTGTCCTGCTTCTGGGGGGTTCGTGACCAAAGCAATGTTTGTGAGTTGGGTCCTTGTAGGAGTTTTCATGGAGAACGCTGTGGGAGCTAGTGCGGCACTTGGTAAGACACAACTCGTAGTCGTCGGTCAACGTACGGAACAACACATTCTCCTCTGCTGAGAGTTTCGATAGTACCAGTTCCAATAAGTCTCTCTGTAAAAAAGATACAAATGGTGTTTAAACATGAAAATACTTATCTATTTCTATAGTTTAGTATCCAGAAGAAGAGTGTATAAGTATTTTAAGATTATTGAAATACTTCGGTTTTGGGATGTGCACTGAATATAAACTGATAGATTCTTAATATATTGAATAAATTTGCGACCATTACAATTTGGTTTGTAATCACCATTAACCAAAAATAATCACACATTGGTTGGGACAAACAATTATAAATCGCTAACCAAAATCATATTTGTCTGGTTAGACATATTCTAAGGGTTACAAAAGTCGGATTAGCGGTCATTCCGTATCAATAAAAAATAGCAATATTGCTGGAAGATGACATACATGACATTACTTTTTTTATATATATTTCTTTACCTTGCTAGGGTCCAAACAGCAGGACACGCAGTATTCGTAAATTACACAACAGTTGTTATCCTTGCAACTCTCACAACTGTATCTGCGAGAAAAATCTGCTAAAGGATCACAGCAACCGTTTTTTGCTACATCGTTCCGGTGGCATACATATCCTGAAATTGCATATTATTTATTATTGTAATAGTATTATTTAGCAGTAATGATGTTTGCAATGTTTACATTGAATGTGTGCACCTGGGGTAAGTTTTTTTAACCATTAAATGATAGGAACCTGATTTTTTTTTTTGTATCATTTGTGCACAAAATCATTATTAGTCTATAGGACAAACAATATTACATAATATTACCTTGGTTATTAAAATTCTAGACATACTTTATATTACCTCTATCATCTACAAGGAGTAGTCTGCCTTGAATTGAGTTTCTGCAGATTGTGCTATCATTTGAGTCCTTGTGTTCCTGCAGTGTTCTCCAAACAAATGGTTTTCTTTCAATCATGCTTTCTTGATACATCATATTCCTGTTGTTGCCCTATAGAAAATGAGAAATTTTTACATGTGGTATCTACAAACATATAAACATTTAGATTTAATTTCATTGCTTAATTTCCAACACCAAAAATTCAAAATGAAAACTTTTTAGTAGATCAATAAAACTGTATCATGTTGTATTATTAAGGTTAAGGAATTAAACCTTAACAAAAAATGCTTCAAAGTATATGAGGTAAAATTAAAAAGAGTTCACTCATAATAATACATAATAAAACAGTGCTCTTTTGCTCACCTAAATAAATCCATCTACACCAAGTGAGTTATGAGTTATGTGGTGTTAGGAAGTTAGCAATGATTATCATCTTGTTAAAACATAAAACAAATAAACAGGATACAATGTTCCATTTGTATTTTATAATATTGTTTACTAGCTGGCAATGTAGCAAGAATGAAGTTGTGAAAACACAACAACAACAACACAAATTAATAGCCACATAGTATTGTTTTATTAATACACCTGAATACTGGGCATTATCAAAGGTAAAACCTGTGTAACAACCAAAAATTTTGTATTTCATTCTAGGATATTAGAATCACAATAAAAGATTT
Organism: Glyphodes perspectalis; assembly: GCA_951394215.1. Taxonomy (NCBI): domain Eukaryota; kingdom Metazoa; phylum Arthropoda; class Insecta; order Lepidoptera; family Crambidae; genus Glyphodes; species Glyphodes perspectalis. The sequence goes on along the minus strand of OX596209.1, from coordinate 9,472,842 downwards.
TAACTCAATAATTCTGATAGTTAAGGCTTATTTAATATAAAGGAAGATTATGATTACATGCAAGTGACGAAAAGTAGGTGTGCAGTGTAGCTATTGCCGGGTTATGAATGTCATTGTATTGGATTAACAAAACATTTTGCTAAATAGTGTAGTCATTATTTGTGTGCCTATTAATTCAACAAGTCTTTTCCATTGGAGTTGAGTTAATGAAAGAAAATAATCAGCTGACTAACCTCTCTTAGAAAGCTTACAATACAGTAAGTTAATGAGGACGCAAATATAATTCCCAGAACCAGTCGCCTTCGTATGAACCTTACTACAGCAGCATACCACATCTTAAAGCTGGAATTTCCATTCAAGACAAGAAAACGTAAATGAGAATCATGCGTGTATGCATTAATTAATAACATCCTCAAGCGTAGCTCTGACGCGTTGCTTTCAGCACTTTCTCCAGATTCATTTTTTCAACCAATTTGTAATATCAATAGGTTTATTTTCGTTGCGAAGTTTAATATTACATATTTGGAAAACTTAGCACCCTTTGCCTCTTTGAATTTCTTGATAGATGCAAATGATCGTTCGTAAATAGAAATTTATTAATTCGTAATCGTAACAGTAACAATAGTAAATTGTAGCGTCTGTCAAATTTTAATTGTCAACACAAATGTCACTTGTCGGCTGTCAAACATAGCATAGCTGTCACCGCCACAGTCGTCAAATAAAAGCTATGCTAGTTTTTTCTTATTTTATCCAAATGATGGAAAGAAGTATTGGTTATTGGGCAGTTTATTTATTATATTTTAATATTATACAGGGTTATTGAAAATAGGTAGCGATCCCTTTAAGGCCGCGTTCAGGGAGACGTGTGGCATCAGGCGGCGCGGTGCGCGGTGCGGGCTGCCGAAAACACAAACATATGGTGGATGTATTGAGCGTTCACGGAGAAGCATTTTTGCACGTTTGTTTGAATTGTAAACGTCGTCTGTAGCGGTTGAAGCAGCGGGCGACGCCACCGCGTTAGCCACAGGTGACTCGGCGGGCGACGCCGCGGTGGACGCGGCGGGCGATGCCGCTGGTTTCGCGGTGCTTGAAGCGACGTCGTTTGTAATGTAACTAATAATTATTACAATAATCATAGATATATGACCTATAAATAATGCTCTTTCTCTCTCAAGTCACTTCTTACTTATGATACACCATCTATTTCAAATTCTCACATATTAAATAAATAATTAATTAATACACTTTTTTTTTCTGTCTTATATTGTACAATGATGTGTCAACAATGTTAGGATATCAATCTGGCTGTAAACATGTTTAATATTCAAGTGATTGTTATCTATTTTGTTATCCAAATAAAAAAAAATAAATAAATTAAAATTAATTTATATAAAATATACTGAAGAAATAGGATTTAATATTTATTGTATAACTATTAAAATATTTAAAAGTGATAACAATAATAAAAATCAAAACTAAAATAAGTGTATTGTACTTAATATAAAATAAATATTACAAAATGTTCATAATAATTATGATAATCGTTTCTAAATTAAACTCATGGCAGGCCACATCTAGCAGCACTTATCTGTGTAATATACTATCGTGTCGACGAAGCCGGTCCGGCCGACTCCACACGGACACGCGAGGGCCTACGAAGCTACACGGAATCGCACGAAGTCGAACGAACACTTGCCGTCGCTATGTAAGCATACTCCTATGAGTCTGGTTGTATCATCATTGCTAATCTACCTGCATTAATTTTTTATCTAAGTTTGCTTGAGCGGCTCGCTGTGTTAACTATAATTAACATAAAACTGTATCGATAGTCCAAAAGAAATTTTATGTAAATTAGTCTCATATAAGTGAATGTAAATTCTTATGGGAAATAAAATTCTTAAACCACAACCACAAATTATTAGTTTGTTAGCTCACTTAACATTGTATTTTTTGTCACGATTGATAAATTTATTTAATCATAAAGTGCCAAATTTAAAAGAGAGCTCTCATTTAATGTTTAGTTTAGTCTGTTTAGTTTACCAACGTTAATTTTTTACAAAGTTTAGTTGATTTTAATGGTGACTATTGTAGTACAAATTATATTGAAAAGAAATGAAATGAAATGATCTTTATTTATATAGGCTTAAAAAAACACTTATAAATCGTTGGAACAAAATACATTTAAACCGGTTCAAACAGCAGATTCTACTGGGAAGAAACCGGCAAGAAACTCGATAGTTACTCTATTAAATGCGAAGTTTTAATTTATAATAAGTAGTTGTTTGTCAATTTAAATCTATCAGTGCAGACGAACAGCCTATTCTGCGATTGGCCATATATTCTTATCATTTAAATAATCTTCTACATACCTTATAGTAGCCCTTTTTAATCAAACAAGTTTTAATATATAATTAAAACTTATGCTCAGGTAGATCAGTGAGACTTTATGGCAGCTTATTAAACATTTTGATATATAGACCAATAAACGAATTACCACTCCTATGAAGTCTATAACTTGGAACAGCAAGCTTGTGTTTATTCCTAGTATTAAAAGTATGTGTATCTGATTTTTTAACAAACATGTGTATGTTTTTTTACACATAAATGATACAGTCCAGAATGAACTGCGAGCCTATTGTTAAAATATTGATTTCTTAAAATATTTATCTAAGTGAATCACGTGGTGTAATGCCGTATATGGCCCTGATGGCTCTTTTCTGCAACTGAAATATACTAACCTTGCCGTTTCAATATCAGTTAGACTCCTTATTTTTTTCACTGCATATGCAGCTGAACTAAGTCTCCCTGCCAGGGCAACAATATGGGGAGCATTGAGTTTTGAATCTATTGTGATTCCAAGGAACGTAGTGGAACTAACAACTTCAATAGGTTTATTATTCATAATCATATTAGTGTCAATTTGCCTTACATTGGGCATTGAAAATTTAATACATTTGTTTTTCTTGGCATTAAGTAATAAATTATTGGTTGTGAATCAATATAGTATCTGTGAGAGAGCATTATTTACATCGTCAAACTTGACTTTCTGTCTATCGATTTTAAAAATAGGTGAAGTATCATCAGCAAATAATACTGTATCACATAAGTCCCTCGTATAGCAGGGCAGGTCATTTATGTATATCAGGAAGAGAAGGGGCCCCAATATTGATCCCTGGGGCACTCCCATAGCTAATGGGGTGCCAGAAGAATAACTTCCATTTACATTTAATACTTAACTTTGATTGTATTATATTTCGAAGAAGACTGGCAGGACGCAGGCAAGCTGCGTTAATCCCACGCAGCTAATGAAGCCGCGTGGCGAGGCCTACGAAGACCACAAAGGGCCATCACCATAAGGGCGATTCGTGGTTACCGCACCGTGTCATGTGAGGCTGCGTGTGTACTGGCGGGTTCCCTTTCTTGGGACCTCGAGGCAGAAGTGCTTGCAGAGGTGTATCGCTACAGGGTAGAAGCTCGGACTCGTGGCGAAAACCCTTTGGCGGTAGAAGTGCGTCGGTTCCGAGAGCTAGCACACGAAGCAGCAATAAAAAAGTGGGCTGAAAGGCTGATTACACCGTCGGCAGGCATTCGGACACTGGATGCAATTCGCCCAGACCTAAATCGATGGGCTCGCCGGCGCCATGGGTGCTTGACCTTCCGTCTGGTTCAGGTCCAGTCAGGCCATGGATGCTTCGGAAGGTACCTGCACCGGGTTGCTCAGAGGGAGGAAACCCCGGTTTGCCATCACTGCGGTGCACAGGAAGACACAGCACAACATACGCTTGAGGTATGTGCTGCCTGGGCCCCACAACGCCAGGCTTTAGTGGCCGTAGCATGGCGCGGACCTATCACTGTCGGGGCTGGTCGCAGCAATGCTTGACAGCAAGGAATGTTGGGAAGCTGTCTCCACCTTCTGTGAGGATGTTATTTCACAGAAGGAGGACGCGGAGCGGAGCAGGGAGGCTGACGCCAATGCAGCTCCACTACGACGGAAACGTATGGAGGTAAGGAGAAGGCAGTTTGCCCGTCTCCTCGCGCCTTTTAGTGGGCCAGTGGGTGTCGGAGCGGGTGACTCAGACACTCGCATTGCACGAGCCCAACCGTCCGAGGATGCCTAGTTCTTCCGTAGGCATTCCTTCTCGTGCTGGGGTCTGTACTAGCGCTAGGTACGGGCCGAGCCGCGGGGCGATAGAGAAGACTGCGCAAGCGTACCTCTGTCGCCCCTCACACCTTCAGCGGCATAGATGGAAGACCCGGGGGTTTTAGCCAGTAAGAGTCCGGCATAACACACCTCACTCCCCGGCGAAGTGTGTATCCATGAGGATTTCCCCCGGGAGAAAAAAAAAAAAGGCACCGTGCCGCGTTCGTTCATGAATTATGATTGGAGCTAGAACGCCTTTATCCGGTATCGAGGCTTCATGACGGCAGATATGTACAAATCAGTTGCTATAGATAGAATATCAGACCATTCCGGGTAAACCATGGGGCACCAATTTGTACTGGTCGATGATAATGCACATCGAGCTCAACGAGTCAATGCTGCTCTCCGAGAATACGACATCACAAGGTTAGATTGGCCTGTCGGCTCGCCTGACTTAAACCCAATAAAGCATGCGTAGGATGCTCTTACGCGAGCTGTTTGGAACCGTCCGCCATGTCCCGAGACAGTGCCACAGCTCAGGGAAGCTGCTATTCAAGAATGGGACAGGTTACCCCAAGAAATACTGGATAACCTGATCCTCAGCTTGCCCAGGAGGATCTCCGCATGTGTTCGAGCCAAGGGAGGAGATAAATTATATTGAATATCATCATCTTCCTAGCGTTATGTCCCGTGCTTAGACGGGGTCCGCTTAGACCATGATCCAGGATTTAGCGAGTCTGGTAATTACATTGAAGCGACTGCCGATCTGACTTTCGTAACCCTAAGATACGGGAACCAGAATTTTTGGATCATGGTTACAAATTCAAAGTTGTTTGAATTTGCAGGTTTCATCACGATGTTTTCCCTCACCGTCGAGCTAGTGGTATAAATATGTACATAGATTTTTTTAAAATCTAGAGGTACATGCCCGGGTTTGAACCCGCACTCCTCGGTTAAGAGGCGCGTGTCCTTACCATTGAGCTGCCACCGCTCTTATATTGAATATATAAACCTTTTATTAATAAATTGTTGTTTAAGTTTGGTTAAACAGTCTTTTTATTTCTATCAAATTCCTGTTAACAATTATTTCTATTTAAAGAAAACACACAACAAACATGTAGTTTTTCTTGATAAAGTTAAATAAAAAAAAAATTTTAGCCTAAGCTAGTGATCACAAACTTTTTTTGATGTGCATACACCGTCTTTAGGCGTACACATTGGTGGTACATATTGGCACAAAATTGGAAATAATTTATTTTGCGTTGATATCTATACATTTAATAGTCAAGCCTAAATAAATGAAAGACATTCAATAGATATATATTTTTTATTTTATAATAAAAAACATTTAAGGTAACATAGACGATAGCCATGGTAGTTTCCCAGTGGCTTTAAAACTGCGCCAGTCGTACATAAATTTTCCCAACACTAATACTATCAGGGACAGTAGCACCAAGTTAAGTTTACTATATTGATAGTAGTAATGGGCATCTCCATTTCACTTTTGCCGCATACATTTCCAAGAGGCATCGTGCTTATCTGAAAAAAAGTTTCACAATAAAAATATCTTGAGCACTTAATTAGTAATAATGCTACAGTGGGTACCTAATACACAAGGAATGTCTTCAAAACGGCTTTAATACAGGCATTCATTGTCTCAAAGTCAAAGCATCTATTTTCCAACTAACAAGAAATTCTTGTGCACAACCTTTTTATCCCACGCGACTCAATGCGAATTGTTAGGTAAAATATGCAATAAGATTTTTTTTAATCTATCTTCAAAATGTGATTTCACTTTACCTATACCTAGTTTAGTAAAGATGCTGTGTAACTAGAACATCCATAGATATTAATACATATTTTAGGTCCGAAATTATAGTAGGTGTGTCGTATAGTAAAATAATATTTAAGATACTAATAATAAATAAATATTCCTCATTATTGCAGATCTTTCTGTAAAGTCTGTATATGGGTTCTTCTTACAAGACAAGAAATGTGCAAATTGTCAATTCGAAATGGACCAGAGAATGGATTTTTACTAGGTTATGTAATAGTTTAGAAGGCCTAAGGATATTCTAATCCATATCCTTAGGCGAAGTTATGTTTTTTGTTTATTTTATTTTTTATGCAAAGTGTGTTTAGGTATTTGTTGATGATCAAGCCAAAATATTTTATTTTCATTGGCGTAGTTTGATGATCCGACACTAGTACAGATTAGGTACCTAGTACTTAATATTATTTTTATGCTAATAAAATAGATTATTAACGCGATGTACAAAAGATTTCGAAGCCACAGAATTCAAATGTTTATGATGGGTATGCTTGTATTATACCTATATCTAGTTAGCAAGAAAAAATTAGTAAGTATAAATTGTTTTAATTCTGTTTTCTATCATTAAAAAGGCAAGTGAATTCGTCAGTTTAAAACAGTCATTTTACGCTTAAGAAGAGGTTGCCTGAATTTTTTACTTTTAAATGTATGATTTTTTTTCTCCTTGTAATTGCCGATACCACCGCCCATCTTTGAGCTTAAAATCGTAAAAAAAGGTTTCTATTTAAAATATGTATAAATTGTATTGTGCTAACGCAACGAATTGTACAAAAAGGGTTATTGCATAAATAATTGAAAATTCCTGTGGGTAATTTAACTCATAATTGTTTTTATAGTAAACTAAGTCGTAAACCGAGATTTTGCCTAACAATTGTTTTAGGCGTTAGTTTTCATGGTGGAGAGCACAGCACGTCAATTTCTTTTGTAACACCACTTTTCATAACTTCCGGATTTTTTTTCCAGATAGACTACCAGATGACTGTACTGTATACCTACTATCTTAATTCCGCGTAAGTAGTACACAATTTCAATGGGCGTTGACATTATCGATTAATCTAATGGATTTCGAGAACCCTTTTATCTGAGGTAGACAATACTTAATAACATGTTGGTATCTACATAGGTACATAACATACATACATAACATCACGCTCATCCCCGAAGGGGTAGGCAGAGTCAAAGGGGCAGCATGCCTCTTCAACCACATTCAGCCAAAAATAAAGCCGGGCTGGGTTAGATGGAAAATTGTGAAAAAGCAGTGACAAGCGGCTAACCTATCGCCTACACAATCACACACCCAAAACCCGATATACCATTAGTCGCCTTTTACGACATGCTAGGCAAGAAACACAGTTGGCATATTATTTTTAAGTCCCAGACCAACATGGGACAGTGGGCTGGGTTGGATAAAAAGCTGTGAAAATGTTGGTATCTACAAATAATAAAACACCTAATTTAGTGTTTTTATTTCTTAATAAGTAATTCGAACGGGCAAGTCCACATATCATTGAAAGCTTTTAATCAGATCTTATGGTATACAAAAGCCTGTCACTGGCTTTTGCAATTAACCGAATTGCCAAGCAAATTAATTCGGATTACCGCTTGTTTGTCTATATAGATGATTAATAAGACATTGCCTTGGGTTTTTAATTAACTCTGTGCTAAGTTATTGATTCAGATGTTATTGAAATGGATGATAATGAAAATTAATTGAGTAAGTTAAGGCTATTAGGGATTTATTGGTAGTTTTTGAAAATGCGAGATCGAAAATAAATCATCTTTTTATTTAGGTACTCAAGTATGGATGCAAGTTCTAATACGTGTACAACTCAATTCAACAATGTACCTTGTTGTACCGAAATAAAATCTCAAGTTTCATACATGCTGTTTCACCTAGGAATATCTAATGATAGTACTTATTAGTTTTAGTGTTGATCAGGAGGACATAATCGGATCAAGAGGAGACAGGTTTTAAAATAAGTTAATGTTTGTATGAAATTGGTTGGCGGTTCATACATTTAAATAATTCTCCAGTAAGTACATAATACGTATAAAAAAGATAAAATTTACGTTTAATATATTTTTAGCTTGGGCGTAAGTATTTTCAGCCCGTATAAGCTCATACATAAGCACTTAGAAAACTGTATATCTACCAGTGGCGGACTAAGCCTGTTTTAGGCCTGGGGCGGCAAGGAGCTGGACGAGGCCCCTAGTACGGATACGAGCAGTGTTGTTTGCCCGAAATTGAGTTGCATCCACTGTTTGATATAGGATGATTACAGGAACTTGGAGGTAATATGAGGCCCCCCGGAAACAGAGGCCCGGGGCGGACCGCCCCTTCCGCCCCCCGGTTAGTCCACCACTGATATCTATTTACGCCCGAACCCGATCAGTATCAGGAGCCACTTGTCGACCGTAAGACCTACATTTACACTTTACATTAACACAGTACCTATTTCTAATCTGAAAGCACTCGTTGTCCGAGACGTTTAGTATTATAAAAGTAACTTTACCTTTTAAAATTAACCTTATAAGAAGCACTGCTAAGTATACCTTAAAACTACTTAAATCAAGAGTTTGTGGCGGCATTGGTTTTTTCAGAGGCTATTATTAAAGGAGAATGTTTTTAAATACACTTTAAGGATTCTTGGGAATATTTTCCTGTTTTAAAACCGGCTAAAAAGATTAGAAAGGTCATAGTTAAGTGTAAGTATGTTTGCTAAATAAAACCAAAAAAGAAGTATAATCTAGGTGTAAGCCTATAATAAAAAAAGTGGTTTAACTTCGGGCTCTTAAGTATTTTAAAACGCATAGGTATTGATTTGTTAATATGCGATTTTTGGCCAGTGTTTAAAAAAAAAAAAAATTAAATTCAGGAGTCAGGTTATTTGAATTTTAGATGAAATTCTTAGTGTAAGTACTGTTAGTTATACATGAAGTTAGCTAAATTATTCTTTTAGTAAGAGATGTTACTGAGACCAATTTGGTTTATGGTTGGTTTGCCAATCCACGTTTCAGGCTGAAGTTGAATTTGAAGTTGAAATTTTATCAAGTTTCGACGTTTCATTTCCTTGTCGAGGAAACAACCAAAGTCTGACAAAGCTTCCTGTCTCACAACCATCTTAATTGCTTACGGCAGACATTTGTTCCAATGTAGTTTTTAAATCTCCTTACATTATTTGAGCTCCAGGCCAGAATGGGTCTCTAAAATAAAAAGTAGTTTATATGGGTACACAGTTGAATACGAAATTATGTATTACTTTGACAACACGCTCCTTTGAAATTGTTTAACCTCATTCGGACTGAAGTTTCTTCTAAGGTTTCTTTACTAACTCATAAGAACGCGCAGTTTCGAGAATTAATTTTACATAAGTACCTACCTATACTAGCTATTGCCCGCGGCGTCACAAGCGTCAATGCAGATTTTACGAATTCTAGTTTTTATATTAGCCCCCCACTTATCTCATATCCCATAAGAACATAACTTTTTAACCATTAAGTGAATTCGCATTTGTAAAAAGATAATGACAATGTTATTTTAAATAGATGCTAAATGTTTTCTATGATTATTGTGACGTATTTGTTAATTTATTAATCGTTTACCATTTTTTTAAATAAAGGGAATTAAAGGTGTTTTTGCCCGACAAAACTTATTGATTGTAACAATCAATCACTTGATTACGTGTTGTGACGACGGGCCAGTCCGAAATAGCGGCTTTGCGTCTAATCCTCTCACGATTTCGACTTTAAGCCACACACGAAATAGGAATTAGACGGATTTGCGTATAAATATGATTAAAAGTTCATGGCGAATCTTTCATCTAGAAATCAAGCCATGGAAAGACCTACAGCTCTATATTCAATCCCTTAGGATAACTAAACTTATCACATCAGCAAAAATGTGCTTATCTACCTAGGTTGCCAGCATGTTATTTCATTAATGATACAAGATACTCCTCAGAATAAAGCCAAAGATTATTAGGGAGTAAATGCGACAAAAACCAATTTACTATGTCTACTTATGACAACTTATTATAATTAATAAACGTTAATTTCTCGTTAGCTATGTCACAAAGACACGAATGGAGCACCAGCCCGTAATTTATAAGGGACTTAGCGGTTTCCAATAATTGAATCAATTGTTGAACATTTTAAAAGGGATCTAGGGGTTGAGTTGTGTTGACTCGATAAAATTCGAATCGTGTAGTGAAGCTTCTAGAAATTTTTGCTTTAATATCAGGGAATAAAAGAGAAAATAAAAAATAGAAAGGTCATGAGGATACACAGAGAAAAAAGGATTTGCTTCGCACTGGGGAAATTCGGTTTAGTGAGTTTTTTACTCGCTCCTAAAACCGTCGTCTGGAAATCAAATATTTTTCGGGATAGAAGTGTCATTTATTGATATCCTACCCTCAAGCGATATGTCAATATGGTAGCAAAGAAATATGACGTAGTTAGATAGATTCATGTAGGCATCTTTTTGAAAGAGTTAAAGTTTATTCGGACGTAATTTTGTACTTTTTTAATTAAATTATTGTGATAATGAATATACAATATAAATGTATTAATCGGATGACATTTTAACCTTCTTAATTAAATGATTGCTGTTTCACCTGATGATCATCATATACGAACATTCCGATTTTTTTTCCATTTAAGTATGTAGCTGAACTTATTATCATCATTTATCATGACGCGTTAATAGTCTGATTACACTGCTGCGTTGACGCCGTCCCTATGCACCTGTGTATACCTACTGCTTGATGATAAATTCGGCAATGCTTGTATTTTCCTTGTTTTGTAAATATATACCGGAATCGCCGTGTTCGGGATCCGATATTACTTTGTGCCGAGGAAGATGATCCGGTAGGAACGGCACCAACTTAGATTGAGTAACTATTTTTCGCTGGGTGTAGTACAATTTTACACATTTTTTTAATGAATACAGAATCTACAATTGTTACTACCAGAGTGCTGTATTACGCTTGTGTCGGTCAAGAATGGTTAGGTGGTCATAGACAAAGATGTTCCATTTTGCAATTTGTTTCGTTACCGCTTTGAGATTGTAGCATTTCGCCACAGGTATATAAAGTACGTTAGACTAATAAAGGAAAAGCATAAATCTACATTTAGTACAGGTAGCAATCTAAATGTAAACAACGGAAATGGCAGACCCGCGGTACTCAAGAGTATTTTATTTACAAAGGACCAAACGCGAGCTCGGGAAAACAAAGAAAATTCAAAGTTTTCTCAGTAGGACCTCCGCTATTCTGAAAAAGGTAATTTTAAAAAGTTTGCCTTTTGTTTCGATAATAATCAATGTATGAGTTGGTGTTTGATTTCGGCATTGAAGTCGTCAATCATTCATTATCAACAAACATCGCTGTTTGTTTGCGTGGGTGCTTAAGTAAATTATTTAGGATTTTTTTTTTCTTATGTTTGTTAGAGTATATGTTATAGTATCTAGATCTACACATTAGGTTTAATGTATTCATGATTAACAAAACGTAATAACATCTAAACCTACGTACATATTAACGTTTTCGAAAAATAAAAGCTGGAGATTTCGGTTACTAAAATAAAAAAGCCGGTAAACAAATAAGAATGCCATTGTCCCATGTTGGTCTGGGACTTTAAAAGAATGTGCTAATTGTGGTTCTTGCCTAGCATGTCGTAAAAGGCGACTAATGGTATATCGGGTTTTGAGTATGTGATTGTGTAGGTGACAAGCACCACTTGTCACTGCTTTTCATAATTTGCCATCTAGCCCACACGGACTAGTAAAAAAAGAAGGAATCCGCGCAACTAACTAGACATTGAAGCTCCTCAGGTGCTCCACCTTGACACGCAACTTACGTCACACATTAACATAATAAGTGCTCCAAATGTCAGATATCCGATATCTGGTATCCATAAGTATCTCACTCACACATTCATAAACGTGGCTTCACCCTACTATATTATGACAGCGTGGAGTCCTTCTTTTTTTACTAGTCCGTGCTAGCCCAGCCCAGTTTTATTTTTGGCTGAATGTGGTTAAAGGTGCCTGCTGCCTGTTTGGCCCTGACTACCCCTTCAGGGATTATGGGCGTGATGTTATGTATGAATGTATCTATGTACCAATAAGAATTAGAATAACATAAGTCGATGAACATTTTTGAAGTCGATCAATGAATAAATTATCTATACATATATTGATAAATATTACATTGATAGATTTAAACAATACGTACCTACACCATTATCTTTTTAAGATATGTTCATATTAAATTCAAACGTTATTATTTCAGATATTTGAAGAAAATCTAACAGTTTGAAATGTAAATACTTGCAAGATGGTCATAAGTAGTACAAATAATTTATTTCAACCGCACATTTCATGATAGCTAGCGAGAAAAGGAAACACGCGATGAATATCACTCGACCAATCGAATCATTAAAATATCATACATGTACGAAGGCTATATTATATATCTTAATACGTTCAATAAGGCCTACCCATGCAGTGTAACTACAAAAGTACAAATACTTAATTTGCATATTTGAGCAACTACAGGATTCTCGATATTTTACGTGCGAGCCCTACTACGGTTCCCGAGGGACGCATAAAAGCTTTGTGGCGACTGAATTTCAGGTAGGCGGAGTCGCGGGTGAAACTAGTTGCCTAGTAAATTTTGAATAACGGTACCTATAATAATTTTTGGATTACGTACTTCCATCTATAATTGGGATCTTCTTTTTAACAAAACTTGTGTATGTATTATGAATAAATTCTCTAGAGTGACACATGGTGACACACCATTTTTTTAGTTTCAAACTATAATAAGCTTATGAGCTTGTGGTGGTGGCACTAGGTGAACGAATAGACAAACTTAAATACGATTATAAACATCCATGACTCAAGTACCAATTTTCATGTTCATCGCACGAAACATTTGCCGATCGAATCAAACCAAATATTTTGTGTCTACGTTTTTCCTATTGCTCATAATTTCGTTGACGTAAGTAGACATTAAATCTATATAGTACTAGCTGACCCGGCGCACTTCGTAACGCCCCGTTCCCGGATTTTCAATACCCATTTTTTTTCCGCGCAACATTTTATTTTTTTCTTTCATAAGAACCTTCACCTGACAATAACAAACACAACTAAAAAAGAATTTGCGAAATCGGTCAAGCCGTTCTTAAGTTATAGCGTGACCAGGAGAAATAGGGGTTCATTTTTATATATATAGATAAGATCAAAGATCAGTTTCTTAGATCTTCGATCTTTGCGTTGCGACTAGGGGCAAATAAGATCAAAGATCAGTTTCTTAGATCTTCGATCTTATCTATAAGCTACATGAGAAGCTAAAGGTTAACAACCTCCGAATTTCGTTCCGAAAATTGCTAAAATACAAAAATAATGCTTTTAGTTTATGGGTAAAGACAGTAACTGAATAACTTATTGAGGTAAATGATTTGTGATTGTTGCATTTTCCGCACACTCATGCGTTAACTTAATGTAGTTCCTTGATCTTTGGTTTCGATGCTTACATTAGTACATTCTGTAAGCCAAAAAAACTATTCTTACCGTAACTGAAGGTTGGACCATGGCCAAGGAGCGAATCTCAAACCGAAGTTTTGGTAAACTTGTCAAATGTGTAGGTAAATCTATGAATATTGCATTTTTTATTACTTATATTAAAGTACACAAAGTCTTAATGTCGAAGCAAATGGTTTGATATAATTTTTTTTATCAAAATCTTAACATTGAAAATCTTATTCAAACATTTAACTATTATGTCACTGAGGTAGGAAATCATTTAGCTACTCGTCAGTACAGCGTGGGATCAAGAAACCATGAAATATTAGACTCACTAGACAAGACCATACGTGTACATTACGTATGACAAAGTTTATTTTTATTTTGTTGTGATACCTCTTTGTCAGAAAAATACATTGTCATTTTTCTTTCGAAACGGGAATAGGAGTGGGTAATAACGCTTTGAATTGTGTTGTCGTATTTTGAGATTGGTTTAGTAAAACGACGTTACAAAAACCCTTTTGTGGATGCTACGGCGGCTGGGTATGATAAGATGGATATATTATTTACGAGTCAATTCTATACTTTGTGAGGTAGCTACACAAAAAAAATGCTTTTTATAAAAGTACTGGATGATATATGATAAGGTTTATAACCCACAAAACCGAGGGTCGTGGGTTCGAATCCCGCTAGGGGCAAATGTTTCGTGTGATGAACATGGGCATTTGTACTCGAGTCATATAAACGTATTTAAGTATGTCTATCCGTACACCTAGTATCCATAGCACAAGCATAAGCTTAGTTTGGGACTAGGGAATTGGTGTGTCTTGAGAATTTATTATTATTATTTAAATTTGTGTAGGTACCTCAGTTTCCACTGGGTTTTAGAGGAAAGAACGGGCCTAAGCCAAGTACAGTCCCTGTGCTACGAAAAAGATATGTTTATTTGCTATGTAGGGTTTTGCGGTAAGGTGGATGTATGCGGCTCTAGGGTGGTATTTGTACGTAACTGATTATGTGTTTGGGTGCAACTGAGTGCTTGGAGCTCTGTGAGGTTATCTGTATGTAAGGAATTGTTTGTTTGTGTGAAACTAGGTGCGTTTGACTCGTGGACGGTGATTGTATGCGAGTGATTTTGTGTTTGGATGGGATTGCGTGCATATCCCTCTAGCAGGGTGTGTGTTTGTGAGTTGCTGTATGCTTGAGCTGAACTGTTTGCTTGATAGGAGGGCTCGTCATCCATTAGTAGAAACTTTCTCATAATCCTGCAAGTGTTTAAAATTACTGCTTTTTGTAATAGAGTGTATAAATATTGCGGAAGGTTGAGAGTTCTGAGGGACTTATGCAGCTGCTTAAGAATAACCCCTGTGGTGGATAGAACTATAGGAACTATTACTACACTATTTCACACATTTCACATATTTTGTAAGTTTTTCTGTAAAGGTTGTTTGTAAATTATGTGTGTTTGGGATTGCTACGTCAATAATGTATGCGGTTTTATTATTTTATTTTTTATTATTACAATTAAAAATACCACTACCGGGACTAATGTACTTACAGCTTGAGGTTTTGTCCGTGTTGTAACGGCCATGGCCACAAACCTGTAAGCACCTAGGTAATCGTGTTCTGTAATGCATACCGTTTAGCCCCGCTAGTATAATAAAAGTACTATATTATAAAAGTATCATTTGATATCAAAACGTAATCAGAGTAACAATAATATGATATAATAAATAATGTAAACGCTTCAAAGAATTTCGGATCGGCACATTTAAGATATTCAATTATTCGTCTTTAAAACGGTAAAGCTCTAAATTCCTACCTATTTTAAAGTGATTCTGAATATTAAAGGAAGGAATTGGAGTTTTCTAAGCAATTACCTGCACAAAAGACGTTTCCTTGTCATTGGATTTCGAACACCTGATGTCTGATAAGTCCTTTATTACTCTCTTGTACTTCAATAGAAGCCCTTGAAAGCGAGGGATGAAGTGGCAGTCACATCTCCAAGGATTGTTGCCAAGGTACACTTGTCCTATATCATTGTTCACTTGGAAAGCTTTATCGAACGCGTACACAGGAATCTGTGGGGAATAGCAAATAAATTAACGGGGAAAATGGCGAAACCGAAAACAGAATCGCTCGATACGAGTTTTAATTAACCTCCAATTCCTGGAAGCTAACCATTACGTCTTCTTTCATCTTGTTGCTTTGCTTTCGACCATGGAATAAACCACAAAATTTGGTGGAATGCAATACCAATGATACTTAAGTACGTATATGCTTCCTAATTGGTTTCATGCAAATATTCTAGCATGTGAAAAGAGTCAGGTAAATAAGAGTCTATGTAAGACTAAATATCCTTTAAAGTATTTATTGACAAAAAATTATGTCTGCATGTAAATTATAATATAATTATACTATGTACCTAATGATAAATAAATATTTGACAAAATTACACAAATTAATTTCATGCCAAAAAGTAGCTTACGCACTTATATTCTGGCAATAATAATGAACGATTATACCGTTAATATCTAGGTCCAAAACAAATACTCGTATCAACAACTTGTTGTTGCGGCGCGGGAATCGAACTCGCGTCCTGCATTGAATCTCCTCTGGGCTGTTCATTAAACTATAACCATCTGCCGCTCGACTAGTCATGCTCTCTAATTAAATTATAACTGGGGCAGTAGTGTGTTATGTACCGAATCGTTTCATTCCTCTAATATGATTTGATTGAAGCGATGGATGCCATGTGCTATGATGTGAAGTCACTTTAGTGATATCAGTCTATACTTTCCATTAGTAGATGGTAAGAAGATACTATTTAAAGATTGACCAATGAATTGCTTCATTAATCGTTGGCCAGTTTTGAAATATAAAGAAACCTATTTTCCAGGATTTGTAAACAAGATTACCATCAATTACCATCAACGAAAAGACTACTTGTAAAAGTTCCGCATAACGATTTTCAAAAGGAATAAGAAAATATGGATATACTTATGATATTTTCATGTCATACCTACCTGTTTGAGCTGGTTTCCCCTAAGGCTTAGTATGCGGAAGTTGGTGAACCACTCGGATCCCTCCAGCTCCTTAACAGCTGAAATGCTGTTGTTATCCAGGAACAGGTCTGCCAACTTCTTATACTGCGGGTTTTGCACTATCGAACGTATGTTGTTTATCTGTGGTCAAAATTAGAACATTTTTAGGGATTAACCCCAAAAGACGGTCATTTTATCGTAATAGCGTGAATGTCTCCCTTTTTATCTTGATCTACAAAAGAATCTTTTTCTAAATCAAGATGAAAAGGCAGAGACAGAAACACGAAACTCCGCAATAGCCCGATTACGTAGCCAAGGTGTAACAATATATTTAGTTCATGTTACGAGTCCTTGCTCGTAACACGAACTAAAGATTTACGCAAATACCTACTTACTTATTTGTGTTAGTAATCTAGGGCTGTAGATGTCCGTGTAACTTTAGATTGTCTAAATCTCAGTACAGATTGATGACGGCGGCGAGGGAAAACGTCGTGAAAGAGGTTTGGATATGTAATTATGAGACAATTCGCTTGGTCTCCTGTGTAATAAGACCCGCGATTGTCGCTTGAATGGTATAACTTAATACGCTAAACATTGCATTACCATATACTAGCTGTTGTCTGTCCTTCCGCCTGCATAGATTTTTTCGACATGAAAAATAAACTATGTGCATATGTTCTTTCTTAGGATTCGAAAATGTTCGCGTTCTTAATTTTAGCAACATAGCAGACGGATAGAGTTACGTATTATTTCAACGAAGCGTTGGTATATCAAATTCAGCAACTGAAAATTTTATACGTTTCGAAATACCGAATACCGGGGTGGTCGCATTTAATGTCCCTCTTCTTTCTTTCTTATGCAAAGGAAGCGTTGTTCATAATAGTAGTATTTTTGTTCCAAACTTGTATAATTATTCGAGATTTCTTTTGTAATTTGTAGGGTCTTTCCGTTTACTTTATACTTTTCGCGAATAGCCAAAAACATTTTCGCCAGGGACATACCTACATGGATTTCAATGGCTATTGTGTAAGATAAACCTCATTCTTTATGAACACGTTAATTTAATTACAAACAAGCTAGATTAAATCATGCCTCTAGCTTAGTAGGTATGTGTGTAATGTGCGTGGGTTTCCATATAGGTGTTTGGCTTAATTTGCAGCTTTTGTTGATATCTGGGTTCCCTCGTACACGTGACTAATTGAATTGGGTGGTTTCTGTGGTTTGCCAGTCTCTAGCTCCTAACAACAAATAATGTACTCGTACAGACGAAATTGGATCCTTTACCATAGAGGGAGTCTGCTAACAAGGACAAAATTAATAATGGAGATCAGACGCAATTTTATATCAAAACTTGTGTATTTTTCAATTATGATGTTGTTTCTAGTATGAAAAATAGGCTGTAATTTACTTGATTTCCTGATGAAAATTAATTCTCAACAGATTTGCCCTTATAATATAGGTCAAATTCAAATTCAAATTCAAACGTTTATTGCATGTCACATTGCATAAAGTACAAGAGATGGTCAGTGAGTACATTACATACTAGGTGTTTTGTACTTATATTGACAATGTTATCGATTTAATTATACTGTTAAAATGAATTATTAAGAAATGTAGCATGTGTACCTATATAGGTACAACATGTCGAAATTACCGATTAGTAAGAATAAAAAAAAATACATTTTATTTATAATAATTGGGGTTTGTCGGTTTATAATAAAATGATTATGGTTTAATAATGTCGTTATGTTAAAAAGTTTTTAGATTTTGGAGTAATTTAGGTGTATTACCGGCAATATCGATATTGCCCATCGACAGTAGCAACACTACTTGTAAACCCGTTTTAATGATATCTATTTCATAATAGACGCTTAATTCAAATTATCCTGGTACTAGTTGCCAATATTAAAGGACAAAGGGCCATTTGCCGTCTAATTGTTATTAATGAAAGGAAATGATGAAAGTTTGCTTCGAATTTAACGTTGTTATTTATATTTAGCTTCTGTTAATTATTAGAAATTGAACAACTTCATTAAATAAACGACAATTTTGAACTTCTATTCTCTATATCTAACCCTTTAGTTTCTTTGTCTACCTGATATTAAATTATAATTGCTAAATCTGATATCTAGATATGTGTGTGATAATAAAATTATCAGGATTCCAGAAATCATTAAAGCGGTCGTTTAATTAAAGATCGGTTAAACGAACTTAAACTCCATGGGGTTATTTTGGTTCGCTGTTTCTGAAGCCATCTTCACTTCATTGTCTAGGACCAGAAAACTTCCGAAAAGTGGAGCTCAAAGTAGATGTAGTTGTCATATCGTTGAAGAGTTCATGTGGACCTTTTGTTCCATCGTCAGATCACCTTTATGACTGCTATCATCTAACTATAGTCCAGGACTTCCCAACCAGGGGGGCTTGTCCCCCTATGGGGGCGTAGAGATGGGGCAATGGATACGTTTGCCGTTTGCATTTTCGAAAAAAATCTAATCAAAGCGTAGGTAAACTAAAAAATAAAGTAGTAATTTTTTTAAAGGCTTTTTAAAGGGTTGGGGGGGGGGAGTCGTCGTCATAGGGCATGAAATGTATGTATACATACATGTAGTACATTAAGAGTGTTGACCTACATACTCGTTAATGTCAATATTGTTTCGCGTTAATTATGTATCGATTAACTCATTCATCGTAATCGCTTATAAATTTTCGGTGGTTAATATTCGCTCACCTTATTATGGTTATTTATATATTTTTTATAGATTGGTAGTATGGAGATACATTACATATATTGGTAGTATCGAGTACTTACTTACTTAAAATAATACTGTGTTTGGTTATTGTTAACCGACTTCAAACAAAAGGAGGAGGTTCTCAATTCGACTGAATTTATTTACATAATCAAGTTACGGACGTTAGGAAGCAGTGTAGAATAAAAATGTTCTTTAGAGAAGAAGAGGCTATATATCTATCTAGCTAGATCATGTACGCTGGTACCTATTAATTTTATTTTTATTTTTATGGTAAGATGGGTTTGCTCTTGGCTTCACACTGAACAATAGGGTTGAGAAGTACGATGGAGTGAGCTAATAAACAGACTAGAAGACTAGGCTTGCAACAGACTAGAAAATTGTGCTAGAATATGTGACTCGATGTGAAATCCACTACATTGCCCAAAAAAACTGCGTGGATTTAAAGTACTTACAGAGCTGCAAGTAAAGTGAAACTTTGCAAAGTTCAGATGTCCTACATTTGAGTAAGCTCACATGTCATTGGCACATTTCTTGTAAACATACCTCTAAAATATTGCTCGCATTTCTCTCAATTGTTTTATATTAAGAAAGATCTCGCTCTTGTAAGTTTTTCTTTACCAGACCTGTGCTCAACGAGGCTAGGGGCATAAAATGTTTTTATGGCTGGATATCTTCGACCTACGACGTAGCTAACTTATATCACAAAATGTAAAATCTGGAAGGGATTTTGCAGAATTTTAATATATACCTGTACCTTTACTCCTTTATATGTGCTACAGTAAGAGGTTTTAAGTAGAGTGTGTTGCGGTATTAGTACCAGTCCTATGCTGATATTCTGAAGCGCCTGTGTGCAAAATGTTTTATAAGTTTTATACGCCAAAAAATTATTTCATGGCATGTTATCCGGCACCCCCGCCCTGGCGCCTGTGTTGAGTACCTCATACACAATGGTCGAGGAAAGTCTCTGGACAGACAGAAAACTCCGTACCATGTTACCTTGTTGCCCTCCAGTCGGAGCGTGGTGGTGCCGGGAGGGAGCGCGGGCGGCGGCGCGTCCAGTCCCCGGCCGGCGCAGTCGACGGTGATCATCGGGATGACGGCGCCCGCTGCGTCTCTCATCACGTACGTCATTGTGCATACGCAGGCCTCCGGGCATGTCTGGTGCATTTTCTGCAAGAAAATATTATTTAATTGATTATCGTATTGCAGGATAAATAATGTCCTCAAATAATGGATTAGGCTCTTCTCAGTGTTGCGGCTACATATATATACACATAAAATTAGCATTAGACTTATAATCCCCTAAGAGTTAGGCAGCGTCCAAGGAGCTAACCATATTTATGCAAAAGTAAAAATTAGATGTGCGTGTGGACCGAAGGACCAGTCATGGGATAATAGGAGAGCGGGCTAGAAAATTCTATTTAGTCCGTCAGTTAGATTATAAAAAAATATTTAACAGGTATTTTTTCAACTATTTGTCAAACAAACAATGGCGAGAAACAGCAGATTCAAGTTGCGCGTGACGTCACATGCAAGTATAATTTTTACAAGTGACGTCGCAATTTGTTGAATATCAGGTATCTCATTCCGGACTTAAATAAATGTAAGAGAGTTTCATTTTGTAACAGTTACAACAAAGATGAACCCAAATAAAATTAAATCTTGGAGATGTACCCAACACACGTCCTTCGCCCATTTTTATAAGTAAAACTACTACGGCTATTGATGTTACATCGAGTATTATTACTAAGAAGTTTTATGATACTTTAGAAAAAATGTAAATGGACAGAAAAATTAAAAGTACGTAAGCAAAATTACAATTACAAGTAAAATTATTTATATGGTATTCCAATAAGGGATATAACATTTTCACTTGACGTTAAACACGTAGGAAATGCTATTAATAATTCAAGCAATAAGAAATATATATCATCATCATCCTCTTGCCCTTCTCCCAGATCATCTGGGGTCGGCGCAGCATGTCTTCATTTTCCATACGTCCCGGTCAGCCGTCATCAAGCTATCCACTCCCATTTCTCTCATATCATCTTTCACACAATCCATCCATCTCTTATTTGGCCTTCCTCTTCCTCTCCATCCACTAACATTCATACTCATCACTCTCTTTGTCACGTGTTCTTCCTCTCTTCTCATCACATGCCCATCAATAAGAAATATATATATTGGTAGTAATATTGCCAAGGAGGAAAGTGCGGAAATAGACTCGAGAATAGCACCTGAATCCTGATACGAACTAAATAGCCACCCGTTTATTAACCTTACTACATTGAAATAAGCGTGAATAGCAACTGAATGTCCTTTCTTAGCTGTAAAATGAGAGAGATTGTGACCTATAACTGTAAGATAGCTGAAAAGACTCGTAAAAATAAACAACAAATCATTCGAAGCTGAGACTCGTAAAGGTGTTTTAATCTTGTTACTCGAACGATATATTTTGTATAAAACAGTATATGTAGGTTAAATTACATCATATTTAATTGAGAGATCAATCCCTTGATAGTGAGTCTTTGAGCAATAATGCCTCTTTTTAAGCGGAGAAAAAACGGAGGAGGTTAGAAATTAAAAGCCTTTATTGAACTTGTGTTGTATTACCATAAAAGAAGTAATTGTAATCCACTTAGTATAAACTACTTATAAAAGTCTGGCGGCAAAATTTACAAAGGGTGTGAAATCATATGTAATTAAAATTTTAAGTAATATATAATTACCTAAACTCACCCAATGCCCACTTTATCGTGCATACTACGTATTTATATATAAATATAAATTTATATATAAGTATAAATTTTCTCACAAAAAATGGTTTTTCTGTTTTTGAATATGTTATTTTCTTCAACATATTTGGTCTAGTCATTAGCTAAAGTTTATTAAACATCGTTAAGTTATTTTCTAATAACTTTTAACAGTAGGTACTTACTTTAATCCAGTAGGCATGTACCTACTTATCTGCTTCTTCCTTAAAGTGGGTGTTAATGAAAACCTCTCGCTGGCACTAGCATATGTATATATTTTTTAAAATCCAGTTTCAAGAAAGTCAAAATTCTAATGCGTAGAACGATTGTCGACATGTCCTCATAAATAGCGATTTAAGATAGCAAAGATAGTAAGCTAAGATCTAATCTGTCCCGGATTAGGAACAGTTTAAGTGGTCTGCAGTAAATCTAAAAATAGATGCACTTGCACAATAGCGGAGATTAAAAGGCAATATCATTGGCATAGTTGTAAATGAGGATCAAGTCCATGTTGAAACGTGATATCTGAGAAAATATAAGTGTGTTAAAGCTTTAATAATGACTTAATTAGGGAAAACCCAGCCTCGTTTTATTTTTTGGCTGATTATGGTTAAGGGGGCTAGCTTCCCTTGAGTTTGCGTAGCCCTTAGGGGATTGTGTGCGTGATGATAGTACGTATGTATGTATGTAATATATAACATGTGCATACATACATACATATAACATCACGCCCATAATCTTAGAAGGGGTAAGCTAAGTCAAGGGGGCAGTA
Organism: Glyphodes perspectalis; assembly: GCA_951394215.1. Classification (NCBI taxonomy): domain Eukaryota; kingdom Metazoa; phylum Arthropoda; class Insecta; order Lepidoptera; family Crambidae; genus Glyphodes; species Glyphodes perspectalis. The sequence continues at coordinate 9,450,026 of OX596209.1, read as the reverse complement.
AGACCCTTTAACCACATTCAGCCAAAAATAATACAGAATACAGCCACAAGGAATACAGAAAGCGCATTCTTTTTAAGTCCCAGACCAAAATGGGAGACATAACATGTTCTTACCTAAAAATAAACGAAAAATTAAAAGCTTTGTAAAACACCAGATTGACAACCGCAAGGCACAAATGGGAGACTGGAAAGCTTTTAAGTATGACATATTTAATTTAACTTGGGCATATGAAGTTGAAGAAGTTCTGTATCCTTTTGAAATTGTTGTAATACCTACGTATTCAACCATGCTACATACCGACTAATATGGCTGTTTCACACGTTCTTAATAACTCATTCTGTTGATTGATGATGACAATATAACATTAATTCACCTAAAACCATTTTTAATGTTTTTATTTGCTAATCGTCACATGTATATAGTATATTCCGTTCTGAAATTCTATAAATAAAGGCAAACCCGAAAAATAACCAAAAAATCGGCTTAGTACTAGTTCCAAAGAGTGAGTGAGCATGCAGGTTTTTGCAATATTCTGAAAGGAATTGTTTTTCCAAACGGAGGCAAATACAGATAGGTGAATGCTTTCCACGTTTCACGGTTCAATAGCTTAGTTGTGTTGTTAAAGCGCTAGGTCTGGACGTAACCAGTCCCTGTAAAGTTATTTTTTATTTATGTTCTGTATGGAATATGGAAAAGCCTGCTACACTTCTGAGCACAGTTTTGGAATCACATTTCGTTAGAAATATGTTCTTATGGCGAAAGTTTACTTTTATTTGAACTACTATTGCTTTATTCCGAGTAATCCGACCCGGGCGAACTAATTCATAAAAACAATTTTTTTTTGTAAAATTTCATTGATTTTATGCCTCGCACGACTATCGAGCATATTAGAAATGAATCTACGAAATTAGAAAAAATATTGTCAAAATAAAATTAGAACGTTGAATGATAAAAGTTAGGCTACAGGGCAAACCCTTTGGCTGAAGTTTTGTTTTTGACTGAATGTGGTTAAAGGCGCCTGCTGCCCCCTTTTTTTTTTCTTTTTTTTTCCAAGTTCGTTATAAATTTTAGATTTAGATTATTATTATTAGGGTTCGTTTGAAAGTTGAACTTTTGAGGAGAATTATAATGGCTAGAAATTTTACTTCCTGCAAATGGATACAGGTGGAAGTATATTTAATATTTTTGAAATTAGGTTCTGTTAATATTTTTTAATTTATTTACGATATGGCTCACCAACTTAATTAATTTGTTGGTGGCCTCTTCGCTCTTTAAGTTTTCTAGAAGTTTGAAGGGTACTTTTCGTATGTCGCAGATGAGCTGATATTTGCGTCACTCGTATTCAACGATGCTGTAGTCCTTTAGGAGATGGTCGATGTGCTGAGTTGAGGCGTTGTCGTTGATTTTGAAGCGCTCGAGGTATGCCTTGTGGTACCCATATTGTCCCGTTAGTATTTGTATGAGCCCGAAGGACAAAGGCATATATGCTTCCGAAAGGCTGCAACATCTTCGATTGTTTGGAACCACCTTTTTGTTCCCTGGCCCTGGGTGTAGGTGAGAAATTCCTGGGCTCATTTTGCTCGCATCCGTTCTTTTATCTTCTTTTTAGCAAAAGAGATGGGAAATTCATTCAGGAGGGTGGAAGTCCTACTTGTTGCAGTGTTTTTAGCTGCAATATCTGCGAGCTTATTGCCGGTGATGCCGATGTGGGCCTTTACCCAGACAAATCTTGGTGTTTGGTTCTGTTCCGTCACTCGATGGACAGTTCTGTAGATACTATTCACCAGCTTGTGGGTATTGCTCCTGTCAGCGATAGCATTGAGTGCCGACAGGCTGTCGGTAAAGATAGTAAAATCACCGACGTCTTCAGAGACAGCCCAGTCAAAAGCCCAATCGATGGCAAAGAGTTCTGTCAGGAAGACAGAAGCGGCTCTGATAATGTGGTACTTTTTAATAACAATCTTGTCGCATTTAATTTTGAATACAGCCGCTCCTTTGTCTCCCGACTCCAGCTTGCTGCCGTCCGTGAAGTAGCTGGCTCCCATGGTCGCCACCAGCGTGTCCACCTCCTCCGGAGTAGTGGCGGGTTTGAAGGTGATGGTGGGTCTGAGGGCCGGGTGAAGAAGCTGCTTCACAGGGACATTCCTGCGATGTGGTATGTCCTCCGGAAGATCCTTAAACTGCTGCCCCTTTGACTCTGCCTACCCCTTCGGGGATTATGGACGTGATGTTATGTGTGTGTGTGTGTGTGTGCAAACCCCTAAATCGATCGTCTTAGTTTTAGGCTCAAATTGTAGCTTGCTAAATTATGCAGAGGAGATTTTCCTCGAATTTTTGATATCATTCCTTGTTTCTAAAGATAGAGTGCCAAAATAAAAATAACAGATTTTTTTTTCACTATTTCTACATCATTTTTATATTTACATCTATTTCTTGTTTTTGAATTTTTCGAATAATTCTTTTTGCACCTTACAACTCGCGTGAATACACGTCTTTTGAGCCTTTTTTGAATATCATATCGTCACAACTCTCTGAGATATAAGGGGATCGCACATTTTCGTGAAATCAGAGCCTACACTGGAGCAAACGAAAAGACATTACTAATGTAAAAAAAATATCTAAAGAGCTTGCTCTCCTTGGTTTCTGCCTACCTTTTCGGCGATTACGGGCTTTATAGTATATTTGTATGCGTAAGAAAAAAGAGATGTCTTGATTTCTAAATTCCCGAAAATCTTGATCAGAAAGTTCTTGAGATCGCGCGAAACATGGCATCAGTGGTGATTCCACAATTTAGGCCCGGCGTTTGTATTGTAGTGTGTGTATGTCGATGTTTTGTTTAATAGTTTAAGATATTTGAAACCCAGTTGGTTTAGTTAGAGATTTAAAGCCTCCAACGGCTTCGATATTAACTAGCCAAAGATAGGAGCAACCAAGCAAATAATTTTGTGTTTTCAAGCACCGAGGAGTCGATATAATTTATGTCAGTCATCTGGGATTACTATTTGGCGAACATGAATACACTTTTACGTTTGAAAGTAGTGGTGAATTTGTATGGATCCTATTTCAATACATTTAACCAGATCTCAAACGCGACGCAATGAAAATTTAAAAGTAATTGACGAGTTGGTTCGTCAAAGGGGCAGTTTTTATCTCTATAAAACGAGGTTCCCAAATTGAATCATAATTTCCATTTATCATAATTTTTTCATTCTAATATAGAGACGAAAGTTTACCTAAATTGCGATAAAATATTTGAAGTAAATAATAAGCAATAACAAAATTGCCTTTTTTATGAAACGGAGCACGTTCTAACATAATATTTACATTTCTATTTTGCGTTCAATTAATTTAATAACGAAAGAAGCAAAATTAAAAGAAAAACAAACTTTGAAGACTAACAACAAAGATTCTGTTATGTGTTGAGGTAGAAAGTAGGCGTATCTACTAAATTTGCCTACGCCTACACTAAACGCCGATAAATATCAAAGTTCTTTATTTAATATTTACTTACTCTTAGTAAAACCATGACAATATGAAGTGGCTTCCCTTTGTACAGTTGTTGGTGACAGACGAGTAACTCGTAGTCAGCGATTCGCTTTCTGGCTGTGCTATTTTCAGCCTTCATGGCCAGCCAATCGAGACCCCCGTCGCTACAATCCCATTGGTTGTCTGAAACAAACAATTTAGTTAATGTTGGTGTGATATTATGTAGGTATAAAACAAAAATTAACATGATTTTTTCTTTTTTCTTGTGCCACAGGACGTCTATCTCTATTTCTAAGAAATTTCACGGGTCATAAAATACTCGCAAGTATTTTTTTAAGTAAGAAATATACAGAATGTTTTATTTGCCGTATTATACGTTATATGAGGGCGTCCATAAAACAAAACTTTCATGTCTATGAATAACTGGAAATACCGATTTTCAAAGGTGACAAAAAAGAAGAGATTTTTAATTCGGTATAACAAAGGTTACCTTTGATGTCAATATTTTGTGAAATTTACGACGAGAAATCCGAATACATGAATGACTCTGGAACATAATTATGTGAGATACTTATTTATCTCCTAATATAAAAAAAAATATTAATAAGAGTATTTACTATAAAATCGTGACCAATTTTAAATAGATACGGTATTGCAGTTAAGTAATTATTATACGATGACAAAAAAGGTTAAGAAAAGTCTCTTCATTAATTTATGGCGGGTTGCTTGTTTTGATAATAATCATACCATCACGCGCGTAGTCCCCGAAGGGATAGGCAGAATCCAAAGAGTGATAAGCTCCTTAAACCACATTTAGCCAAAAAATTAGTTCGTGAGATGGAAAATTGTGAAAAAGTTGTGAACTTCAGGATGGCACATCAAGTCTTTATACCTTATTGAAATATATTCTGAACAATTGTACCTAACCTGTACTAATCGGTACCTACACAGAGATAAACTGTACCTAAACCCTCTCAGATCAACAGTGATCTGAGCTAAACCCTTTGAATGTTAAATATAAAGTCTCATACAGCTGCCATTCTGACGTGAGGATGGCCGATGTAATGTCATATCATATTTATAGCTATAACCATCGTTCTAGAACCTGTGCAATTAAATTGACCTAAATAGTACTTAGTCAACCATACAATAAATAATCCAAAGTTATCTCAATGACATGCAATACAATTTGCTTTAGTACTTTTATTGAATAACTTTTATATGTAGTTATGACTAGATTTTAGTCACGTAATTAATGGACGTCCCCTAACTTTGTGTCCTGTGGCTTGATTTTCAAAAGGTTTTCACAATTCGTTAGGTCTTGAAAAGGGCTATCCAATAGTCTATTATGAGATGGTAATTTTACCACTTAAAATTAATTATGTATCTAACAACGCTATCAAACACGTCTTCAGCGAATTGAAACTGCGTCACTCTTATTAAAATACAAATATTTAAAGACAAAATAATTTTTGTATTATTTTATACCCTGTGATCAGTTTTTGTTGCCAGTTGCCATAACAAAGAATAATAAACAAATTTTTAACAGTTTTGCCTCTTTGTTTCTGACTATTTCTTTATTATTTTCTTTTAACATGTTTATTGGATATCGTTATTAGATGTTTGCCATTTGTACTAACTTCCGATCGTTGTTTCGACTTCGTACCAATACAAAAACCTTTCTTACCTAACCCGCATGTTAGGTAAGCTATCGATAGTCGCTATCGATAGTTCATTGTTTACGATCGATAATTAAAACTATTGACACTATCGATGGTATTGCTGTTCACCGATGATTTTCAGTATCGATAGACTATCGATACTATCTATTGTCTTCAACTATCGATAGACAATCAATATTGGCCTATCGAGCGGCAACACTACTAATCATTTTTTATTTACTTTTTCGATTTTTTTAATATAAATAAGTAGGCGGTCGTGTGTAATTTGTGAATTTGGTGATGAAAGCATAACTCTTTGGTGATGTGTCAATATTATACACAATTTTCGTATAGTGACAAATCGTGACAAATTGTCGTATGATGAATACTTGTCTTTGTTCTGTGTCTGGGTGTTAAAGTCAAAGTCAAAATATTCTTTATTTATATAGGTTTCAAGGAAACACTTATAATCGTCAAATACAGGTAAAGCCACAGCTATATGATTCTACCACCGGTTCGGAATGTTGTATCTACCGAGAAGAATCCGGCAAGAAACTCTTGTTAATCTTTTCAATACAATTTATACAAGGTGTATGAATCATAATTAACTTTGAACCACGCTTTAGTGTGGGCCTGTTGAAGAGTATCAAAATAAAAATATATAAATTACAACCAAAAACTTGACTCGACCAGAGCAGACCAGTCCCCAAGGGCGGCACCTGTTCCCAAGCATGACGTATGTGTCAGCCATCGCTTCACTCAACCATATTTTAGGGAATGTAACGACCCGCCACCACCCCAGCGACATTTTAATAAGCATGACTACTCAGGTTAGTCAGACAATAATAAAAAAGAATTGTAACAAGCTAACTATAGAACACAGCTTAAAGGTTTTTAAACAATGTCATCTAATTAAAATTCAATGAATGAATTATTATAACTGTGCTATGTCATCATTAATTTCATAAAAAGGCGAATTTAATACAAAAAAATACAATTAGTATTTTTGGAACTCATTAGTAATGATTAATAATTGGTAAACCATCGGTTTTTGTCATTGAAAAAATCTTCAACCTTATAGTAACCTTTTTGCATGAGATTTTTTTTAATGTACCGCTTAAACTTGTGCATAACAATATCCTGTGGCAGCAAATTAAACATCTTTATACCTAGTCCCACAAATGAATTACTAATTTTACTTAACCTTAGATTTGGGACAGCCAGTTTATGCTTGTTTCTAGTATTAATGTTATGACTATCCGCTTTTTTAGGGATAGAATGCATGTTTTTAAATACATATAATAAACAGCCAAGAATGTATTGAGATGCCATCTATATGCGATGTTAATATCCAATATCCTATTTAATAATAATAAATAAATAATAAATTCATTTATTTCAGGTAACAAATTATTATAAAACAATATTGGCCCATATTATATATACCTTATGTCTAACATACATATATTATAAAAATAATAACTTTAATATTCTAAGAAACACGTAGGATCTGCGACGTGCGTGCGCCTTGTCTACCGAAAGTCGTCCCCGGAACTTCTGAAATACGACTCTCTGCGGCCAGAAGTCCTCCTTCATGAAAGTTGCCAGGTGATGCGTCGGCACTCGCACCACAAATGAGTAGAAGTTCACTTTGTGGCACGGTTCAAGCTTTTCGACTCTTAGGTTGAAGGTTTTCTTCTTCACGACGTAGTCTACGAGATCTTGGACCCTCGTAGACCAGTGCAGTCGGGACACATACAGCTGCGTCGAGCGTATTTCAGGACGCAGAGTTTGTTCCGGCCTGACCGGTGCGGTGCCGTGATGGTTACGGCTGGAGGGTTTCTTCTTCTTCCTTTTCTCAACTCATACGAAGCTCTCCTCATCACACTGTCTTTCGGTGGACACAGTTTCGGTACCAGGTTATTCCCCGAGATGTTTGTGTTCCGCGGTGTGGCGGCGGCGGCAGCGTAGGCTCGGGTCGGGGTGTCCGCGCCTGCATTTGACGTCAGCTCCGCGGGGGTGGGGTGGGCGACGGGGCGCGGAGCGTCGCGCTCGGCAACAGCTGACGGTGAGCACTCTAACATCGCCGCGTCAAAACTGCCGATGGATGCATTTTGCGCCCCGCGACGCATGTTTACGTTTGAGGCCACGGATGACGTACTTACCGAATCATTTCGTAATGATAATAATTCGGCACGCAAATCACAAATGGTAGATTCCGAAGCCTCTACTCTTAACTGCATTTCGGTCAGGCTCGCTTTTAGGGCTGTGATTTTCTTCAGCAGCCTGGTGACGTCGACGTGGTCGAAGGTGACGGGGGGCAGCTTATGCAGCTCCTTCGCCACAAACGCTGGCACGTCGTCCGGGTCGGTCTCCTTCAGTAACGTGATTATGTCTTGGAGACTTTTCTCACCTTTCTCATCCCTTCTGCGAGACGGCATCTTGTCGGCCTTGCCGAGCGTCTTGTAGAGCAGCACCTTGCCACTGCTAATCTCCACTTCTTTAAAGTTAGACTTGCAGATCTGCATGATGCTGACCTCGTCCATTGTATCGATGACGTGTAGTATAAACGCCAACAACTCGTTGGCAATGAGTTGCTCGGAACCCATAGCGATGGCAGCGGGCAGCGGCTGGGCCGCGCAAGTCGCGAAATAATAAGTTAAATTTGCTGTGCTAAGTTGCGGACGCGACTATTGCTGAGCGCGCATCGCACTGCACTCGAATTAAGTATATATTTGTAGAAATATTTAAGTATACATATATTTGTAATACCACTGTTGTTTCTGATATCCGTAACACAAGTGCTTAAGCTACTTACCTCGGAGTCAGATCAATGTATGTGATGTAGTGTGATATTTATATTTATATTTATAATAATATAGCTTATACATCCAAATCGGATGTTTTATCCATGTACGCGATGATACGCGAGCAAAGCCGCGAGCAGTAGCTATATTTCATAGAACCGTTTATATTCGCTGGCATTTGAAATATGAACGCATACGCTTCATATGCGTACAAATTTCAAATGAATTTCCGTACTAGTAAAAATGGATATATCTTATTGTCATTTGTGAATACCAGGGTAGCGATGGATGCATTTGATTTTTGTTTGATGTGTTCGTATCAAATCTATTTTAATCCTGCTGCGAATAATCTCAATCTTTAAGTAGTTACTTACTGCCAGTCTGGTAGCATAAAAACGACATTATGCTATTAAGCAAGACACTATGAGAAAAACAGCAACTTCTAATCCTGAGAATCACATATAATATTTTAGTTTTAAATAGGTAGGTATATCAACATTATCGTAATTCTAGCAATCGAAACGTTCTCATTAACCCACTCTCTGTCAGACATCTTTGTTCCTTTTCGTAATTAAACTCCGTCGTTTGGTTTATGGTTTACGAGAAAGGACATTAACTTATTATTCCAACAGAGATTGTGACAAATATCAATAAACAGAAAATTACGGGAATTGTATTTTCTGAGACTGCTTTTATTGCTGTCTTAAGGCTAGCTAGCTACCTAAACTAAAAATTTTACGAATATTCTGTTCAAGAGGGAAAATGAATTTTATTTCAAGTAGGTACATTATTAAGTATTTGAAATGGTATTCGTTAATTGGATTTATCAGTCAGAAGAATCTCGGACACTCAAAGTTTTTTATGTAGATAATATTACCGCTCTAAGAAAAGACCCTAATGAAAAGAGATACCTACTTTATCAAGAGTAAACATTTATTTCCTTCCCATTTTCGTAGAATATATTTTTAACTGACTAAATTAAATTTTTTACAAAAATAAAAACCGACTTCAGAAAAACCCCGCAAAAATGTTTATGAAAAAAAAACCACAAAAAAGAACCTGCCTAAATAGCTATTTAAATATCTAAACACTAAAAAGTATAAAATAAATTCTTCCGACTGCTTAGATGAAAGTATTAAACTTTAACACGTATTTAAATATTTACAATAACCAGTTAGTTTTGGAGTCGGTGCCAAGCCACGTAATTTTATACGGTCGCCATCAATTTGGAATTTTGCAATTTGTTGTTTCTTCTTGTTTCTTGTGGTAAAATAGGTTTTGGAGATACAGAATCAATAGTTGGTTGATAGATACTTATATTTTAACTAATTTGTTTCAAATTATTAGTAAGGTAATTTGTTATAAAGTGTCTACTTTTTTTTTAGTTTGGCTGGCACCGACTCCGAAACGAATTCCTAATCATTAAGGAGTTATATCTTCCATCATCAGCTCACCAACATTTTAACATTCATAATCTCATGTTATTACATGAGATTATGAATACCAGACGTAAATACTTGAATTTTTTAGAAAATAACTAAAACACATTGTACGTGCCTATAATACTTGAGGGTTTTCCTCGATTTGCCTGAGATTCCTTTATCAAATCCAGATTTGGTGCCAATGAGACTCAAGGACATACCCTTTAGAGTAAAAAAAGAAATCTAAAAATCGGCTTAAAATTTTTGGGAGATATCAATATTTAAAGAATTATCCACTAATTTCTAATCGTTAAGGAGTTATACCTTCAATCATCAGCTCACCAACATTAGATGTTAAGTACCATGCGTAAAGTCTTAGAAAATGTCTAAAAAACATTGTACGTTACTATACGTACAGTAAATTTGAGGGCTTCGCTCGATTTTCCTGGGATACCTTCATCAGATCCTGACTTGGTGGCAATGGAACCATCTCCGGAGTAAACTCTTTTGAAGAAAAAAAATATTTTGAGTATCGGTTTACAATTCTCGGAGATATCGAGTAACATATAACTATACAGAGGCGAGTGAGGTGTGTAAGGATCGTGCCATATGGCGTTCGGTTCTCTCTGCCTACCCCGCTAGGGAAGTGGCGTGAAGTTTAGTTAGTTAGTTATAACTATACAAAAAAAAACAGTCGAATTGAGAACCTCCTCCTTTTTTTTGAAGTTGGTTTAAAAAAAAGGATCAGTTTCTCAAATTATCTGTATCTTTTAGGTTCTCTCACGAAAAGGTGAGCCGATTTTATACTATAGTCCATTTCACCTAAGATGAGTTCCGTGACACTTTGAATTTGACGTGAATAGAATATGCATCCGTATGACAGCCATTCTATTTTTTTTGCAATTCGATAAAATGTTCTAGATAAAGATGAAACCACTTTTTATTTATTTATTTTTTAATTCTGATTAAAATTAAAATTATATTCTAACTATGATTTATTTTTATATTAATACTGGTAATCTCATGTAAATAATATGCAGATATGTCTTAAGCGCACGCGATTAGAAGACTCGGAATCAATATATACATTCAAATAAGGATGTTTTGTTTGTGTCTTAGGGGACACTTCTTTGTTGTCACTGGGTTCGAAAATTTTTTTTTAGTTGAAATGTATGCATATTATATATCTTAAGTAATTTCCTAACTCGATGACAAGGTGCCGGACATATCGATTTATGATGTGACGTGAATAGTAGTGTCAATTCTCTATGAGTAAACTTACCGATTCTAAGATTCCCGTAGTAAAAAATATAATATTTTTTCTAAATTTAAATTAGTAATAAATTTAATAAGAGAATTTAGAGTATTTATCCTTACATCGCATATTCTTTGAAACAGTGGATGAGTCTCGTTAGAAAAAATTCTCGATATATGATTCGATTTTGGGCACCGTGTAATTCTTGGGACGAGTACGTAAGTACGTCTTGTCCTTTCGCTAAGACTTAAAGCAAAGTAAACCGTGCCTCCTAAATGGCTCTAATTATGGGGAGGGCCACGGCAAACATTTGGATTTATGTAGGCGCGGTCACTTAGATGAAGTGTTGGGCCGCAAGGCCGCCGGTCCGCATCGTTCAATCTAATCATTTTTGTTGACCTGTTGATACTCATGTATCCCTAGTCCCTATGGTTATGTTTTTAAGTGACTTTGGAATCATACTCTTGTGAAACCGTAGGTATTTTCTGTTATTCTCTCTTATTATGGCCCCTTATTGATATGTATGTCATTCATTAATATGTTAACTTTGGGGAAAAATGGTACTAATATAATTATTAAAAACTTACTAAAAATCTTACTCTTGAGAAAGTAGAACTTCAAAGTACATATGTTCATTATTTCATATTCCTCATTTATATTAATTTTATATAATGTGTGTAATTTCCCATGTTGTGAAGACTGCGTGTTTCTCCATGTTGGTCTGAGACTTAAAAAGGATGTGCCGACGGTGTTCCTTGCCTAGCATGTTGTAAAAGGCGACTAACGGTGTATCGGGTTTTGGGTTTTTGATTAAGCCAGCCACCTGTTACTACTTCTTCACAATGTTGCATCTAACCCAACCCAGATTATTTTTTTTGGCTCAATGTGGTTCTGGAGGCTAGCTGCCCCATTGACTCTGCCTACCCCTTCGGGGATTAAAAGTGTGATGGTTTGTATTATGGATGTGTGTGATTTAAGTTTATGTTTAGTATGGACAGCTCTATTTGAATCTTTTGTCGTGCTTAACTTACTTTTAATATCTAAATTGGGTGGTTTACCAAACCTGTTTTATTTATGAATTAATAAATATAAATTAGAATCTCCAACTACAGCTAAGCCAGTCAACGACAAGTAGTGTGCCCCGCCCCTAAAATAAGGAGTACAACTAATTATAAAAGCATTATATCTGTATATATATATATGTATATTGGTCCCATGTTGGTCTGGGACTTGGCCCATGTTGATCTGGGACAAAAAAAAAAGAATGTGCCATCTGTGGTTCTTGCCTAGCATGTCGTAAAAGGCGACTAATGGTTTATGGGCTTTCGGGTATGTGACTGAGCAGGCGACGAGCTAGCCACTTGTAACTTCTTTTTCACAGCTTTCCATCCAACCCAGCCCATTGTCCCATGTTGGTCTGGGACTTAAAAATAAAAAGAATATGCCAACTGTGGTTCTTGCCTAGCATGTCGTAAAAGGCGACTAATGGTATATCGGGTTTTGGGTGTGTGATTGTGTAGGCGACAGGTTAGCCGCTTGTCACTGCTTTTTCACAATTTTCCATCTAACCCAGCCCGGCTTTATTTTCGGCTGAATGTGGTTGAAGGGGCATGCTGCCTCTTTGACTCTGCCTACCCCTTCGGGGATTATGGGCGTGATGTTATGTATGTATGTATATATGTATATTTATTATTATTTTCCATTCACGAAGAAAAATACATTATAGTACTGAATGAATAGTATTATTCCTCCTGAATCGTACCTATTCTGTCTGGTCCGATAAACTCAGCTGACTGAGTCTGGATGGATCTTTTATGAGTACATTTCTAATGCGAGCTCAACTAATATTCTTATACTGATTTTTATGTAGTGTCTACTTTAGTTAGCCCGAAATCGATATTGGCTGGGGTGGACGAATTATTTTATTTACTAACTATATAAATAACATCATTATAACCTTTGCCAACACGCTAACTAGTCATTGATGAATCGAAAGTTTGAGAATCATTCCAATATTAAACATATCTATTACTTATACTAATATATAAAGCTGAAGAGTTTGTTTGTTTGTTTACTTGAACGCGCCAATCTCAGGAACTATACTGGTCCGTATTGAAAAAATATTTTTGTGTTGTATGGTTAAATCATCGAGAAAGGCTATAAGGCTATATAACATTAACCATAAATGCGGGTGGAACCGCGGGTCCAACTATGTGTTAATGTTTTAAAAGCTTCACTATATTTATATAACATCGAAATGTATGAAATTGTAAAAATTTAAAAATTATTAGGAAATTATTCGGGTAAACATGACATATATTATCTTTATTTCCTTGAGAATCGAAATATACAAGCAATAGTATACTTATACGAACCCTGATAACTGTACAAAATCGTTTAGGCAATCGATGGCAACAGTTTTTATACCGTGTAACATTTTGACCAAAAAATATTTATTAAAATCTTAAATACACTCTATTAAAAACTGTATGGCGAGTGCGCATCGATTGTTACAAGGTCACAAGGTCGTTTAATACCGTTAGTAAAAATCGCAAAACCATAATCGTACGAGGACAACGAGTTACCACAATATGCTTGGAACTATGTGAGTGTTTGAGAATCACAAAAGTTTTTTTATACTGATTCTTTATATGGTTTTTTTTACCCGTGTTTCGGTTTTAGTATATACCAAAAATGGCCTTTTATAAGTTAAGTTTGTTTAGCTAATTATCATAAGAAACTTTTTCAATTTAAATTTAGATGTAGGTAATAGGTAGGTATAGGTTAGACATATCTAACCATGGCTAAATGTAGATATGTGTAAAAATGCTTAGATCAGGTATTTTAAATTTAACTATATAGATAAGGTAACTTTTAAAGAGTTAAAATCAATATGTAATGACAGTATTTTTTCAATTTTCTCACATTTGCAACAACTGTTATTAATTAATTTTGTATGTAATTAACTAAATTCTGTATTTAATTATTCAATTCTGTACTTCCCCCTTAAGGATGGAATAAAAACTTTACCCTTTTTAATTATGACATTGTATTTACCTACAAGAAAACTATGTTTTATGGCCAATAAAGAACTAGTTACTGAGTACCTAGTATGATATTACGCCCAGAACTTAATGTTTATCAGCCATAATCGGACATCCCTACTTTTAACTTATAAATAGTTATTTGTATCAGCCAACTAAGTGTATTCTAGCATGTCTATCAATTTTATCGACACAAATTGTATTGACTGAACATGAGGACTATATGTAATATGAAACGAAGCTACACTAAATCAACTTACTAATAGCAAATAGGTATTGTAATTGCGATTATGTTTACGATTCTGTACAAACTGTTTTCAGGATTCGTATATACTAACAATAAGGTTGTATACAAGTAATACTTTAAACAGCAACATCACATGAGATAGACTGAAATATATAAGCATATTATTTGATATCTACGTGTAGCGCGTGTCAATAATTTTTTGTTTGGATGTAGGCTAGTAACGGTGGGGGGGAGGGGGGGGCAATACAATATTTTTTCGTCTGGGGGGGTAGACAAAACAATTATATTGTTGGCACATGAGTTGCAGGGGGGGGGGGGGGGCGCAGCTGATAGGGGGAAATGGAGGAATATATCAAATATTTTCGTAGCCGCACCCAGGTAAGTAAGAACTTACCCCCCATTTTTATCGCGGGAATCGGGCAAAATTCGATGGGACTACTAGCAGCTAGACATGCTAAAACTGTGAAGTTCTTTGGTGATCGAGTGGTCAGAGACCCTGGCCACGAAACCAGCGGTCGCGGGTCGAATCCCGCTAGTCGCAAATCGTGTGATGACCATGGACATTTGTACTCGAGTCATGGATGTTTATAAAACGTATTTAAGTATGTCTATCCGTTCACCTAGTATCCATAACACAAGCATAAGCTTAATTTGGAACTAGGAATTTCTTGTGTTTAGTCTGAAGAATCCAAAGGGGTAGGCAAATATTGAGCATAATTAAGAAGATGAACAGTTATATTCACATTCAATGTGAATCTCTTTTAAGGAGCAATAAAACTAGTTATACATATGGTTACGACATAGCCTTGACCTCCATAGCAATTTTCAAGCTGAGGTAACAAATTTGACTATTAATTTTAAGTGAGCTAGTGCTTCTAACAGGAATCTAATTAAAGTTACTAAAATAGTTTGACAGCGATTGCCAATTATCAAAGTTCAACAAGTCTGGCTCAGTGTAGATGATATATATATATAGATTCAGTCCTACGCATATAAAATGAAATATATATCTTATATTACGACCTTTCAAATGAAACTGAATCCTTCGGCTGGAGTATTTATTTATATATATCATTCAATTCAATATTATCAGATCCCCGTTAAGCTATTCATATAATATCACTAGGTATATATACCTATACCTAACTACATGCAATAAAAACATACATGGAGAAATATGTACTAATAGGTAGAACATATGTTTCCTAATATTTAGAAAGCTTAAGAACCTATTCGTGCATGTTTTATTAGTAAATTAGTCTCGTGCCTGAAACAAAATAGACAAAATCTAAAGGTGCCAACTGGCTTAAGCAAGCGAGTTTTCGCCAAGCGAGTTGACGAATAAATCAAATCCACTTGTGTACAATTTCGATTGAGGCACAGAAACACAAATAAATTTATTTCTTTGGGACCATGTTGACACATAAAAAAGCGCCTTCATCGGTACCAAAATTAAAGACTTCATCCACATAAGCCGCGTGTTCATTCTAAGGAATGTTTTCGTACAAATCTCTTTTATATTGTCCTGGTAGATATATTTAAGGATTTTTTAAATATTTTGGTCCTCTAATTCGGGTTAGTTATATAATAAACTTGTGTTGTATAACCACGAATTGGAATGCAATACATATATACATGCAATACATATATAATGCAATACATATATATGCAATATATAGGCCGGTCAATCTGGACCAAAAAATTAGAGTGAAGGTACATAAAATCCCAACAAGCTGAAAGTCAGTAAAATTGTTTAAAACATAATTATAAATAATATTTAAAAGTTCCCCATCATTCCCGTGTATGGAATTTTTTTTATTCAAGGTCAAAGGTAAAAAAAATTAGCTTTTCTTTATTTTCAGCAAAACGGTAAGTTTTATCATAAAAGTACTTAAAACAAAAATTGTAGATCATAAAATTATCTATAAAAAATGTATCAATACTTTTTTTCCTACGAGCCACCGTTTCTGAGATTTAACGATTCAAAAAGTTGTTATCGTCATAATATGCATGAGTACTTACGCCACGTTTAAACATCTCTAGAGTTGTTATTGACAGATTAACAACTTTCTAGATTCGGTGCATGGCCGTTCTTAGTTGGTGGAGCGATTTGTCTTGTTAATTCCGGTAACGAACGAGACTCTAGCCTGCCAAATAGGCGTCGTCATTTAGGTGTGCGTGGTCTGTCACGCAACTTACTGGCGACGTATTAAAATTCTTCTCAGAGGGACCGGCGGCTTCGAGCCGCACGAGATTAAGCAATAACAGGTCTGTGATGCCCTTAGATGCAGGACATCAGGCCGCACGCGCGCTATACTAAAGGAATCAGCATGTTCTCCCAGGCCTAGAGGACCGGGCAACCCGTTGAAACTCCTTCGTTCTGGGGATTGGGGTTTGCAATTATCCCCCATAAACGAGGAATTCCTAGTAAGCGCGAGTCATGTTTTTGAATCGTTATATCTCAGAAACGGTGGCTCGTAGGAAAAAAAGTATTATGACATTTTTATAGACAATTTTATGATCTAAAATTTTTGTCTAAGGTACTTTTATGATAAAACTTACCGTTTTGCTGAAAATCGCGAAAAACTCATTTTCTTGACCTTTGACCGAGAATAAAAAAAAATCCATAGACGGGAATGATGGGGAACTTTTAAATATTATTTATAATTATGTTTTGAACAATTTTGCTGATTTTCAGCTTGTTGGGATTTTATGCACCTTCGAATGTCTAAATTGACCGGACTACTAACTAATCACAGCTTATAATAAATAATTAATAAATAAATAAATATCTCACTACATCACATACATTGATCCGACTCCGAGGTAAGTAGCTTAAGCACTTGTGTTACGGATATCAGAATCAACAGTGGTATTACAAATATATACTTAAATATTGGATATTAACACCCAGACACAGAACAATATACTTATATTCATTAATTTCTACTTGTCTTATCTTTTTTATTCTACTAATTATTGGGTTACTCTATGTTTATTTAAAGCTACGTGCTGTACCTACGTGCCGTATGGCAAATAACTCCACCCTTAAAAAAAAACTATCGGTTAGATTTGCAGTTATGGTCCCTGTTGGCAATTGATTTCATTATTTTATCAATTATTTTTATGAACAAATGTAAAAGGCCAATAATTAAATTTAGTACATTATTATATAATTTGTTCTCTAACAAAATTTATCGTCTAACGTAGCTCGTCCAGAAATTCATTTCGCAGTTGGTCGGCCGTCAGCATTATAAATAATTTGATATTTAGAGCTTTGAATACCCATTTCAGGAAACTCAGACGTAAGTGATACTGGTTAAAGAATGAAAAATGTAAAAGAGTGGAGATGCTTATATAGGCGAATAATATATATCGCTGCAACGGAATTTGACCACTGGTTTAACTATTCTTCCTGATCGAGTAACATACGTACTTTTTTCTCTATTTTCCTCAGTCACGTTTTCATGATTCGTTTAAGATAAATGCTGGTTTCAATCTGTGTATCAATATGAGCGATTCTTTATCTCCGATTTTAATTAAATAGGCTTTTTCCATTCTTTTGAGAAACGAGAATGGACCCTCGTACGGTGTACATTGACTTGTGTAAATTCTCGCTACGAATAAAAACATGAGAACACTTGTTCAGTTCTGGATGTATAAAAACCATTTGATTACATTTCTGACGTTTTGGGATGGAGATCATCTTGTCTATGATTTTCTGTAAGTTCCTTACAAACTCCTCCTGTGCATGTGGTGATTTAGGTTCTTCGAAAAATTCGCCCGAAAGTTTAATCGACGTGCCGTAAACCATCTAAGATGCGCTAAATCCTGTATCATCGCGAATGCAGATTCTTAGTCCTAATAAAACTGTGGGTTTTGTAAACGCCCAACATTTTTTATAGTGCCCTAAAAGTTGCTGATTCGAACTGACGACCTTGATCTGTAGTGATACGCGATGGACACCTAAATCTCGAAATCCATCCTTCGTAAACGGTCTGCGCAATCGTTTCAGTAGTAATATTTTCTACCGGAAATGCTTCTGCCCATGATGTGTAACAATAAATTATTGTGAGTAGATAATGGTCCGACGATGTCGATTTGAATGTGTTCAAAACGCTGCGCAGGCAAATAGCTTCCATTTTGTATGCACTTTCGATTTTTGACAAGATAAGCATGTTTTACATTAACTATTTATATCTTTATTCATGCTAGTCCAAACATATTCCTGAGTAATTCATTTTTGAGTTGTACGCGTGCCTGGATGACTTTATCCATGAATGACGTCAAATACTTGTTTCCGAAATTTCGCCGGTCAATAAGGTCGAACATTTCCAGTCGAAATATTGCACATAATCGTAACTTTTGACCCAGGTAACCGATTTTTTACAAAGTGCAATTTGGCATTCTTTTTCATTTGTAATAACTCAATATCACGTTGGAATTTTGCTATCTCTTCCAAATCTATAGGCGAAGGAAAGTCGACCTGTTCTACCGTGCGTGACAATATATCGGATAATGTACAATATTGTCACGTCCGCTGACAAGCATGATTTCTTCTTTCATTAATTTTGAGATGACGGTGGTGAATTTGTTGTCCTCGCCTTGTTTTTCTGGTGAGATAATATTTTCTAATTGGGTGAACCAAAGACGGGGCTGATCCTTCTAGAATTCTGGAATGCGGGATGTGACGGCGGTGTTGGCAGCGACTTTTTGTGATGCAAACGACTTGCACGGAGTTGCTATGTTGTTGCAGTGTCGGGGTCACCAAATATAACCGCGATTTGGAATGGTGTAGAATAAGACGAAAGTTGGTGGATGTCTAGTTTATTATACCGTAATCACAGCTTATATACTAATTAATTCGTACTTGTTTTATTTACTTGATTTTATAAAATATGGTTTACTCTATGTTTATTTCAAGTTACGTGCTGTACGTGCCATACGGCACATGTTGTGATGAACAATACTGCATAGTACTGCACTATTTCATGAAATAGTGGAGTACCATGACATCATGATGTAGGCAATGACGATCAGCACTAAATAAATGTTTGATATTTTTGAGAATTCTCCAAAGGACTGAAAATGGCAGAAAAGTCAGATAACCTACAAAATGTGATGTTATGCATATTAATTAGGTCACTTAGACTTTAGGCAGGCACTATAGGGGTTTGGATCTATATTTTAGGTCCTAATCGATTTAGGAATTAAATCTATACTTACTAATATTATAAAACTAAAGAGTTTGTTTGTTTGTTTGGTTGAACGCGCTAACTTCAGAAACTACTGGTCTGAATTGAAAGATTGTTTCAGTGTTACATAGCCTATTTATCGAGGAAGGCTATAATAGGCTATTTAACATTTATCATAAGCGCGGGTAATATGGCGGGCACATGTAGTATAATAATTATACTCGGTGTATTTTTCCTACAAGAAGCCTTTAGATATATCTGTTTAGTATCCATATTAGATACAGAAGAATTCAATCTAAGAGCTCATAAATATCGTACACTAGCTGTCCCGGCGCACTTCGTTGCGTCCCGTTCTCGGATTTCCATTTATTATTTTCTTCGCAATGTTTCCATATTTTCTTACCGTACAAACTTTCCCTGGAGGATTACATATATTTTAAAACTAAAATCATCGAAATCGGTCTAGCCGTTCTGCAGTTTTAGCGAGACTAACGAACAGCAATTAATTTTTATTAAAGGATTTCTGAGTCTAGTTCCGTCAAAATCGGCCCAGCTGTTATAGAGATTAGTCGGTACAAAAAGACAGAGCGATAAAAAAAAAACCGTTTATACTTTTGTTATTTAACATTGCAAACAGAACCTTTAATTTCATTTATTTGTTTACGTTACGGACAAAGTGATTAATGAGGGCATTATGAATAATGGCTAGGTATATCGGGCAAACTGATGAATTATTATTTAAACTTTATTATTTATCACAAAAAGGTACAACAGGTACAACAGCGACCCTACAGCGCGCGAGCTAAACGAGTGAAGCGACCGGCGAAGCGCCAGAACCGAAGATTGTTTTAACATTTTATTAGGTACATAGTTACAAATTCTGGATCATAGTAGATGATTCAAGAATTAGACACGAACCGAAACTTGACTAAGCACGGGACATAATGCTAGGAGGACGATGATATCAAAATAATAGTAAAGAAATATGTTTTTTATTAATTTGCCCGATAGGTGATGGAAATTATGTACAATGCCCGGACAATGTGATTATTTGTTATTATCAAATTGTCCTCTCCTATTGATATTTTTTCATAATGCCCTGCCATTATGTATTATGACCAATTTATTACTTGGTCAATAACATATACAAAAGCTGACCCGGTAAAGATTTTCCCTATTATTTTTCCTTTGAACCACCCCCGTTTGGAGCCATCAAAACAAAATACATACACATAATTAATTTAGTCAAGCCGTTGTCGTGTCTGCCGAGCGTAAGGAACGGCAATTAATTCTGATACAATGTCCTATGTTGGTCTGGGACCAAAAAATAATGTACCAACTATGGTCCTTGCCTCGCATGACGTAAAAGGCGGCAAATGGTACTGGAGTATTAGGTTGTTTTTATAGATAAATATCAAACTACATCACATACATTGATCTGACTCCAAGGTACCTTAAGCACTTGTGATACGGATACCAGAATCAACAGTAGTATTACAAACATATATTCAAATATAGGATATTAACACCCAGACACAGAACAAACACAAGTATTCATCACACGAATGTTTGTCCTGGGTAGGGATCGAACACAACTCTTGGCGCATAGGGCAGGGTCACTACCGAATGCGCCATCGAGCTAGCCACTGTTTTTTTACAATTAATAATTCTGATACAATGTTCTATGTTGGCCTGGGACCAACAAATAATGTACCAACTGTGGTCCTTGCCTCGCATGACGTAAAAGGCGGCGAATGGTACTGGAGTATTAGGTTTGTGTTAATGTAGGAGACGAGCTAGCTTCTCACTGGTCACTTTTTCACAATTTTCCATTTACGCAACTCCATTGTATTTTTGGCCAAGGAGCTTATTGCACTTCAACCTCTACCCACTACCTCGGGAAATGTGGGCATGGTTATGTATGTAAATAAGGATTTTTTTTTTATCCTTACCTTTAAGATACGCTTGTTGCAGATCTGGTGGTCCAATTAAAAGTTCTTCCTGCATGTGCCTTATTCCATTGGCACGTAGATCCATGTCCCTCAGTTTAGGCATCCCAGTGACCACTCCAGGTGGCATTTCCCACAACATTGGGGAACCTCGTATCACTAGTTTCTGTAACAAAAATATTGATATAAACTTTATGAATTGGATGTGTAGGTAGTCAGCTTTTTAAACCCGAATACTATGTATTACAAATATATTTAAAAAATATTGAAACTGCCAGACTGTCTAAATATGGGTAATTTGTCTGTGCCAATTACTTCTTTTTCAATAAATTGTGAAAACTTTACTTAACATCGGTTTGAAAATATGAAAGATTAAACCTTGAGCGAGATTAGTTAAATCGCAAATGTTCAGTTAAATGAAGTTCGAGAATAATATAAGCGTTTTATACAATTAGTCCTCACTAAGTATATCTATTTATGTGAATTTGCTTCCAATAATAAATAGTGTCAAAACTAAAAAGGTGCGCAGTAACGTCATGAAAAAAAAATGAGCATAAATTACGCATTAAGATTGTCTAGTAAGTGATTGTTAGCATTTTTTTTGCATGATGAGTACCCCCCTCGCCCCCTCCTCTCAGAGTGGTGCTGTAGAAAAATATTAAGTTGATCCTGAGAAACACTGAATCGAATCTATCCAATTCTTATTTTGACATCGACATTATATTATTTCGAACTATCAGGTTAAACAAGAGGTAGGTACAGCGTTGCTCTTGGGGGAGTGTGATAATGATTCTGTTACAAATTTAACATACAGAGGGATGTACGCTGTTTAGCATATAAGATTAGTTTCATTACCATCTGCCACGTAGCCTCCTCTGGAATTTATCCAATAAAGTTCTAGTCGCATTCACCACTGGAATATACAGTTGTGGCAAGCATAGGTAATGTGTGCATCCTACCGTGAAACTCGCTATAGGGCTTTTCAATATATTTAAGCGGGGACTCTTACGGCGTCACTGCAAATTGCCTGTAAGTTTAATTCAATGCATCTTATGTTGGCCTTCAAAAAGAAATAAGTGCAACAAACAGATTTTAAATCCAGAGGTACGTGCCCGGTTTTGAATCCGCACCCCTCGGTTAAGAGGCGCGTGTCCTTACCATTTAGCTACCACTGCGCAAAAAAATTATATACTATTTTTACAATAACTGTGCAAGTCTGCATTAGACTTTTATATATTTTTACACTTTTTTGTTTTACTACCAATAGAACCAGAGCCTTTTTCATTGCGTTAGTTTAAATGTGATCATCATTATTATAGCACTTTATATCTGAAGAATTCTGTTTAATACGTTCAACTTAATATTAAAATACCGAATATCAATGTTTGGAAAATGAATTTCATAATATTATCTGTTATTAATACATTTTACAAAGTTACAAATAGCGCGTAATCATCACGTGGCTAAAAACGCCGTTTATGTCATAATGAATTTATTCGACATTATTTCCAGCAAGTCTAGCAACAGGTTTATCACTAAGTATGTCCAAAATTTTCTCCCGTGTTTGATAAAATGAGAGTTTTATCTACCGAACCAATCCGAAGATGACGGCATTATGGCACCATGGTAGTTTAAGCAAACTGTAAACGTCAACTCGAAGCGTTTTATGTTTTACGAGTTGTTTTAAAATGTCCTTTTATCTTAAAATTAAATTTTGTGCCTACCTTTGTTGTGAAGGTGGTT
This sequence comes from Glyphodes perspectalis, assembly GCA_951394215.1. Classification (NCBI taxonomy): domain Eukaryota; kingdom Metazoa; phylum Arthropoda; class Insecta; order Lepidoptera; family Crambidae; genus Glyphodes; species Glyphodes perspectalis. The sequence continues at coordinate 9,427,218 of OX596209.1, read as the reverse complement.
TAAATAACTTGTAAAATACCCTATTTGACTGTACGTACGTTGTAGAGGAAACATGGCTTCAATGTATTAACTTAGCTTGGTAAATTTAGCATCATAGAAAAGCTGACTCCGCTCAGGGACAGGATATAATGCTAGCAAGGACAAGAAATTTGAGATAAATTATATATAAAGATAGACAAGAAACGATTTGGATATAAAGCAAGACATGCTTTGTATCCAAATCGTACTAAAAGGGGATCGCTATTCTACTTAAAGAAATAATATAATAAATATCAGACTACATCACATACATTGATCTGACACCGAGATAAGTAGCTTAACCACTTGTGTTACGGATATCAAAATAAACAGTGGAATTACAAATACATACTTAAATATTAGATATTAATACCCAGACACAAAACAAACACATGTATTTATCACACGAATGTTTGTCCTGGGTGGGGATCGAATACACAACTCTTGGCTTATGGGGCAGGGTCACTACCGAATGAGCCATCGAGCCAGTCAAAAATTATTGATATCTAGTCAATATTGATGAGACTAAACATGACATGACTTATGTATCCGTAGTTGTTAGTGATAATATTTGTAATTTATTTAAAAAACCCAGACAAAGTAAAGGATTAACATTATAGCTATTCAAACGAAAATATCTTTTGAAAAAGTTTTAAATTGAAATTAAAATAGCTCCGTGAATGGTATGTTAATTAAAAAAATATCGCGTAAAACGGCGAAGAAGAATCAATTTGAAAAACATTATTACAAATTACAAAAATATTTATTTCAGATAACAGGTTTAAGGGTGCAGTAAAATTTATTTCTCCCTTTAAGCAATTAGAAGTCTGTGTTGGAAGAAACCAGCTCTTCCGCCAGATATTACACCTGTACAATATGTTGTTTTGTAATATTACTTGAATTATTTATATGACAAGTATACTTAAAACTAAAAGAAGAAAAAAGGAAATTAATGTTTTATTAATGTTATACTTATGTAGTTAATAAGAGTTTTCTGCTGAGAGACATAAGATTGAAAGCTATATCGTATTATAATATTTAGTTTTGTTTAAATAGCTACATAATGGTAAAGAGAGTAGTACCTAATAATGTGGACGATTTAAACCCTATCATCCTATTAGGGTTTGTTAACAAATAATAAATGCATGCCCGACTACATCACATACTTGGCCTGATTCCGAGATAAGTAGCTTAAGCACTTGTGATGCGGGTATCCGAATCAACAATGGTATTACAAATATAAACTTGAACATTAGATATTAACCAGACACAGAACAAAGGAATATTTGTCAACAACGTATAGCGCATGGGTCACTGCCAAATGCGCCCTCGAGCCAGTCAAATCACCATTGTAATAATGCCCATATTCTATTTGTTCAAAGCGTCAGAGATATATATAGTTAACTCAAAGTTACCTTACCTACCTACCTAGAAAATTCGTGGCAATAAAAGATGTTTTATATTTAGATCAAACGTATATGACCGGTGCACTAAAAACGTTGTAACCATTACATCTGACTGAACACAGGCCAAGAAAATTACACTTTTTGTTTGGTGCAGAAATAATTCATCAGTTGCGTGTTCAATAATTTACCAGCTACAATTCTGTTATAAACATTTTCCAATCACGTCATTAACACTAGCATCACAATACATTTTAGACTGTATCATGCATGTTTACAAGAACATGCAGATGTTTAAAAAAAAACTGATACACATTCTTTGAATACTTTTAAACTTGCGGTTCCAAATCACACACTTCATAAGAGTGGTAATTCCTAGAGATAGATAGAAGAAAGCTACCTTTTGAACCGGGTGATATTGAATTTGTTTTGACGATTTATAAGTGCTTTGTTGAAGCCTATATAAATAAAGTTATTTAAAAGTTTTTTTTTTTTAAATTATAACTTGAATTGGTTTCACTGGGATTAGAATACGAAATGCAAAATAGAAAGAAAGAAAAGTTATAGTCTAGTATCCCAAGTAAGTTAGACCTTCACCAATCTGACTTACCGGATGAAAATTACGCGAGTGTTTAAATTTATATCGGGTTTTGGGTGTGTGGTTGTGTAGGCGACAGGTTAGCCGCTTATCACTGCTTTTTTACATTTTTCCATATAACCCAGCCCGGCTTTATTTTTGGCTGAATGTAGTTGAAGCGACATGCTGCCCCTTTGACTCTGCCTACCCCTTCGGGGATTATGGGCATGATGTACCTCTACTTATGCCCGATAAAAATGGTATCAAGACAGACAGACAATATAGTATGCTTGAAAGGTTCATTTTTCCTTTTGAAGCACGGCACCTAAAAATAAGTTCCGTAGCGTTATATCACAAAACTAAAAAAATCATATCAACTTATGTATTCCTATGTTTTCTCTCAGCCATTCATACGGAGTTACGTAAGAAGCAATGGATTCGGGACTAGTAAAGTTAAATATAATCACATTTAATCTGACATTCAAGCTATTTTATTCTCCTTATACAATTGTCAATTATAAGCCACAAAAACGCGAAATGTATTACATAAAATATATGTCTGGATAAATATTTATCCAGAGAAATAATCGCATTACTTTATTTGATGAGCCGTAAAGACTGTGCGTTAGGCAAATAGTTAGGGCAGTTTAGGGAGATTTAAGGAGGCATTTAAAGAGATTTCGTGATTTGAAAATAATAAATTAACATTTCTTTGGAAGAGACGTGAGATATGTTGTTGGATTCTGTCTTTAATAAAGAACCGGTACGCGGCGCGGCGCCGCGCCGCGCCACGACACGCCGTGCGCGGCGTCACGACCGGTGGCAACCATCATTCCAAAATAACAGTTTTTGTCTTGATATGGACCGCGAAAGACGCATTCTGCTCTTGTTGCTGTTGAGACGACGAATGAATAAAAAACAAAATCAAAGAAAATATTGGGTGAACCCTTTCTTTAATGAACAATGATGGAGGTAATTTTAAGAAGAAATATGAACATTTACTCTGTTCAGTTTATTATTAAGTATTTACATTAAAAAGATAAATGAATAGGTACGTAATTACCAAGTTTGGTTTTATCATTATTGTTCATATCGTCGAAAGTCGGAAAAATATTTCGGCAGACATCTTTCCGCCCTTCTGTTTTCAAATTTTGATCCCTATAGTCCTCCTTTGACTTGTCCCAGAGAACGGGGCGTGCTTCCACTAGCGAAATCAAAAAGTCGACGTCTAAATTGACTGCCATTTTTTGCAAATAAAATAAAAAAGGTGTGCATTATGCAACAGCAAAACACAAACTAGCGAACGGTGCGCGGCGCGGGCGCCGTGCCGTCCCACGGCGGCCGGTGCCGCGCCGCAGACATGGGTCCACGGCCTTACCGTGCAACGGTACGTCATCACCATCGGCAGATGTGCCTTGACGCGGCGCCGCGTCACGGCACGGCGCCGTGCCGACACACGGCGCATCGATCGGTAGTTTACGTTTTGCTGTTGCCTAATGCGCACGCGGTATTTTTTTTTGCAAATAATAGCTGACAATTTAGATGTCGACTTTTTGATTTCTTTAGAGGAAGCACGTCCTGTTTTTATAGAAAGGTATGGATTCACCCAATATTTTCTTTGATTTTGTTTTTACTTCATTCGTCGTCTCAACAGCAGCAGGAGCAGAATATGTCTTTCGCGGTCCATATCAAGACAAAAACTGTTATTTCCGAACGACCGTTGCTACCGTGTGTCGGCACGGCACGCTGTGCACGGCGCTGTGACCTGACGCGGCGCCACGCCTTCTGCCCGGTGGCGGCGCCGTGCCGTAACACGGTAGCCGGTGCCGTACCGTAGACATGTGCTTAGCCAAATGCGCGCCAGCGATTCCATAACAAACTTCGCTACCGCTTGTATCGCGCCACACACTTGTTTACTAAGAATTCATAGTGCGAAACTCGGAGCTAGTTCGATTTGTCCATCCGAATAAGTTTGGCGCGATACGAGAGTTAGCGAAGTTCGTTATGGAATCGCTAGCGCGCATTTGGCTAAGCACCCTAAGCAGAATTCTCATCTTAGAAGAAGTAGCACTTCAATTTTTAGTACATCTATATTCTTGCACCATTGAAGGTTATCAAGCAGTTCGTTTCTGAAAAGCAATTTATTAATCGAGATATCCTGCATTTTTTTTTGTTACGTTGATAAATACCGAAGCACAATTGAAGGCTACCTTCAAACTATTTTCAAACTAGCTTTTGCCCGCGGCGTTGCTCGCGTGGTATATCGATGAAACATAGCATATGTGTTATTCTAATGTAGATATAAGCTATAGTATAGGTATTGTAAAGTTTCATTAAAATCCATGCATTACTTTTTGTGTGAAAGAGTAACAAACATACACACATCCATCTTGTATGGATGGATGGATGACTTTCGCATTTTTATTATTAGTAAGATTAGACACCATGAGGGGCATGTAGTTTATTATGAAAACATAATATGTTTAGCTGCTCGTACTTCAATTATTATTACTTAACAAACGGCATTATTTCTTAGAAATCTAATATTAACAATACCCTTACTGTCTGTAATATTAGAACTATTGTAAATTGGTTGGAAATTTATAGTGATTAATTGAAAGTAGATTGTATATTATTATGAAAATCCCAATCCAGAATTTTCATTAAGTTTTAATTACTCAAACGTTCATCTGTAAATTTTGCACGAGTCAGTGTCAGTACTTCAACAAACAGTCTATGACAAAGCTTACATATTATTATTACGATTGAACAAAGGATGTAAGTACATATTGTGATTCCAAAATAATGTAAGACTACTAAGAATATCCTTCAAACGTTCTAAGTATTTCACAAGATTTGTGGCGAACACATGTGGCAGAGAACTTATGCGCCAGATTTGAATCAAACAAAACTTTCTGCACAAGACAAAATTATTTTGCGTAATTTGACCTTATCGAGAATTTTGGCTCATCCTCCCATTAAGCAAACGTCTTGACTACATAGTCAAGACGTTTGCTAGGGTACATACCCTCGAGGTTATAAATTTACTCGTGATAGACAGTTTCTGTCTTAGCCAGACTTGGTGGAACTTTCTAGCAGTAATTTGGATATCAACTTATAGACGCCGGGTGTGTAGGTACGTAAGACCACGGTATTGTTATTCAATGTATAATCACGGATTTTTATCTTTAAAATTTTAATCTTTCGAGAATTAATTTTAGCTGATGCAGTTTCTTAACCTATGGGTTAGCCGTTTTTAAAATGAGGGTTAAAGTACGAAAAACACTTTTAATCTCAGAAGAAGTCAGATTTTCCATCTATTTACAGCTTCTCTTTTACCTACTATGTAAAAATATGTCGCACCATAAGCCTTTTAAAATCAGGTCCTCTAGGACAGTGTTCCGAAAACTTTTTGTGTAAAAGGTACATCTAGAAAACTATTTTTTTTTGAAGTTCACCACACCCTATATGAAAAATCTGTTTTTGAGTAACATAATTACTTTTATAAGTAGGTATCTTCCGTCCGTTTATTTAGCTATAAGAGATAGCCATATTTTTCCAAGGCACAGGCACACAACTAATGACCACGGTACACCAGTGTGCCGCGGCACACACTTTGCATAACACTGTTCTAGGAGATGACTTAATCGGTTCTGATCTGAGATCAAATAATACAAGAAATGTATCGCTTTAAGACCAGATGACTGAATCAAATTTAAGCCGTCTAACTTTATTAAAGTACCTTATACTTCAATAAAGTTAGACGGTTTAAATCGGTCTAAAAATAGGCTACCAATTTGAAATTTTGAAATGGTCGAATTATTTAAACTGTGTTACTTACCTCTTTGCTGTAGAGTTTCTTTCTGGATGTGAAAATGTTTAATAAATAACAACTCTAAACATGTGGAATTGTAAATATGATATATCGTGCATATATTCTCACATTTTTCTTTCATTAGCTGTTTTATTATTATTCACAAAATTGCCCGCTCAAAATGTTGTTATGAGGAGGAATATTTTTTATAGTCGTAAAACGATACGACGAGTTAGTTTTTTCAAAGTCAAGCAACAAAGTTAAATTTGATGAATGTGTACTATGCGCTGGCACAAGTTTCTGCTTTGTTAAGGTAACAAATATGTAAGCGAATATAGTTTAGCCTAATTTTATTTGAATTTCGCAAAATTATTGCGAAAGAGCGGAGTTTTTGCTGTACCGGCCGTTATGATACAAAGTGGTTACAAAGCAGATTGGGTAATGGCTCACGTTGATTGCTTTAAGTAGGTACCTACATATTTTAGCTGACTTATCTTACATACCTACATAATGTTTGCATGAGCAAATGAAAAAGTGCTAATATTGAATTTGTACACATTATTTAGTACGAGCGCTTTTTCAATTGCTCATACATACTTTTAATTATCACATTAGATGTTTAATAAATATATATTGATGATGATACTTGAAGGTAAAAGTTGCTAAGATACATAATTATTATACTAACTAACTCATAGAATTATTATACTAGCTTTTTTGTGGATTCGGCTGTGTGGAAGTCGGTGTTACAGAAAAAAATTACATCTATATATATAATTTATTTTGGATTTATTATTTCGGAAACATTTGGGCAGTGTGTCTTTATTTTTAGTGGAGTGCCGTAAGACTTATACGTCGGAATCCAGGGCCAATCAATGAATCTTCATAAAAACTGTTGGACTACCTAGTTAAAAGCTAAAAAAACAAAGTAGTTTGTCCCGTGTTGGTCTGGGACTTAAAATAATTTGCCAACTGTGTTTCTAGCATGTCGTAAAAGACGACTAATGGTATATGGGGTTTTGGGTATGTGATTGTGTGGGCGGCGAGCTAGCCACTTGTCACTACTTTTTCACAATTTTCCATATAACCCAGCCCGTTGTCTCGTGTTGGTCTGGAATTTATAAAGAAAAAAGAGCGTTCGTCGCGATCGGCGTCGTGGGCCCACTCTCGCGCTGTGCCCTCTGCTGAACCAGAGGGGCACGCGGAGAGTGTCTTGTCGGGGAGGGGGGCCGCCTTCCGCCTGGCGGTCCAAATTGAGGGCAGAGCCCTGACGACGCGGAGAGAGAACTGCCCGCCTAAGATATAAATAATTAAATACATGTTACAATACATACTAACCAATATTATATTACTCGAGCATTAAACACACAAAACAGTGGGACTTTTTTTCATTACCCTGGCAAACTTACACGCACACTAGGATACAATGTTCCTACAGTGCATCACACACTCATAGCTTAATTCTTGCCTCACATCTTTGTTTCGAGCGGTCCATCTGCCTTTTGTTCTCTAATCTGAGCCTATAGCCATTTGTCAGGGCGTATAGCCCTATTTTACAGCATCTCTCTACATATATATCATTACAACACTGTTTCTTTACATCACAGTATTAAAAATATACAATAAATTAAGAAAAAGAATAAATTTCTTTTTTTCTTAGAAATATTGTAATATTACACTATTGGATATTTTTATGCTGACCCTACTGCTACGCACCGCATGACAAGTGATTTAACTTATCTCGTCACACATTAACGTACCGTATATTTCTATCTCGCCCCGCAAAATGGCGATCAAAACAATACGTGAATTTATAAATATCATAAAAAAAAATTAGTTTTCATGTACTTACGAGAGAAATGTGATTCCATTAGATTTGTTTTTTCTTTTTTAATTATTGTACATCGCATAAAAGCACACGAAGCCATTTTGGTGACCTTTATCCCACTTAAAACAATAAAAATAATATTTTTTTGCGTGAGACAACTGCTCGTGTCACTCGCCGATTGTGACTGAGTGCAATTAGGCGACGGGGACCTGATTTAAGCTGTCCACGCGCTAGAGCCAAGTCACCTATCTTCTATTTTGATTTAATCTAAGCCTTGGACCCATCCCCCCCCCCTCCCCCCTTTAATGTCCAATGTCACCTAAACAAACATAACGTTTTATTGACATTTGGTCATTACAATACAATAAGAATAAAATATTTCATTACAAAATGAACAAATAACCTCTGAAAATATACTTAATATTACCATATTGTCGTCAAAATTCCAGTCTTAACTAAATTTGACGTCTGCCTTATAATTGGGTGCGGAGAGGAAAGGAAAGTAATAAAATATTTCATTACAATGAAAAAATGTTTATTTAATGTTCATTACGACAACGGTGATTATATTATCACAGCGGAATTATTAATCGCAAGAAATAGGTAAATCCGGTGATTTCAGCTGCCGTTCTTGTGACAAAAGGTCAGAGTTTTTGGTAATTTTTCAACTGACAAGTCGAATATAATCACACTTATTAATAATAACTCAACAGTTCAGTAGGTCAAATGGTTTAAATTTTACGTCTATGATTGAATAATTCTACCGTTAGGTTCGGAACGTTGATTCTACGTTGAAAATACCTAGTAAAAAGCTTGGTAGTTATATTATTCGTTGCGAAGTGTTGCGTGGTAAATAATATACATGAAACATCGAAACTTACAAACCTACAATTCTTGGCGCATGTTTAAGATAGGATAGACCTAAACGCCATCGAGCCAGCTAAGTGACAAAGGCTAAATGAAATTATGATAAACATAATTTTCAACCAAACCTCTTAGAGAGGTTTATTTCCACCAATATCTAGTAGTATATTTTTATTTTTATTTTATTTTATTGGTTAACCAACGAATATTACAATATACTTAACATGAACATTGAACAGTACAATAAATGATAAAAGCGTTATGAACTAATTGCATATTCACTTAAAGGTTAACACCACATGCACTATACAAAAGGTGAACTCACAGAAAATTACTTACAACAATAAATACTTAAGTGATTTTTCAGTGTCAAAACTTATCAAATTTATCATTAAACATCATTTGGAAAGTTCTAGAGGCATAACAATATATATTTATTAGCTTACCCATATAAAATAAGTCAAACACCCTTTTAAAAATGAGTCTATACTATTCGAGTGCACATCCACAGCTTCACCACTTAAATTGTATAGGTGGACGAATCTGCATACAGGAGAGTTCACACCTAACTTAGTTTTTCGCGAAGGAGCACTGAACATTGTGACCCTATGTCTAGGGTATCTGAAGGGTACATTGAATTTGATCTTTGCAAGTAGTCGTGGACAGTCAATGTGATTTCTCAAAAGTTTAAAAAAGAAGGAAAGATTTAGTTTGTCTTTACGTTTTTCAAGGCTCAATAAATTTAAGTGTTTAAATTTTTGCTCATATGACGTTCTGTCAGTTATTTTGCTTACAAATGCCAAGTGATTAAGGAACTAATTTTTATAACTTCGCAATAATGAAGGAAAAGTATATTGCGAAGTTATAACAATAAAATAGGTTATGTTTAGTGTTCTATTGTTTCATAGATTTCTTAGAATGGTCAAATGTATGAAAGTCACCACTTTGGCTTTGCCAATGTGTTTGTTTTGTAACTTGTGACGTAAACAGTTGTTTCCAATAGGGCATTTAGTAAAGTTTATATACGATAACGAAAATGTTGTATAAAAAGGAGCAAACTTGGGAAGATAACCTTACATCAAGCCGTTTTCCTTCATCTAAAGGTTATCTGGGATTTATCTTTATTGTCCAAAGATATGTTTTTTGGTCTTGTATTTGACTTATTTCTAGGGATCGGCGCCTCAAAAGGAAACAAGGAACTCTTAATTGGCACATTTCGTTGTGTCTTTCGAGAATTTATTTCTCAGAAAATCATGAATCGTTCAGTTGATTATTATATAAATACCCAATTCCAATGTAAGCCTTTGATATAGTTATAAAAAAATAAATTACTAAATCAACGCTTTTAACATTCGTACGTGGTATGCTTTAAGTACTTACTATACTAGATTAAATAAATTGGGACTATGAACTACTGAAAGTTTGGTGCTATTATTCGCGTAATGGACATTTGTACGAAAACCAATTGTCCCATGTTGGTCTGGAACTCGAGAAAATAATACATCAAAAGTATCTCCGGCCTAGCAAGTCGTAATTGCCGATAATTGGTATTATTGGATGTTGGGTTTGCGATTAATGTGATGCATGTAATGAGTTTGCCACTTTTTCATTAACTCAATATTCTATTTAACCCAACTTTATTGTACTTTTGGCTGAATATGGTTTAATGGATTTCTCCTTGAACTCTGCCTTCTACTTTTTTTAAGGTGGGACAACTCCCACGTGCCGAACTCGAACGACTTAAACCCCCGCGTGGCCTAATTCTGCGCGGAACCGATGGAGTCGGCATCCCCACCGTCGGGACGGGCGGCAGTTTCTCCGGGTGGGCGCGTGTCGCACCTTGCGCGGCGCTGGTCAATGTTGTGCGCCGTACTGAAGCGTCAAATGCACAACAACGAGCACGTGGGACGACGTTGAGACGCGCTAGGCCACCCTGCACGTCTCAACCAACTCCGCCCAGGAGTAAGACGCAGGTTGTAACTCAGCGGGAAGGGGCATGTTGATATGCATGTACGGAATTCCCGGTGCGCGGGTTTGGCTTGCATATGTCAGCCAGTTTTTAATTTGTTTACTCGCGTGCCGTCAGACTGAGTTTATCTAATTACCCAGACAAGATAAGGGTTATTCAATGAATGATCATTCGGTCATCGTCGTAAATATGCGAAATGGAATCGTTTCACGTCTGACGTAAGTGCTGACCCCATAATGTTTACAATGGCTGACCCATTTACACTAATGAACCCACTTGAGTTTTGAGTACGCCTTGACAAATTAGTGTATTAACTTAAGCGATAACGTACAATAAGTAGTGATTACGAATAACTAGCATTCAATAATTATATTCATTAAGTTTTATTAAGGATAACTTAAATAATGAGTGTTCATTTTGGTATGGTGATTTCTGGGCGGTATAAACTATGTAATTCATTACATTGCTTCTTCGCTTAAAATAAACAACAGAATCTCATTTAGACAAGAATATGATATGATAATATGGCGAGTGAGGTGTGTAAGGATCGTGCCATATGACGTTCGGTTCTCTCTGCCTACCCCGCTAGGGAAGTGGCGTTAAGTTTAGTTAGACATCTTCAAGCAACACGGGCGAAGTTGCGGGAAAAGCCTTAATTGTGCGGACTACAAGGTCAGTTCCATGTAATCATAATACATAAATGGAAATAAAACGGTGAAACAGGTGAAAATATTTACTGAACAATTTCCAGCAAAAAATATTACATAATGTGCGTTACATTACGTGTTTTCTCTTGAATCAGTTCTTGTAAGACAAAACTTAGCTTATTCGTTTCAACGGTTCGTTTGAGGTTCAAGAGAGCTTGAAAAAAGATCGGGCGAAGTCATCGAGTACGAGACTTCGAATGATCGGCCGAGCGAGAAATTTGTCTATTGCTATCAGTACTGTTGAGTATAGCATACTGGAGTTTTTTTCGGACTCACCGGTTCAAATCCCGGGTCGGGTCAAAAATTTGTGGCTAGTTATTTCAATATTGAAATTACTTAGTAACAGTTCGGACTCAGGAAGTTGGCGGTTTAATCACCCCGGAAAGCACGTTAAGCCGTTGATGCTGCGCCTGACCTCTCACCGGTCATGTCGTATTGCCGTCTCCCTGGACTATGAGAGTGCACCTGTGTTTGCACATACACTTGTGCACTATAATATCTCATGCGCAGTTGGATAGTCCCCGTTGAGATTGACCTATGTGATCAATATCGGTTAGGAGGACATTATACTGGTATTTCGTGTTAGGTCAGTGATGCAAGTGTTCTGTTTAAGACTGGTGGAAATGTTAGATGACGAGTCCTCGCTCAATATAAGGGTTAGATACGACAAAGTTCGACAATGATGGGCCATTTCGCCACCCCATTATATTGTTGTGCCGTTGTGTTAGTTTAAGTATAGTGGCTAAAATCAAACTACCAAAATAGCTTCCCAATTTTATTTGGGCTTTATAATGTACATCACTGCATTGTACATAAACGATAACACGCAAGAAGCAGTTATTGTTGACTATCACTACCTAAATAAATCGTCCATCCACTATCGTGTAAATACTTCTAATCTTAAAAGTCGAGTTAGACTTCACGGGAGTGATATATTATAGATAATAGCTAAAATTTAAAGCAACCATAAAAGCAAAAGGCTAGGTTAATAAGAAATAACCCCTAAAATTACAATACCATATACAGTAACTCACCTCTATTTGACTCGTTGGCCCGAAATGTCCCTCGAAGTGGTTCAGTTTAGTGCAGTTGATGAGTTCCAACAATCTGAGGTTTGGGAAGTGCTTCTGTATCCAGCTTGCGTTTACACAGTTCCCCGAACAGTCGTGGACGGTCAAATGTGAAATATTTCGCCTGTTGACAAGACAACTTTGTTACATACCCATATTGATAGTTAAATCTTATTCAAAAATTACGTTCATTTCGTTGATTTTATGTAGAGAAAATATTAAACCCAATAATTAAGTAGGTTTTATTTTTTAAATTTATAAAATAATTTTTCTATTATAAAATTAATAGAAAATTTTTAAGCATAGGTATAATATATTTTAGGCATGTTAACTTCACAATTGATATTTTAAGGATATCTTCTCCAAATAACGAATATTATATAAGCAGATGTGTGACGGTTGTTTCTCCTTAAATCCTATACTAATAAGCAAAAATACAACTACTATTTTTACTTATGGGTACTTTACAGTTTTGTCCCCTTGAAATGTGTGATTAATTCATCACTGAATGGGTAAATATATTTTAAGTAATTTATTTTAATAGCTGTTATCCTGCAAGTACTTTATATTATGAGCACGGATTAGGAGATAATAAAATTCATAAAGTATATACATACGTGTAATAAAGTGTAGGGATGTAAATTTTAAGCTATATAGGTATGTAATTTTGCGGATTTTGGCAATCTGAGCGCAGAGTTATAAGAGATTTAGTAAAATGGATCAATTTTATCTGAATAAATGAATTTAATTATTATTATTTAAAAAAAGTGAGGTTATGCAACAAATTGACAAAAATCTATACTAAACAGCTGATTTTGGAACTGCGATTTCTATTTTAATAAAATAGACAAATATTTACTACATTATTTATAGTTTTTTTTATAATGTATTGAGTGGGAGAATGTAATAAAACTAGCAAATAGATTCCACTTTATTATAGGGAAGACAAGGACATATTTTATTCATCTCAATTATAATCAGAATATCGTTTAAGAATGCAATAAGTTTGTGGTCAAACCCGGTCATTTTTGGATTTGAAACTCAACCAGGGTATGATTTACCAGCTACTTTGCCCAACCAGGGTACGAAATTGCTAACAAATGCATTTGAATTTGCTCGCAAACTGCAGACCAATGATTGGTGTACCGTTGCCAATACCGAACCGCAAACATTAGGCGGGTTAGCTAATATGAAAGCGAAATTAATGCATAGTTCCTAAATGTATGGCTAGAGCTTCGTGATATTGCTGTTTAAACAAAATACGAGGGTTATACGATAAAACTATTCCCAAGGGCGTCGCGTAGAGGGGCTGCCGCGCTTTGAGTACTAATTAAAGAAGCTCTTTGAGGTTTCAATAGTTTCAAAAACAAAATGGAACTGCTAAATAAGACCGCAAGCCTCCGTACTCTATCAAAGAACAAAGTCTTTGGCAAATTAACAATGGAGGTAATAATAATATGTAACTTTATTTTTTGAAAAGTCAAGTTCATAGAGCTTCGTCTGATTGTTTGTGTTAATTGATTGAGATTTGATTTAATTTTATTTGTAAAAATCTATTTTTTTTATACTTTCTATATATTCGTTCTATAATCTACATATAAAATAATTACTAAGAAAATTCGAACTAAATTTACATAATTTATTCATTACACTACTGTCAATGTACCAATATTCATGAAACATAAGGTTTTAAACTGATATCATGTTTAGTAATTTATAAAACAGTGTAATGGTCGTAAGATAGACTTAATCAATGAAGCATCATCATCTTCCTAGCGTTATGTCCCGTGCTTAGACGGGGTCCGCTTAGACCATGATCCAGGATTTAGCGAGTCTGGTAATTACATTGAAGCGACTGCCGATCTGACCTTCGTAACCCTAAGATAGGGGAACCAAACAATTTTTGGATCATGGTTACAAATCCAAAGTTGTTTGAATTTGCAGGTTTCATCACGATGTTTTCCTTCACCGTAGAGCTAGTGGTATAAATAAATAATAAATAATAAATATCAGACTACATCACATACATTGATCTGACTCCGAGGTAAGTAGCTTAAAAGCACTTGTGTTACGGATATCAGAAACAACAGTGGTATTAAAAATATATACTTAAATATTAGATATTAACATCCAGACACAGAACAAACACAAGTATTCATCATACGAATATTTGTCCTGGGTGGGGATCAAACCCACAACTCTTGGCGCATGGGGCAGGGTCACTACCGAATGCGCCATCGAGCTAGTCGATAGTCGATAGTACGACTTGTCGTATCGAGAAACTTATCCGATTTTGAAGTATCTTAATTAATATCAGGAAAATCAGCCAGGAAAGCTATGGGGGAAGAAGAGTTCATTAGTCCTGTATCAACGGAACGGTATACGGAAATTCATATGGATTTAATTACTTATAATATCTATATTTGTGGTAATTGTAAGCAAGATAAATATTGTTTTCTTCTAACGGTGAAATTCATCTTGATTATTATGGTTACAGTACAGGTCAGATTTGTGATGTATTTTATTTTATAATTTTCATAAGCTGTGGTTGTTTAAATAGCAATTACAAAAATGTAACGTTGTTAATAACGTTACATTTTTGTAATTGTAATTTTGATTTTTGGAGCATTTTTACAAAGTTTTTTTTATTTATTTTAGTGTGTTAGATATCAGTTAACGAGCCCTTTAAGGCTAGATGAAGATCAAAATTTGCCTAAACTCACTTCTTATCATCATACTACATGCTACTCCTAATGTCACATTTAATTTTCGAAGCAAATGGAAATTGGGTAATGTTCAAAATCACATTACTTACAACTCTGCAATTAATGCAGAGTTGTAATTAGTGTAAAGTTTATTTTTACTAAACACATAGTCACGTCATTGCAAAGCTATACTTAAATTACTTTTTTATTGATAGATAGCACAAGGCCTGTCTATGTTATTAAAATTAGTGACCTGTTATCGTCAAGTATTTATATAATTTAATACAAATGTGCATGTTTAATTAATAGCATACAATTATTTTTGATCATTTCCAATTTCAAGAAAGATGGGTGGCAAGATTACTTTAGTCGCTAGCTGTTGAGACATAAACAAACATTAATGAGTGAAGTGCACTTAAATATATAAATGTAGGTATATACGGATGTTTGTCCTGGGTGGGGATTGAACCCACAACTCTTGGCGCATAGGACAGGTCCACTACCAAATGCGCCATCGAGCCAGTCAAAATTACTACATTTATCGCATTATTGCTATTAATAATAATAAACTCGGCTAATAGCCAAATTGCTAATGGCTAAGTAATGGCTAATAATCTACTCTAATTAAGGTTGTTTAAATCAATAATAAAGATAGTGAAACTGGTATTTATTAGTAAATCTATTATTATTGTCTTCTGGACCACAATAGTAGAGGGCTGTTGTGCGTTACGGTGAGTAAAGAAGGATTATTACAACATTAAATAAATCATAGTGAGGTAAGATTACTCAACCCCCAGTCCCCTGTCTTTGCTTATTCACACAAACGATGACTTATATATCCTAGCTTGCTTATTTACATACTTTGGCTGCTTGATCCACTCTCTTGTGACCCCACCTCTGCACTGCAAGTGAGACCCTGTCTGCTTGCACCGGGCGCTTACAGAGATGTCCAGGAGCGAACAGGATTTGTTCAACGAGAAGTCGGTGCTATTCCGTCTGTGATGTTGAAGGCCTGGGGTCACCACGCTGACCACACTGAGCAGCAGTACAGATTGTGGAATCACTGGAACAAGATGTAATGAAAGGTAAATAGGTACAAACGGCCATATCATCACAATCAATCGTCGATAATAGCATTATAGTTTAACACTCTTCACTCTCATTTAGCCAAAGATAGAGTTGGACTTGATAAAAAGTTGTGAAACAAACCTGGGACGGAATTTGCCATCAGTCACCTTTTACGACATATTAGACAAAAGTAGGAATATAGAAGATACATTTTTATGAGACAATGAGTATTTAATTAGTATCACAGAAAAACTATTGGTGGACATGAATATCAAAGGTACTGCACGTAAACCCTGCAGTGGTATTCAATAAGTCGATCAAGATGAATTTTAAAATTTGTTTTTTTAGAGAGAAACATTATCAAAGAAACCTTTTAAAAAATTTAAAACTTTAAAAAAATTCGTGTACCATTATCCTTCTAATCTGATACGAGTCAATGTAAAAGATTGCGTGATGTATTCTATTAAATCGGGTAAAAATAAATAGTGCGTTAGTAAATAACATTCAGTATTTTGAGAAAGATAGAGACGAAGACTACCGATGTTATAATACAATAAATACTATTATATTGTTTCATATGTATTAAAAATACAAATTGCTTTTCCTAGCCTAACCAAGTAATTTGTCTGCGCCGGGCGATACAATACAGGTATATCATACGCCGACTGAATACTCAAATAAGGAATAATTGTGTTAACATGTTAGTGAGACGACAGTATTTTTGAAGTCATCTCGTGACTACATCATTTACAAGAAATTATGTTCGCATATCGACCTTCGTACTTTTGTATTTATAGCCGTAAATCAATAAGTTTATATTTAGTAATACATTTGTAAAATGTCAAATTAAGTTTTATCGTTAGTTTTATTAGTATTCCCTTTGTACTTGTTTTATTTATGATGTCTCAATTAGACTAAATAATCCTATCCTCTGGATTAGCGGGGTAATGCAACGGGATATGAAAATGAAGTGATGTAGACTTAGATAAATCAAATAGGATGTAGACTTTAGAGCTGATAAAAAGGAACGCATCCCTACGACACCAGCGCCATCTAAGTGCATAAATTCATAGACACTGATCTGTTTTTTTTTCTCTGTCATCCATCATCTTTGTATCATTTAATCGCTCCGTAAGAATTATTCATAACCACCAAGTTTCTCGTGTTTTCTTTACAATATTTCAATCAAATAATTCCTACATGAACAATCATTATTTTTACGTATACCGTGTTATCTTTATACCACTATGCTGCAACATTTTTGTTTTCTATGTATATTTTTTGCTGACCGAATTTAATTAAAATTAAAATAAGTTACAATTATAATTAAAAACTAGGTAAAATAAATAAAATCTACAGAATAAAACTATTCTAAACTATTATTTTCCAGAAACGATATCATTTCTAGTTACATACCTACAAATGGTACACTCAAAAACTACTGGACCACCTAATGGACCACCTGGTCACCACGCTCAGCAACAGCTGGCGGTGAACATTGCAACTTCGCTGAATCAAAACTGTCGATGGATGCATTTTGTGATCCGTGTTACATGTTTATGTTAGCGGCAACACGTGACCTAGTTACCTTATAGTTACGTTTATACATAGGTACATACAACATTACAAATGACATTACGCTCTCAATCTCCGAAGGGGTAGGCAGAGTCCAAGGATCAAATAGTTCCTTAAACTACATAACCTATATCAAAAAAATAACCACACATAAAAAAAAATCCGTCTTACCCCATTAGACAAAATCAGTGAGAAGTGACTAACTTATCGCCTACATAACAACTCCAATACCCAATACATACAATATAAGTCGTTTTTCACGATACGCTAGGCAAGGGATATACTGAGTTGGTACATTATTTTTAATTCCCAGACCAATATGCGACATAATTACCTACAGACAAAAGTTTAGTTACCTACAGGATATTAAGAATGTGAAGCCCCTACTTTATATTGCACCTTGGCCAGGCTTGTTTTTTGGCTACGATGTTCTTCAGCATCCTGTTGATGATGTGGTCGAAAGTGACGAGGAGACGAAACGGGAGGCAAGTCTTCGACACAAACGCGAGCACAAGCTGAACAGATTTATATGTTGTTTAGTTTCCTGAGATAATAAACCTGAATGTAAACAAACTTTGGTTCTAAGGGTATATAAAATATTATTTACATTTATGTATCCGGGCATATGTCTTAAATGAACAAACATTAATTTATAGATATGGTCTTAATGTACACAGACTTTGACATTTGAGATTGTAGAATTTAGCGACAATAAGATTGCAATTGCTCGCATGAAACGGTGAGTATAAAGGAAATACAATTTCCTGAAACAGGTGTTATATGTCGGTATAGATTAATAAATAATAAATTCTCCAGACTGACACACCAATTCCCTAGTCCCAAATTAAGCTTGTGCTCGTGCTATGGATACTAGGTTAACATGTTTATAAACATATTTAAGCATGTTGGATGTCTATCCGACATACTTATTAAAGTAATGTCTATCCGACATACTTAAGTACATATTTAAGTATGTCCATCTAACATGCTTAAATATGTTTATAAACATCGATGACTCGATTACAAATGTTCATGCATCACACGAAACATTTGCCCCCAGCGGGATTCAAACCTGCGACCTTTGGTTTCGTGGCCAGGAAACCCACTCAACCAAATGGCCTGTAAAAAATCAAAGGATTGGTAATGTTTTATCACATTGCCATGTAATTTGCTAATAACTTTGCTAAAATGACGTAACAGTTACAGCGCTTTATTTGCTAACTAGATTTGGCGGATAGCAGCAGAGTATTTATTGGTAGATTGTTTAGTTTCTTTCCGATTCGGTGCCAGTTGACATCGGATTCGTTTCGGAATTACATCGGGCATAAATCAGGGGCCACTTTAGGTCATATGTTTGAACTATAGTCATAGGATTGATTGAGAGATACTAAGTGATACTAAAAGATAATGTATATAAATTACGTCAGTTTATTCGGGTACCTATACTTGAAAATTATACAGACAGGAAATGAAGTGCAGACGTTCTGATAGCTTATCTTTACGCTTTGCTCTTGTTTACCACGGAGTAGTAAAAAAATAAGGACTCTGCACTCACCTACTTACAGCAACTCACCCTGAGTTGCTGTAAGTATGCTCATGTGCGTAAGATTTTTGGAGCACTTTTGGAACGCTTATGTGTCAATGTGTGATGTAAGTTGTGTGTCAAGTTGGAGCTCCGCAGATGCCTAAACGTCTCGTTAGTGGCGCGGAATCTTTATTTTTGACTAGTCCGTGTTGCCAAATCACTTGAGCACGCAGATTCTAGCCTACACACAGTAAATATTATATCATACAATTGTGCCAATGATGCAGGATTCATTCAATAATTCAGACAAGCTGAGAGAATAATAGTCTAACGTTGTACCTAAATACCGAGAGTCGTGCTTTATCTTCGATTCATCATTGTGCCTCATCGCACCATCTAGGTATTCCAATACAAGTGTGCGCTTTAATCTTTAATCTCTAATAAAGATTATGGTATATCAGAGACACTCTGATATTACATACTCTTCCATAATCTCGTGTCTTTTTTCTTTAAACCATTTAGCTGAGCCATACTGACATTTGGTTTTTTAGGTTATAAATAAATAATAAACGACGAAGACAATTCCTGACATACAAACTCCCGGATAATAGGTGAACGGATAGACATACTTAAATACGTTTATAAACAACCATGACTCGAGTACAAATGTGCATGTTCATCACACAAAACATTTGCTCCTAGTTGGATTCTCTGACAACTCGACCAACGGGCCTGCCGGATATACACAGAAATATAAGTCATTTATTCAGGATTTTTTCCATTTCCTTAAGTTCAGACAAAATACATGACAAATCATCAATATTAAGAATAGCGCAGCCGAATTCTCTAAGTAAGAGGTAAGTAAGCAATAAGTGGTTTCCTTTACCCTTGCTTTATTTAAAATCGTACAAAGACGAGCGAAGTAGTTTCACCCCAAACTAATAATAATGTCCTCCTGACCGACATCGGCCACGGCGGCCAATCTCAACGAGGACTAGTCAACTGCGCACGAGATATTATAGTGGGCAAGTGTATGCGCAAACACAGGTGCACTCTCTATTCCTTATCTCTCATACTCGTAATGAGGATCGGATTCTCCTTGTTAAAGTTTTCTTAAGCTAAATAGTATAACTCATCACCCATCAAGGCTAGAGTAGAATAGCTACAACTGAACAAGTATGTTTCTTCCATATAAAGAAGAAGAGAAAGAACTTGCATGTTTTTTTCAGGGATGAAGTTGATTGACCTAAGCGAGTGACAAAAATATTCGCGTAAACAAGCTTAAATGCCTCCTGGGTATTCCAGTTCAAACAAATCAGAGAGCAACCTTTATAGACACCTACGTGCAATTATCTCGGTAAAAGCTGTTTTGTTGATTTGACGGGCCCTTTGATCAAGTGGTCAGAGACCCTGGCTACGAAACTAAGGGTCGCGGAATCGAATGCCGTTAGGGGTAAATGTTTTATGTGATGAACACGGACATTTTGTACTCGAGTCATGGAATTTATTTATTTATGATACAAACTCAACTATGTTTCAACGGCCACGTTTATAAGAAACATGTAAATTTTTACTCTTATCTTACATTTCAACATACTTATTATAATTTAAAGTCCCTCAATGCTTCTATGTCTGCTTGTAAGGATGCGTCTCCAGAAATATTGTAAAATCCTCTTCTTTAGCGATAAAATTATGGTAAGTAGTAAATAGTTCTTATTCTTCATATTTTTTTCCCATTCAAAAACGGTAGTTACTTCTTTTTCACAATTTTCCATCTTACCCGACTATTTTACACAAAAAATGTTTATAGTCCGTAAGTTAGATTATTAAAAAATATGGAATACGTATTTTATCTAATAATCTTTATCTACTACTTATTCGAAAAATGACTAAGATACAGCGCCTCAAAGCTCTGAAATGGGGCGCTTTACGTCACTTAATCGGTAAAATTTTACGCTCCTAGTGACGTCACGGGGTACTTAAACGCGTGATATCTTCATCTTATTAGTTTCCTGAACAGAAGAAAAAAGAACCCGTGAGCAATATTTGTTTTTGTATCCTCAATAATGGTCTAAAAATTTGTTTAATAAAATAGTCTATTTTGTATTCAGCTTGAATAATCAAGGAAAATAATCACACACTCGTAATTTTTTGTCATTTGTATTTAGTATTCGTATAGATATATAAATATTTGAAGAGATATCTCTGCTTATTATTTCTTTACCAAACAGGCCTTCGGCCGTAAACAGAATTCCGCTAAGTTTTTTTAATGGTTTTCCGCAAAGGTTGATGAAATATTCATACAATTTCAACATTTTGCAGTTTTGTTGTGCTTTTATGATTCCCATTGAGGTTGCTTTTCCCGTAATAAGATTCAATTTATTTTGCTTTACATAAAATTATCCACTTAAATATAGCTGGAAACCCAATTCTTGCGTTCTTATCAATACCGCATTAAGCGTCAGACCAGGAAATAAATGTTTCAATAAGATAATTTTCATAAAATCAACGCATCCTTATGCAGAAACAAATCATTTCATTTCATTAACATTAAAAATCAAAAGTCTGTCTGTCATAGTAAGATATATTAAAAGTATACTTACTTTTATTTCGACACAATGTATCCTTGTGAATATTATAAATGCAAAGTATGAATGGTTAACAATAAATAAAAAATCAGAAATTTGCGTATATTACCAAATTCCACGTGAATGAAAGCACGGGCCACAGCTAGTTACAAAATAACGACAGTTGAAAAATCAGAAGTTGATACTAAATTCAATTTTGAATCGTGCGGTAATGATATGATAATTCACAAACGAGAATCACTTGGAGACTGACAGAGGAACACCTCTCATTAACATAAGCATCTCCGAATGATGGTTACTTTTAACTTGAGGTACTCCCCTTAGTCTTTGCTACGTGGAGGCAGATTTATTAGATTCGGATGTGGAAATTTCAGGTTTCTAGGCGGGACTGCAGTTAGAATTTACAACGTTTTTTGACTCAGGGGGATGTGCTATGCACTGTCCCCTTGGCTACGCGGAGAATAACCGCACTTAAAGAGCATCTCTTCACATAGGATGGTAGTGGGACATGTATACGGACTATGTAGTCGGTATACATGTATTTCCATCCAGGGATTTCCCTGGATTGTAACTTCCACATATGTACATACATTCTCATTACGCTTGCAATCTCCAAAAGCTTAAGCTCTGCCTAACTCTCCCAAGAAGTGCTAAGTTCTTTAAACTACATTCAGCCAAAATTACGCGGTACTTTAACGCGCTGTATCTTCATCATTTTTAGTTTGCTGAACAAAAGACAGAAGACGTAAGCAATAGTTTCTTTCGTTAGCTCAATAATGGACTAAAAAATGTTTTTAGACTAAAATAGCCTATTTGTATTCAGTTTAAACTACTTTCAGCCAAAATTAAAACTGAGTTGGCTTTGATGGGAAATTGTGAAAATGTAGTGACAAGTGGCTAGCTCGTCCCTTACGCAGTCTTAACCCCAAATACACTGTTAATTGTCTATATTCTATCTATTCTATATATGTCGGAATATTTCTAGATCTCCAGAAAGCCTTCGACACAGTTTCTGTTCCTTTACTGCTTGTGCGCCTTGAAAACGCGGGGGTAAGAGGTGTTGTGCACTCATGGTTTACTGACTATCTCAAAGACAGAAGTCAGACTGTGAGAGTAGACAATTATCACAGCAAAAGTGCTCAATGTAGATACGGTGTCCCTGAAGGTAGTACCCTGGGCCCGACATTGTTTTTGCTCTATATCAATAGTCTGTATAAACTAAAAGTACCAGGCGCTGAAACTTTCATGTTTGCTGATGACACTGTTGTTTTATTTCGTGGAAAAAATTGGGATCAAGTTAAAAAAAGTGCAGAATTAGGACTATGTCACATCACCTCATGGCTAGAAGATAATCTCCTTTCCCTTAATACACAAAAAACTAAATAAATGTGCTTCAGCAAGACGAAGGCCAAGAGTCCAGAAATCGATCTTAGGCTAACTTTACATACTTATCCATGCAACAGAAATATGCAATTGAATTGTAGCTGTCCAACACTTTCACGCGTTCCAACAATTAAATATTTAGGTGTTATCATGGACGAAAACCTTCAATAGCAACAACACCTAAGTGTTACATCAATCAAAGCCCGCAAATTGATCTTTGCTTTCAAACAGCTGCGTGTTGCTGCGGATCACAGTCTACTCATTTCAACATACAAAGCCCTCTGTCAATGCATACTTACCTATTGTATATGCGTTTGGGGAAATTTAGCAAAGACACATATGATACAACTCTAAAGAGCACAAAGGGCAGTTTTGAAAGTGGCGCTAGGTTTACCCTACCGTTTCTCAACAAAAGAATTGTATCAACAGGCAAAAGTTCTCCCAGTCCGAAAGCTTTACATTATGCTGGTACTGTATCGGTTTCACTGCAAAACAGCTCCAAATATACCTTTATTAAAAAAAAGAATTCCCAAGTATAGAACACCGAGAACTCGTTCGGCACTTGGTAAACGCCACTTTAATTATTTTGCCCCGCACCTTTATAACAAAATTCTCTCTACAAATAAAAATATCCCACAATACAATCCAATAAATTTCAAAAATGTAGTAAATAAATGGCTAGAACAGTTAGAATACGACAGTTTAAAAGAATTTATTCGTAAAACAATTAGTCTGTCGTAAAAGTAAGGTGATTAAATGAAATAAAATTAGAAATGAAAATACTTAAGTAACATGCATATGTTTAAACATAACACACACACACACACACACACACACACACACACACTCACACAAATGCAAACACGTATAGATATTTCCTACATTTAATCTACGATTACTTTAACATTAACATTAAAATACAGAATATTTTCTTTTGTTAAAACACGCTTGTTGTTATTTTGTTTTTTTTTTTTATTAGAAGAGCCTAACTCTCATAACACAGGGCGACCTTATATGAGAATAGTTCATAAAATGTATGAAAATGTGTTTTCTTTAATAAATGTTTTTTTTTTTTTTTTTTATCTATTCTATTCTATTCTATAAATCAGGACAAAACATATTTTAAAGGCCATAACTGAAAGACAGTTATCAAGTCGTCTATTTTTAATCTAGGTTAGGGAACGTATCCATACTATTGTGAAAATGTAGAAGCAAGCGGTCGCCTACACAATCACACACTTACCTAACATCTGACACACCATTAGTCGCTTTTAACTACATGCTAGGCAAGGGACACCGTCGGAACATTATTTTCAAGTTCCAGACCAATATGGAATTTTATATTTAACAACACGGACTAGTTTTTTTGGAGCACTGGCTAGGAGTTGACTCGCAATTGCCGATATCTGGTATCCATAAGAGTCTAACTCTCAATGCATAATGTGGCTTCAGGCTGTAGTACGACAGGTCGGAGTCCTTCTTTTTTTACTAGTCCGTGTTTAACAAATATCTAAAACTAGCGACCCTTTGCGGCTTCGCACATTAAACTATACATATAATGTTTCCTTCAAAATCACTACATCTATTGGTGTAAGATCCTACTACGATAAAATACCTGAGAATAAACCAAGTTATTACAGTACTAATTTATTCCGATAATTAGTAATTATATCCTCTGGCATACCGCTAAGTTAACAAAAAATAAAGTATTAATAGAATTTTTCAAGTTTCCAGTATTATTTATTTCATCAATTTCTATATAAAAATTAAGCAATTATTATAGGTAAGGTTTTTCCGAAATTTAATTTTATCATTAAAATGTTAAGTATTTAAGCTTTTCCTGAATTTTTTATTGTTATTATTTTTATTAAACGCCTCAATTGAACATGTTTGTGCCACTAAAGATGGCAAACAAGTATATGGCCAGCCTATGTTGCAAATTATGATGGTTCCCCATAACCTATGCGTATTTGCTACTCGAGAGACAACGCAACTGTTTGCTGACACGGCTCGGGTGTTTGGCATCAAGAATTCTCACTTATCAAGATAAATATACAACCTTATTTTTAGTATATCCCAAAGCTGTAAACTATTTGTACAAAATCGTTAATAGAAACGACTCCACAAGTTCTTATAACATGTTTTTTTTTACCAATATTTACAAAACCTTAAATAAACTTCTACCCTACCCTACTAAAAACTGTACGGTACAAAACAAACGCCGCAAGAAGTGCAAAGTCATACTCGCATGAGGACGAGGCAACACAAAAACTTCGTGAGTTTATGAAATACCATTATAATTTTTATATACTAATTAATTAAATGAAAATATTTCTAGAAATAATACTGACGGGAGTAAAGGCGATATGCCATTATGTAGTACATGAGTACTTACAGCTTGACATTTCGGCCGTGTTGCAACGGCCGTGGTCACGGTCGTATTTTTAGTGATAATGCAACACGAAAGTTTAAAATCATGAAAACATTTTTTCTAGTTTCAGTGTTCGAATATATTAAAAATTTTGCTGATCTATTGGGATCAATAAAACATAGCCTTCATGGTATTTGGGTGTATGAGCAATATTATTCTAAAGTTTCACTAAAATCCATTCAGTAGTTTTTGCGTGAAAGAATAAGAAACAGTTTTCGCGTTTATAAATTTAATATAATGTTGCGACTTCCAATAGAAGAACAAAGGTATATTATCAAGCTTCTAAGAGATGGATGGATTGTGTGAAAGATGATATGAGAGAAATGGGAGTGGATAGCTTGATGACGGCTGACCGGGACGTATGGAAAAGGAAGACATGCTGCGCCGACCCCAGATGAACTGGGAGAAGGGCAAGAAGATGATGATGAACTAGATCACACTAGGATGGTGAGATTCTAGCTTAAATTGTAGAGTCAGTTTATTTATTTAAATAAACTATTACGCGTACTGCGTCACTCGAGGGATAAAAATAAAGGTCCTTTGGCTATTTGTTTTTAAATACTTGCACATAACAGAAGATAAATTTATTTTAGTACGGTATGTTCAAAGTAAATATATATTTACTTTGAAAAAATATTTTAATGCTTTATATTGTATGTTATAAAAATACATACTTACTTACTAGTTTTTGTGACGGTGATAAACCTTGACCTAACATTTAATAATTTTCTATATTCATTTATGCGGTTTTTAAGGAAAGGCCCTAAACGATATCACGTAGGTACATGTAAAAACGTGTAAATACAAAAATTCATATGTTTAGGTGTGTAAAATTATTTTTAAAGTAATTTTTTTTATTATGACTCACCTTTTATGATATATTTCATTTTTAGATTAAATTGTTAAATCAATTACCTACACACTTTTCACCAAAACGGAAAACAGATAAATGAGATAAGCATGAATACACTGTTCCTATTTGTTTTAAATGAACTGTTTGTACGTTTTTAACAAACATCTAAATAAGTGATAAAGTCATTCAACGACCTACGTGTAAGAAAAACGCTACTTTATTTAACGTTAACTTAAAATTCAAAATCACTTGAAAAGTCGAAAGTGATGTTTTCCCGTCCACTTTTACACGCGCAGGCTATTTTTCGTTTCGCGGGAAAACTTCTGCGATTTTCCCGACGTTGAAAAGCGGTACGTTTCGGAGGCGAGCGGTGAGCGACTGAAACCCTGTAAACGAAAATCTCCCACAAGGCGCAAACGTTCATGCGTTAAGTTTATGTACATCATCTCAATGTAATCCCTGCTTCACGACAATAAGGTGTATTTATATTTGCCAAATTGTGCCGGTATCAGTTCAGATTACGTGGATGGTTACTCTAGCAATTATTATGGTTGGTCGTTTGATACAACATGGTGTTTTAGCAAACATTTGGACAAGGTTTACTGGCGTTAAAAGAAGGGTTTTGGAACGATGGAATCGAACGTTTGCGTTCGATTAATACTGGTACTGAGGTTTCAAATGTTTTGCAATAATTTGGGCAAATTATTATCTAACGTTATTATCGTTTCCATGTTATACATATGTATGACACATAGTTTATTCAGATTGATAAATTTATTAGTGTAACTGATATTATCAAATGTCCTCTAACTTTTTAAATATTAGGTTCAATGTAGGTAATAAGATTATTTGAACGCCAAGAATGTTTGGACATGCCAGTTTGCTCTCATGCATTGCCGAGGTGTTTATATTTTGAATACAGTTTACTATTATTATCACTTCTCATATCACATCTTACCTAATGTTAACAACCTAAAGGTTAAGAAAGATAGATGATAAATAATTTCTCTAGAAAATCTTTGCAGTATATACGAGTGTATTTATCATTTAAATTTGAGTTTAGATAAGTTATACAAGTACAATTGAATCAAATGTGGATCCTCAATAGATTAAGCTCATTGAGAATAACCCCATTTTGGAATTATACAAAGATGGTATACGCGTTTATTTGAAATATGGCTGTCATGTATGAGCTTTCATCTCATAGTCATTTGGTCAATGTCAACGCATTCGCGATATTCCATTATTTAACGGAGTGTTAAACGGAAAGTTTCCTTGCTTGTCTACTCCATGGATTATAATTGTGTGTAAACAACTACTCTACAATCTAACTAACTAAATAAACTTTACGCCACTTCCCTAGCGACGTAGGCAGAGAGAACCGAACGCCATATGGCACGATCCTTACACACCTCACTCGCCTCTTCAACATTCATGATCCTTTTCATACAAGCTCTACGGTTGTTATGACTCCTAACATCACCTTCTGTTAATACACTTACTTACGCGTTTTAGTTAAGCCATTTTCAAATTGTATCCTATACATATATTTGTTTAATGGAGTTTATTCTATTCTACTTACTCAGTGAAATCGGTTTAGCAGTTTAGACGTG
Source organism: Glyphodes perspectalis (assembly GCA_951394215.1). Lineage (NCBI taxonomy): Eukaryota > Metazoa > Arthropoda > Insecta > Lepidoptera > Crambidae > Glyphodes > Glyphodes perspectalis. The sequence goes on along the minus strand of OX596209.1, from coordinate 9,399,227 downwards.
CAAATGAAACAGACAGTTATTTGGTTGTTGTCTTATTTGTTTGTTGGAACTTTGGCATTTAGATTCAGAAGTTCTTGTTAGCTGCTTTTAATGGTGAAGTCGTTTCGTACTAACGATTAAATTTACCCTCACTCATGGACCACATCGTCATCTTTATTTATCATATTTGTAGCTTTATATTCCGCGCTTAGTCGGGGACCGTTTAGGTCATGGATTCAGGATGGATCATCTTGGATTTTTTAGAGAATCTGTTTATTACATTAAAGTGACTGCTTAACTAACCTGTTAAGTAGGGAAACAAGACAAACTGAACCATGGTGACACATTCATAGTTATTTGAATGTACTGGTTTTATCACGGGTATTCCCTCACTGTCCAGCAAGTGGTATCAAATTTATGTGTATATGAACTGTCTGCTAGTCTGCCCGCGATAACAAAAAAAAAAAAAATAATAAAAACCATAAACGGATATACAAATGTATTGTGATAATTCGTACATAGATCTAAAAAATCAAAAGTGAATGCCTGGGTTTGAGCCAGAACATAGACATCTTCATTGTAGGTCTTAATTTGAGAACAGATGATTAGTATGAACAGTCTGGCACATTTGTTTATGTTTATACAATTTGAAAAAACTGAGCGTGGCTTCTGAAAAACATGTGTGTTACATATCATAGTGTACAATTACTGTCCACGTTAAGGCCGATAATTAGAATAGAAGCAAGTTAATTATACATTAATGAATACAGCAGAAATATACATTTGATTGGCTCGATTGCGCATTCACAAGTGATCCTGCCCTATGCGCTAAGAGTTGTGGATTAAATTTCCACCTAGGATAAACATTCGTGTGCTTGTTCTGTATCTGAGTCATCATCATCTTCCTAGCGTTATGTCCCGTGCTTAGGCAGAGTCTGTCTTAGACCATGATCCAGGATTTAGCAAGTCTGGTAATTACATCGAAGCGACTGCCGGTCTGACCTTCGTAACCCTAAGATAGGGGTCATGGTTACAAATCCAAAGTTGTTTGAATTTGCAGGTTTCATTACGATGTTTTCCCTCACCGCCGAGTGGTATAAATACGTAATAAATAAATAAATAAAATAAAATAAAAAGCTTTTTATTTCACAACTTTAAGAAAAGACATGTACATTATTTAGAAATAAAAGCAATACATTGAAATATATTTTTTTGCATCGACTGCCTCGTTGCTCTAGTAGTAAGTAGCATGCGCCGCTTAAGGACCAAGAGGTCCCGGGTTTAAATCCCGGGTCGGGCCAAAAATTTGTGGGTATTTCAATATTGAAATTACTTAGTAACAGCCCGGAGTCAGGAAGTTGGCGGTTTAGTCACCCCCGTGCCTCGGAAAGCACGTTAAGCCGTTGGTCCTGCGCCTGATCTCTCTCCGGTCATGTCGAATTGCCGTCTCACTGGACTATGAGAGTGAAGGAATAGAGAGTCCACTTATGTTTGCGTTTACACTTGTGCACTATAATATCTCATGCGCAGTTGGTTAATCCTGTTTCTAGGTCTTCCTCTCTTTCTATGACCTGTAGGTCCTGGCCATGAGGTCAGACGGTTTGTTCATCTGTGGTCATTTATTCTCGCGACATGTCGCGCCCACCGCCATTTTAGTTTCATCGAGTAGCTTACAGCGTCGATTACTCTTGATAGTTTTCTTATCTCTGAGTGTCGTATTTTTTGAACTTTTCTGCTATTCATCATACTTCTTTCCATGCCTCGTTGACATGAAGTTATTTTGTTTTTGGCTCAGTGCGTGAATTTTCAAGTTTGGCAAGCGTACGTAAGTGATGGCTCCCTGATTGAGTGTCAGTATCTAATATTTAAGTGTATGTTTGTGATACCACTCTTGAATCTGATATCCACTTGTGTTACTGATAAGCACTTGTGTTACGGATAATTTGATCGATGTATGTGATGTTGTTAGATATTATTATAAAAATAAATAAAAAGATAACAGTCCCTTTTGACAAAAACTACTACAGAAGTTTACCTTTCTATTTGTTCACGCACGGAGTGCGTGATTTAGAAGCTGCAGTAGAGCGGGCGCGCGGGGCAAGCAAGGCCGGACGCCACTTCACCGTTCGGCAGTTTACAAGACTCTCGCGTCCCATACATTTAATTTGAATTGCTTGCAGATGTAAATTAACGTTCTTGATAAATTAAAGTTATCAAGAACAATTTATTATACCTAAAAATAAAGTCCACTCATGACCTTAACACTACTACTTCGATTTCGCGCTTTGGGAGGCTTTGCGGTACTTTAATATAGGGATCCCCTAAAGGCAAGTACCCAAGGCATTGTAATTCTTTGCGATTGTGTGAGATCCAAGGGCCTTTTTAATAAAAATTTGGTACCTCACAATATCTCGAGCCGGCCAAAATGGACATGAGAAGCTGTCTTGCGTACCTACACTGAGTTCAAGTAGATATTTATACATATTTCTGCTGAGTTATCAACTATTTTTCGGGATTTAACCTATGGTAAAGTGCATCAAAATTTCCGTAATTTAATTTTTAAGGCACTTTATAAGTATATTAACCAATGTAATCGGTATTACATGTGTTACAATTTGCGTCACGAAATGCCTGACGACGTGTGTCATAATAGTCGAGTCAATGAAGCCCTAAAACAGGCAATCTTAGAGAGTCCTCGGCAACAGCTCCGATTTTGATGATATTTTTTATTTTGTTGGTTATTATACTTATACTTTTCAAAATCAGAAATCTTATGAGGCGGGGACGGTATTATACATCTATAAGTAATATAAAAATGAATCGCTGAATGTGTTGCTTAGCGCAAATCTCGAGAACAGCTAAACCGATTTCGCTAATTATTTTTTAGTTGTGTTTGTTATTATCAGGTGAACGTTCTTATAAAAGAAAAAAATGAAAAAGATACACGGGAAATAAAAAAATGGGTATTGAAAATCGAGAACGGGGCGTTACGAAGTGCGCCGGGTCAGCTAGGATTAAATAAAAAATACATATGATATTTATGTAAGAAAAAATATATTATCTATCATATCTATTGAAAATCTTTTATTTACATTGAAGGCAATGTAATTGCCAGAAACGCTAAATCCTGGTTGATGGTCTGAGCGGACCCCGACTAAGAACGGGGCATAACACTAGGAGGATGATGATCCATTGAAAATGACATAAAAGGGTTTGGGGGGCATTGGTGTTGCTTACGAACACCGTTATTGCAGCTTCAAATCCCCTATGATAATTAATAGCTTCTTAATTAAAGCAGCCTATTAGAACTCTAATATTTTCGCCACGAGTATAGGGCACTCCTGGTCTCCTTAGTGTTTAAAACTAGAGTAATCATTATGGAACGGTGGCCCCATTCGTCTTCTCTCTAGAAAATGAAGGCTTTATACGTGCCACTCGGCCCGGGATCCCACACCCATCAGGGTAATCTGGTTAAAACTTGTCCAAATCGTGGAAATCTTGCACGAGTATGTTCCCATCAGAAAGCCTTAGTATCCCCGCTATCTTTCAAACAAGTTCATGGTTCGATGCGCACTTTGTACGCTTCTCCCAATGTAGCTTGTCTAAGTAACGGTAGCCCAAGGCTATGTAATGAGTCCTTCACCCACAACGCAATGATGTAGAGATTTCTTAAAAAAGGGCTGCGTGTATCTTTGGGTCTGACTCCATATTATGCTTGACCTCGGACTAGCTATTTGGGTATTAATATATAATTTATAATTATTTTATATACACACTTAAAATGATTATCCCTTTTGTCCCGTTTTCAATGGATCATTCATTATCTTCCTAGCATTATGTCCTGTGCTTAGTCGGGGTCCGTATATACCATCATCCAGGATTTAGCGAGTCTGATAATAAAATAGCGCCTATCATCATTTTTAATGGATATGAAAGATTTTTTTTTAATATAAAATGATAAATATTTTATATATCGGTAATATGAATAATTTCTCCCCGCTTTAAAGGGTTTCTGATTTTAAAAAGTATTTAATAACCTTCAATAGAAAAAAATAACATTAAAATCAGAGCGTTTTAGGAGGACGGACGGATCGGAGGGCTTTCTAGTAAATAGCTTTATTGACTCGACTATAAAATGCGCCGCGACATGCACCGTGAAATGCGTCACGATTTGTGTCACAACATGAGTCAGACCATGCGTCACAACGTACTTCACGACATGCGTCAAATTGTGCCTCATGGCATGCTTAGGATAATAACAAATAAATTAATAATCTCTATTTATACTAACAACAAAATTTTACAATGACCTTGATAAGCCTAAAGTTAACTTCAAAGTATCATGTTAAATGAAATAACCCATACATTCGATTAGGGTTAACCTAACAGTCCGATAACTGTTTCCTTCTAAGAGGGTGACTTGTGGTTCTGGCATGCAGATTGTACAGATTATTTACCAATATATTAAGTCTCAAACAAAATTACAAAAACCGAGTCCTGGGGGTCTCGTCGGATCTCATTCACACATTCATTAAAGCGGAAGTCGTTCTGTGCCGCTCTCGTACGTTCTGGCTAATCGCCGATTGACGGAATTTTACCACTTTTTTATATTGCTCAGTCCTTAATTAGAGTATCCGAAAAATTACCGCGCCTACGGATTGGTCTTATTTTGATTAGCCTACTTATACAGGAAAGTAATTACAGTTTCCGTATAATGTGTGTTTTCCTTGACGATGTTCGAGTTTTGTAAAAGTACATCCCGTTCTATCGAAGCAGAGATATTATATGTTGTATATGTTCAATTATAGAATTTTCTATATTCTTAGGTAACCTTTATCATTTATTTTATGAAGAGCTCGTTTCGTCGGAACAAAATATTTGTCTTGGTTTTGAATAAATTAATAGTTATCACTGTCACAAAAATCATGAAAAAAAGAAGTTTATTATTACTGAATTACTGAATGTCATGTTGTTTTAGAGATAGTTCCGCACTGGTAGAATATAGTAAATAATTTGTTACAATTAACAAGGTGCAAGTAACAGGTTGACCTTGTTACAAAACATAACATGAACATAATGTCCTCCTAACCCATATCGGTTACGGCGGCCAATCTCAAAGAGGATTAGCCATCTGCGCAGGAGATATTATAGTGCACAAGTGTGTGCGCTAACACAGGTGCACTCTCTATTCCTTCACTCTCATAGTCCGGTGAGACAAATGAACATAACATAATATCACGCCCATAACCCTCGAAGGGGTAGGCAGAGTCAAAGGGGCAGCAGGCTCCTTTAACCACACTCAGCCAAAAACAAAACTGGGCTGGGTTAGAAGGAAAATTGTAAAAAAGTAGTGACAAGTAGCTAGCTTGTCGCCTACACAATCGCATACCCTAAACACGATTTACCATTTTTTTTTATACCAATTAAGGTGGCCGTATTATTGATGCATACGGCCCACCTGATGGTAAGCGGTTACCGTAGCCTATGAAAATTAGTCGCCCATGAGTCGCCTTTTACGACATGCTAGACAAGAAACACAGTTGGCACTTTTTTTTTCCAGTCCCCGACCAACATGGGACAAATTTAACAACTTTGTTAATAATCCTACCGCTGAAAAGAGTGATTACTGATTTTCCTGTTTAGTTAAGATACATCGATAGATTAAGTATGAGCTAGGGATACATTTAATGGGGCCTATTCGGCAGAATCTGCACTAAGTGTCGTTGGTAGTACATTCAGTTATATATCTTACAAAATAACTTTCTTTTGACTGAGTAGCTTTGTAAAACTAACTTCACGCTTGAAGCCTGAATATTGATAAAGTACTCGTATATAACAAAATAGGTATGGATCCTTTAATGTGCAATTGGGTATTACATAGCATTATCATCATCTATCTATATAAATAAATATTATTGAAGTATCTGTTTGTAATGTCCAAATAATTTGTAGTATCGGATAGTAATACTGAATAATAACTCGACTGCAGCTGCGATAGTTCTTATATTGGCCAGACAAATCGGATTATTGCTGAAAGAGCAAGGAATCGACACACGACTAAATCCGCGGCTGCTCCACATCAATTGGACATAAATGTCAGCCACTGGATGGAGTGGCACGATCCTAAAATCCTCTCCACCGATTATCATCACACCAAGATGGCTCGGGAAGCGATTGAAATATAAAACGTAATAAAATTTTATCGGGAGGATGAATTTAAACTATCGTCAACATGAAATCTAGGAATTAACACATACAAACCGCGCGTGCAGAACAAACCCGGATGCTGTTAGGTTAGTGTAGTGGTGTCGGAGTGATTTCACTGACTGTGTTTTTACTACGGACTTAATACATCACAATTCGGGTTAGAAGAAAAATTATCTCGCCCAAACAAAAAGACGACGCGTCGCGCACCTCCAGTCCACTTGCGACCACGATCGGTGAAACACGGTCGAAACGTCAAGCTGTAAGATAGCGGGCGAGTTGAATGCAGTCGGGGCCTAAGAAGAGACATACCTGAGCTCTGAATTCAACTCGCGCGCTATCTGTACTTATGTACTACATAATGCGTATCACGTTTGGTCCCGTCAGTATTATTTCTAGTAATAATGCAACGCGAAATTTCAATACAGTATAATGTTACTTTTAATGGATGATGTTTTCCACTATATGTATGTACGAGTATATCAAAGACCCAATCAAATCAAAAGATGGAAATTAAAATTACAAGATTTTAAGATTATATTATTGAACATGTTAAAGGAAATGATAATTACGTAGCCGACGCTTTTGGGCAATATTTGGTACTCTTACATACCGTCGGAAGACGAAGAACAGATAATTAAGGAATATATGTTAGAATATCTCCCACCAGAAAAGTGTGCATTTAAAATCCCGAACGATGACTTTTATTATAAAGTGTTGGAAGTTTATAGGAAGTTCTTTGATCACACTAAAGTCAACAAGGTTTATTAAATCTCTAATAGAAAATTTTGAAAAAGAAGATCATTTAAAATAAATAATTATTATTTACAAAAGTATTAATTACGAGATAATCGTCATGCAGGAATATAAAGCATATATAAAAAAAATAGAGAAAAGTATTATTTAGAAAATATGCCAAAACAAATTATAAAGTTGTAAGTACTTCATTGTGAAATCTGTAAAAAGTTAAAATGTAATAAACATACCTATACAACTTAAATTAACGAGATAGAAACACCTCAAGAACCTATGGAAGTTTGGCACATAGAATTAATGTCTTAACGCCAAAGGTATCTTACTATATAGATACATAATATCTTACCATATAAGTAGATAATATAGTAAGATACCATTGGCTATAATAAAACCAACATAGAAAAGAAGAGTTTATGACGCCTTAATTGAGATATTTGCAATGATAGGAACACCTTAAAAGATATGTAGTGAAATCATAAAATAATGATTCCAAAAATATAATATAATTAATAATAGTTAATCTCACCAAAACTCAGCAGCATCACAAATCAAATTCAGAGGTAGAGAGACTACATAGAACAATTCAGGAACATTATAGATTACAAAGAGAATCAGACTTAGAACAAGCACAAAAAATATATTATATAACACATGCTTATAATAACACAATGCACAGTACTATGACACCCTTTGAAGTTAATTTTGAAACCCAAAACTACAAAGCTTGGATAATCTTTAGGTAGTTATCCAAGTTTATACAACACAACAAAAGGAGTGTGTAAAGAATTTAAATAAAAACGTACACGGAATGATATAAAATGTAATAAATGCAGTATCGAAATGGTTAAATGATACTGGTTGATGTTTTGATGATATGAGTTATTTATATAAGTAGTACACAGGTCAGTTAAATTATAGGTGTGTGTTTATCGCAAACAGAAGTTACACGAAGCTACATATCTGTCTTACATCACCCCTGGGTAAGGACTGCCTTCTTTAACTACGAACAGACAACTTTATACCTGAGTTCCCACCCCCGGCACCGGTCATACTCGTACACCATCCTTCGTTCTCACGCCCATAAAAATATATTTACTGTTAAACAAATTTTAAGATGGTCGTTTGCTGACCAGATGTTTTGCCCAAATGATCCCTTGGTTTATGGCGCCTTACATTTATCTAAACAATGAACCCTAAATACTAAAAAGATAATAACTACTTTCACCAATTTTTACAATGGTCATCTGCTAACTAAATTTACCTGAATATAGATACCTTATTTTATGGCGCCTCTGGCTTTTCTAGTAAAATGATAAAACTTAAATAAATAGTAAAGATACAAAAACTATTTTCAAAAATTTTTAATATGTTCGTCTGCTGGCCAAATGTTTTTCTCGAATAAGCCTTTTGTTTATGTTGCGTTTCTCTTAAAACAATAAAACTTAAATCTAAAAATACAAAAACTTAAGGATACTAAACTTAAACTTAAAGTTTTTAAATGATGTGATGAGAAGAGAGGAAGGACATGTGACAAAGAGAGTGATAAGTATGAATGTTAGTGGATGGAGAACAAGAGGAAGGCCAAATAAGAGATGGACAGATTGTGTGATATGAGAGAAATGGGAGTGGATAGCTTGATGACGGCTGACCGGGACGTATGGAAAAGGAAGACATGCTGCGCCGACCCCAGATGAACTGGGAGAAGGGCAAGAGGATGATGATTTAAATAAACGCATTAGGCACCCGAAAACATTTTCAATAGGGGATTTGGCATATTTAAAAAATAGTATGGTGGAAAGACATAAAACTACCACATAGTTGACACTTGATTTATTGTGGCCTTTGCGCTCTGCGCTGTTGTTTGTTTTTGTTTATTTAGATTTTCCTTTTTCTTTTTAATTGTGGGCATTGTGCGGTCGCAGGCACTAGTAGGTATACTATTCAGTTCTACTGTTTCATACAGATTCATGTAATCAACATAGGTGTTTGCATCATATTATTGCACGCGACTATACCAATGACTTTTTGTGATTTCGCACGCAAATGTCTCAAACAAAAAAAGATGTAATATGTATAATTTAGCTGTGGAAACTATTAGGCTAATGTGTTATTAAGATTTAAAATTTGAGTATGTATTAAATGAGGCTGTTTGTTTTCCTAATAAATAAATAAATAAAAAAAAAAAATTAAATCAAGATTTTTTGGGACCATACAGAATTATAACTAACTAACTAACTAAACTTCACGCCACTTCCCTAGCGGGGTAGGCAGAGAGAACCGAACGCCATATGGCACGATCCTTACACACCTCACTCGCCTCTTTAATATTCATAATCCTTTTCATACAAGCTCTACGATTTTTATGATTCCTAACATCACCTTCTTTTAATACACGACCAATCTGGTCGTGGTAGGTGGGCTTGGGCCTTCCGCGGCTCCTACAACCTTCCACATTCGCATTGTATATCTGTTTAGTCAATCTTTCGTCATCCAATCTTTCCACATGTCCGAACCACCGGAGCATGCCTCTTCTTACCTTGACTCCGACGCTGTCCTTCAGACCAACTCTCTTTCTTACATCATCATTCCGAACGCAGTCTGTGAGCGATACACCGCAGATTTTCTGCAGCGCACGCATCTCGACCGCGTTTATTCTACTTTCATGCTCTTTCTGCCATACCCAACTCTCGCTTCCATATGTTAGCGTAGGAATCAGCACCGCATTGTGTATGGCGAGCTGGGCCTTCTGGCTTAAGATTTTGCTGCCTAAAAGTTTTCCTAATGCTCCATTCACCCTATTCCCTGCATTCACTCTTCTTTCTATATCAGCGGAGTACCTTCCATCTCTACTAAATGCAGATCCTAGATATACAATTTCATTCACCTGTTCCAGCACTACATCGTCAACCGTTATCCTTGTATCCGTTCTGGTTTCATCTCTTTCAAACACCATAATCTTTGTTTTCTTCGCATTCAAATGTAAGCCTCTCTCCTTGCAATCATCTTTCAATGTTGTGACTAGTTGCTGCAGATCCGATGCCGACTCTGCTAGAAGTACGGCATCGTCCGCGTAAAGCAGGCAGTTCACAACCAAGTCACCCATACGCACTCCAACATTCATAGATCTAATCCTCTGGAGACAATGGTCGAGATATAGGATAAACAGCAGAGCAGACAGCACGCATCCTTGTCTGACACCACCAGGCTGCCAGGCACCAGGCTGCCCTCCACTTGCACGCATGCTGTACAGCCCACATAGGTGGACTGCGCAGCACGAAGCAATGCTCCATCAATCCCATATCTCGGCAATATGTCCCAAAGGTCCTTTCGTACAACCCTGTCAAAGGCCTTCTCCATATCCACAAAACCGCAAAAAACCCTCTGACTTTTGGCCAGATGCTTTTCCACGATGTTGCGAAGAGAGAAGACTTGATCCGTGCATCCTCTACCATTCCGGAAACCTCCCTGTGCCTCCCACAACATTCCATCAGATTTCACCCTCATTCTCCTCTCAATAATCTTGCCATACACCTTTGCTGCTAAGCTGATCAAACTAATGGCTCTATGGCTGGCACAGTCCATACGTGACCCAGCACCCTTGTACAGAGGCACGACGACTGCCCGTCTCCAGTCCATTGGGACCTTTCCGTTTCTCCAGCATAGATTGCACAAGAACCAGAAAGCGTCCTGGACGCTAGCGCCACCTAGCTTGATCATCTCCGCAGATACCTTGTCTATTCCCGCGGCCTTTCCACTTTTCAGACTTCGCATCGACCATTCAATCTCAGAATTATACTTAGATATAAATTAAACAAGGGTAAGACTTATAACATTGAGGATCACATTTTTATAGAGCCGTTTTTGCCCTCGATTTCAAATTCAAGCAGTTAAGTCCAAGCGAACACGTAATCCTTGTGGATTTTAAACCGACTCGTATCATCAAAGGAAAGTGGTCAATCCTTTCCTACTAATATTATAAACGCACAAGTTTGTGAGGATGTATGGATGTTTGTTACTCTTTCACGCAAAAACTATTGAAACTGAATTTGTTTTAATGAAACTTTACAATAATATAGCTTATACAACCGAATAACATATATAGGCTATGTTTTATCAGTGTACCACGCGAGCAAAGCCGCGGACAGAAGCTAGTTATACAAAAATTTAATATGATACCAATTTATGAATAGCTTAAAATATATTCAAAAAGCAGTTGATGAAGCCGTAATTAAATAAAAAATCGTAGATGTTACGATTTATCAACGAATTAGAATACTTTTAGATCATATAAGTGAAATATGTAACTACTTAGATATACTAGAATCAAGAGAGGTTTAGACTCGGTAATTAAAGCTATAATGGGAAACTTAGATCAAGATGATTTAAATAACATTGAAAAGGATTTAAAAACTTTAAAAGTAGCTTACAATACACAAATCTCAATCACTGATGAGAGTTTGGAAGAATAGGTACATTAGTCAAGTTAATAAAATCACTATATTGCAAGAAGAAATAATTAACAATATAATTCCCTAACAAGTACCTAGTTATGTGTACCGTTCAACATTTTTAGTTAGCTGTAAATTCTGATTAACTATAAAGTATTAAAAATTCTTAGTATTTGACGTGCTCGCAAAACTCATATAGGCTTTACATAAATTCTAAAGTCGTAAAACGTGCTACTTTGCCGATAATAAAATTCGCATGGCGTGACCCCCAATATCTCATAGAGTTTACTGTAAAATTCACGTATATTAAGGATATCAGTTTTATGACCTTAGACCTGCCTACCCCTTCGGGGATTATGGGCGTGATGTTATGTATGTATATGGTAATAAATTTAAGAAGAAAGTTGATAAATCATGTGTAGATTAACTAATGAAGATTATTAATTATTTTTTACAATGTTGTTAGCGTATAAAGTTAAATATGTATGAAAACGAATATTTTGTTTCAAAAGTACGATGCCTGAAAAGGAGAATTGACACCTGTCACAGGAATCATCTTTTGTGAAACAGACTATGACTCGAGTTATAATTACGCTGTTCATAAAATTCACAGCATGTTATAATAAGGAATGAAACATTTCCAATACAAAATGATTCTTGAAATGGGTCAACTTAATAAAACTTGGCTGAAGATATAATTTTTGTAAGTATATAATTTTTTGTATAAGAAATCAAGACTAACGGTGATGGATCAATCTAGTACCTATAGTTTGGCCGATCACCGTTTTCAATCGTCGATCAAAATTAAAAATGGTTTACTTTAAATGTTTATTATTTGTCTAAGTAATTGGTGCATTAATAAATTAACTTAAGAACAAAGGACTAAGTCAATGATTACTAGTTGTTTTTTAATATAGAGATTTGGAACCTAAAACAAACAAACTCGTGTTGAATAAATATGAGTCTCTTTGTTTTAGGTTAGGTGTTTTATATAGATAAAGTTTTGTCACACATCTAGACATAATTAAACATATACCTGTCCGGCTCACGTGGGCACTTTGTTTTACGAGCTCAACTGATAGTAGCTTCCTTCTATACCTATATACCAAATATAGACTAAGAGATAAATCAATAGATTTAGTATGAGCTAGGGATTCATAATATAACAATCAGATTTTTTATGAAAATGTTAATTAAATTTTTAATTAAATGGAATTAACACATTTGTATTTTAAAAGTGTTTTTTTTATATAAAACCTCGGTCGTCCCCGTGGAATCAATAGCTATTAGTCACTAAAATATTGGTGTGGTGGGTCAAGCAAGTCATTGAGTATTCCCGCCATGCGGATGGGCGCGTATCGCTTGCATGTTTGCTCAGTAGTGATCCAACCGGCGGCGGGGCGCTCGCCGCGTGAAATGATTTTGTTTTTTAATTTAAAAATTAATAATTTAGTGAACATTTGTTATTAAAGTGCTGAACTGTTTGTGTTATTGTGGAATACAGTGTTTGTGCATTTGAAGTTCGAAAACTATTTTGGATTTGATTTCGATAAGTAAGGATATATTTTATTTTTAGGGATTGTCTTATTTATCAGGAGTGTAGTAGATATATTCGTTTCCTGCAAGGGCGAATAATGACATTTGTCATACGGGTACAATGAACTGTAATCTTAAGCTTTAAGGTTCGGAGATATTGATAGTCGGTCTTTGATATAATTATAATGTTGACAACGTAATAAAAACAGAAGATATAATGATTTTTATCAGATAATTAGGAATTATCTAAAAAAATTCTACTTATCTGATTTGTATCAAATCCGTAAATATTTATAGTTGATTTATAATGCTCGAACAAAATTTATGAAGCAAGTAATGCTTTATACATTTTTAGCTTTTGAAACGATTCTTATTTGTTTTTGTAATGATGAAGGGTATTTTTATTTTTCATCAGTTTTTGAGCGTCAAACAGTCTGAGGGTAGTATTAAAAAACAGGGAACACCTGTTTGCTACTAAAAAGGTAATAATAATAATAATAAATAAATGGTCCATGCCTTTTCATTTTTCAAAACAAGTGTTTAGAATAGTGGCAAATTCACAATAATTAACCCCTGAGAGCTATTTGTACCTACTTACTAGATTAGTTAGTATTTAGGCAATTCACAAATGAGATGAAATTATGGCATCATAAGTAATTTAATTTTGGTAAATAACTTTTATTACCCATAGATTAAAGTCATGTATACTTACTTACTAATAAGTATTATAAAGCTGAAGAGTTTGTTTGTTTGTTTGCTTGAACGCGCCAATTTCAGGAACTACTGGTCCGATTTGAAAAATTATTTCAGTTTGAGATAGTTCATTTATCGAGGAAGGCTTTAAGGCTATATATAACATTACCATAAACGCGGGTGAAACTGCAGGCACAGCTAGTTAGATTATAAAAGTGCAACAAAACGTCAAGGAGCCTACCCTCTGACCCAAGGCAGCATGATATTAACATTTATTTTGCTTATACATACCTATTGAAATTGCATTTTCTACTATACGTATTACGTTATTTAAATATAATACCGGTCAGAGGGTAGGGTCTATATAATTCTAAAAATGGGTATTGGACGTAGGAAACCCAACACAGGACATTATTTCCGCATTATTATTTATTTATTATTTATTATTATTTAATTTAAAGTATTTAAACATAACTAACTAACTAACTAAACTTCACGCCACTTCCCTAGCGGGGTAGGCAGAGAGAACCGAGGTAAGGTATTTAAACATGAAGCTAGATTAACACTAAGGCCATTTCAATATGTGGCTGGCTGATAAAGTGTTGAACAAGTCCGTTCAAGCTGCAAAGCGGACTGCAAGTTATTAGTCCCTTTTGACCTACTTAGGTCGCCATCAAAGGGACTGCGCGTTCTCTTATCATGTTTTGCCTCGCTAAGCATTCATGTGCCTATGATGCTAAAGCCTGGACTAAACAATTAAATATATCGTTTATTGCTCAAGGGATAAGTATAACATATAACACAATTATAATTAGTGGTAGAATACAGAATATTAAACAGTTAATCCAGGATTACAAGTTAGACCAAAACACTGTATGTATTTTAATTCGTAATATCTTTGTAATAATTGTAATTTGTGTGTGTGTAATAAACAAATAAATAATAATATTGAAATGATAAGTTTACAGTTTTTTACAAATTTACATCTTACTCGGCCCATTGTCCCATGTTGGTCTGAGACTTAAAAAGAATGTGCCAACTGTGGTTCTTGCCTAGCATGTCGTAAAAGACGACTAATGCTATATCGGGTTTTGGGTATGTTGTTGTGTAGGCGACAAGCTTGCCACTTGTCACTACTTTTTCACAATTTTCCATCTCCAGTTTTGTTTTTGGCTGAATGTGGTTAAAGGAGCCTGCTGCCCCTTTGACTCTGCCTATCCCTTCGGGGATTATGGGCGTGATGTTATGTATGTATGTATGTATAAGTTTATACGCCAACCTAAACCAAATGATCTAAGTTTACCTGATGTTCTTTTAGGATAATAAAAAAAAAATAGATGCTGGAGTAAACTGTGCAGTCTTATATACATAAAGGGTTTTTTTTTAATTCTACGATTTTCAATTTAGCTTCTTCAATTTCTTGTTCAAAAATTAGGGCGGATTTGGTAGGCGGTAGTAAACTGCATAGTTTTACGATCCTCATATTTATGGAACGTTCCACCTTGTTCCAACAGCAGCAAGAAAGTCAAGTTCATTATGCAAGATTTGTACCGAATACATCATGTATGATAAACCCGAATAACCTTTGGGTTTTATGAGGTACGGTACATGGTAGTTCCGATCGGTAAACCCTTTTGACAGCAGTAGTCATTCTTACCATAACCATTAGAAGCGGTGGTAGCTCAATGGTAAGGACACGAGCCTCTTAACCGAGCGGAGCGGGTTCAAACCGGGACACGTACTTTTGGATTATTCAAATCTATGTCGGTACGTATTTATAACAGTTCACCAGCTCAACAGTGAGGTTAAACATCATGATGAAACCTGCACATTCCAACAGCTATGGATGTGTAAAATTATCCAAAAATTGTCTGGTTCCCCTAAATCATCATAGTTGTATGAATTTGCAGGTTTCATCACGATGTTTTCCCTCACCACCGAGCTGGTGGTATAAAATGGTTTCGTATTTTCTATAAATAAATGTAATTACTCAATGTAAATGTGGTTTAAGAATCTTATTTTCCTTGGACTCTGTCAACTTCTTCGGTAATTAGGGGCGCGACGGTATGAATGTGTAGTCTATGAAGTGGTAACAGTTTGTAGCGGGTATCTCTACAAAATGTGTTTCCTATCTCTGTGTTAAGGTAAATAAGAAATAGGCGATGAACTTAATTACTTGCTAGTTAAGATTACGGCGTACATACACGTCAATTAATTGATAAAATATAAATTTAGACTTTGTATTATTTTGATGTGATATCAAAATAATATCTAACTACTAAATGCATACGAAAGCACGTATATACCTACGGTACAAAAACTTTTCAAAGTCTGTCTGTCGTTCTATTTGTCTAAACTTTCATTGGAAGATACTTAGTTGGTATTAAAAGAGTACCTAACTTAAACTTCTTTAAATTTTAACAAAAATACAATTGCGCGTATTACGCTTAGTGTTGCCCAAATGCAAGAACAAGACGAGACTTAGCCAGTCTTGGTCTTGGTCTTGCGCCAATACACCTGGTCTTGGTCTTGGTCTTGGTCTTGCGCTCCCAGTCTTGGTCTTGGTCTTGGTCTTGCAGCAAGAGTCTTGCAAGTCTTGCAATTACCTATTAGTCTATTGCTATTCATTAAAGTTTACTTTAAATCTTAGAAAAACGTATTAGAATTGGAACATTGTGAGCTTGAATTAACATAGCCATAGTAAAGATCAATCAGATTAATAAATAACTGAAGATTTGATAAGAAATTCGAAAAATCAACTGACCTATATGTCGTTTTCCATAGAAGTAACTGTTTCTTAATAAACATTTATGATTTATAAGCTTACATTTGCTAAAACATGTAAAAAAACAAATTAATTACAATAACTTGACTGTACTTAAAAGAACAATATCTGTCTAGAAAGAGATTGAACCCTCAACTTATATGAAATTTAATAAAAGAGTTTTACGATTTATCATTTATTTCAATAAAAAATAAAATACAACACAAATCAAACACAACAGTACACAACAGCTTTATCATTAGGTTATGTTACTTTATATCAATTCTTTTGACCAAGAATTAATACAAAGTAACCATCTGGCTGACTCATCACTTAACCTATTTCTATGTTTTCTAATTACTAATGATGCTTTAGAAAATAATCTCTCAGCAGGTACTGAAGTTGCAGGTATTGAGAGAAAATCACGGGCCATCTTCGATAAAGTCGGATACTCTGTCTCATGCGTCCTCCACCAATCTAAAATGTCTTCCGAGCTGGCAGTTCTTGGTTTTCTCAGGTACTCCTCCAACTCGTCTATCACTAAGCCTTAAAGACAAGATCCAGATGACGTCGAGGGACATTCATAGAGTTTATCAAAGTCTATTACGTCTTCATCTTCATCACATACTTTATTTTCTTTTCTTGGTAATTCCAGAGATTTGTTCAGTGAGTGTAGACTTTTATATTCTTCATAAAGTTCATTGAACTTACGCAGACTTTCTGTTTTAAGTTGCTTCCCCCACATTGTCAGGTCAAAAGTCTGAGCCTTATGCCTTGGGTCTAAAATTAAAGAAGTACAATAAATCCAGTTGCTCTTCTTATAATGTTTAAGCATTTTGTCTCGAGCTGCTTGGAAAGCTAGAATGAGCCTTTCATCCACTTCAGATCGATTAGGTTTCTCATCTAACTGTTTTACCATGGATTCAATTTTATCTAGCAAGAGATTGAATGATACAATGACTAGCGGTAATGTAACATATTTGTCTCCACCAAGTTTTGTACTTAAAAGTTTAAAGTTTATTAGAAATTTATGTAATTTTTCGAGTACCTGCCATTCACTAGCTGTGATTTGAAAATCATTCAATTCGGTGACAGAACTGCACAATATGTTAATGCCCGCTCTCACTTTTAAACCAAATCCAATCATATCATGTGTGGAATTCCATCTTGTTGGACAGTCAAGAATGGCATTTAGATTTGATGGCACGCCAGCTGCTTCACAAGCAGACTGAAACTTCTTCTTCACTATCTCACTTCTTTTTATTTTACTGGAAATACTGCGTAACTTTGTTACAGATGTACGCGAGTCAGCAATATTTGGTGCATATTCTTCATCTTCCTCATCCTCAGTTTCGTCTGCATAGTCTTCATACTGCTGATCTTGCGCGTTAGTGTCAGACTCACAGTGTAATGCTAAGGTCTTTAATAAATCTTGTACACCAAGGTTTAAAATGTGAGCAAAGCACCGGAAATGTTGATTGTCTGAATCAAAGTGTGGCGGCAGCTGTTTGCCCAGTTTATACATAAATTTGGTATTTGCAGTTGCGTTGTCGACCGTGATACCTTGTATTTTATCAATTATATCATATTCCAATAAACATTCATGGAAAATCGTTGCAATATCTTCCCCAGTATGTCGACCGCGTGATGGTATAAAATCAAGAACTACAGATCGATACTTCCATTCGTTGTCTATATAATGCATAGTAACCCCTTAGTAACTCCTACCAGCAATTGACGTCCACCCATCAATGGTAAACGACATTTTAGATGATAATTGTTGAAGTCGTTCCTTGAGATTTAATTGGAGCTCTTCAAATCGCTCTTTGACTTGCCTTCTAAGTGTAGACCTTTTAGGAAACACCATATTAGGGCAAATACGTCGAAAATATACTTGTGTAGCTTCGTCATCGAAAAATGAGAAGGGAAGATATTTTTTCACCACCCAATCAACTGTAGCTGTCGTGATGTTGTCACTGCTGTTTTCCGACTGAAATAAAACAATAAATCTTGTGTTATTATTTAAAACATACTAGGTTTGAGCGTTTAGGAGGAGGAGGTTTGTTGTTGTTAAATCGAGAAAATCGTTAAATTGACATTTGTTATATTAAGGTTGCACTGTACTGTAATTTACCAAAATAAAGTACTTAGTTGTTACTGGCCGATTATGAAAACAAATGAAAATATGAGCGTTTGTAAAAAATATTTAAGACGATAATTACATACTTAATATGTCGCACCCCTAGATGAAAACACCACTAACTCAAAAATACTTACGTAAGTTAATGGCGTTTTTGAAAGTATCGCATGAATAGCTACGCGGAGTTAAAATTTCCGTAGCGACAACTTCGACTATTGTTAAAAAAATATTCTTACCTGTCTACTTCTTCCAGCGGTTACTAAAAAGCTTGTGATATCTCCACTTAATTTCGGTTTAACAGGAAGAAATATTTGTGATTCCTTTTTGTGGAAAGATATTAGATGTTCCCTTAAGCCTGAAGTGTTTCTGTTTTTCATTTTTATTTCCATCTTTTTATGTTGGCACAATTTACACAAGGCAGTTTGGGATGCATGAATTATTTCGAAAAACTCCTCAAATTTGCTTTTGGGTCTTTTAGATCTGTGACTCAAACTCTCGTTACTCGGTCTAGAATAATTTGAATCTTCGTCACTCATATTAAATTGTACACGTGAAACGTTTTTAGAAAACAACAAGAATTAGTAAAAAAAATATTAAGTTAGACTCGAAGCACAGCTCAATTGGAAATGACTGGAATTAAAATAATTCCTTTGTTTATAGTACGTTTCCTTGCTTTCTACCGCGCCGCCTCGCCACGTGCCGGCTCTATTAAAAGGATGCCGCCGCAAATCAAATGATGCCGCGTGCAGCGTACAAACACAGATTATTACCTACTTGTACAGACGCGACGCGTGAATAAAATACATGTAAAGAATTAGTGCCAATCACTATTCTTTACACATAAGTGAATGTTTTGGCGTACATCTATACTAATCTATACTAATATTATAAAGCTGAAGAGTTTGTTTGTATGTTTGATGACAGAAGTTTTAAAATAAATAAATAAATCCTGAACGTCACTATACCTCCAAAGTTACTATTCCTCGTGGACGAAGTCGTGGGCACTGCTAGTAAATACTTACTCTCATCATCTCTCTCAGAGATATTCGGGCTGGTAAGCAATACAAAACTCTTATCGCAGGCTTTTTATTTTATTAGTAGGTAAGTACCTACGCTTTTTATATTATTTTATTAGTTTTGTAGAATTTTTTTACACGTTTCAAGTATATTTAAAAGTGGCTACAATATTTATCAAACGGGTGATATTTGAACACTTTTTTGCTATTTTTTCTTGTAAAAACTTAAGAAATATAATGACTAAATGTACAATAATAGTACCTAAGTAATTAGTTTAAAACCATATAATCAATATTATAATATATACTTACTAGAATAAATTATTATGACATCTACTACCTATCCTTACCATTTTATCCTAATCATAATACTACTTGCGTGATCAGTATAATGTATTCATTTTCATTCTTAGCACTCTGAAACTTATTTATTCTTTGGAACACCTGTAGGTACTCTTAAAATTCTAAATTATTTTGCGTGAGTATACCTACGCCCTGTGGCGGCAATCTAATAGTGTCAAATGTTGTGATTTCGGCGCGGCGGCAACGATTGTTGTATATGATTTCAAAAGAAGCCGCCGGCGCGTGTATCATAACCATGTACTTCCGAAAAGCGGCAAATTTCTTTGAGAAGTAAGTACAAAACCTTTGATGCCGCATTATCAAAGTGCCGATGGTTAAAACATAACTATGCATGCACTCAGTTCGATTTTAATGGATATTGTTTTATTCGCTATGTAGGTATGTTTATGGTATTAGTCGTAATGCGCATAGGTCCAGTTTTTCATATTCTTTGATACAGTTTTTTGCGTCTCATAGAATTCCTAAGCGTACCTATACACCGAACTGTTACACCTAACTACTCCGTGAAATAGCGCTAAGTCCTAGCTGCAAGACGCAAGAGTCTTGCAGGCTTAGTCTTGTTCTTGCTCAAGTCTTGCACGGTCAGTCTTGGTCTTGGTCTTGCTAAAAATACGCGGTCTTGTTCTTGGTCTTGGTCTTGCAAAAACGCAAGAACAAGACCAAGACTGCAAGAGCAAGACTGAATTTGGGCAACACTAATTACGCTGCTAATATATGAAGACGCTGATACAGCATCGACCCCATTCAACATTGCACACGTACCTAGGCGCAGTGTCAGCAGAACGCGCCGCGTTTGACGTCAATTAAAGTCTTCATGCAATATAGGAAATGGAATTGATGGCATATTTGATTCACACATCGATAGAGGTCAAATCAACTGTAGATAGAAAAAAACGCTAATAATTTATAACAAAAAAAAAAACGATTCAAAAGCGAACCTAATAAAAGTAAAAAATAAATTTTCTTAGGCCAAAGTAATACGTATTGAAGTCGGTGCAAAATAATAGGTATACATAACACTGAATATGTTGATATTATTATTGTCCTGTTTATATAGGTATTTTAATAACGTTCTTTATTATTGAAAGCGATTCCTTTTAATTTTGTGCAAGTTGTAAGTAACTTGTCTCTCAAGCTTTGCACGTTATCATTATTTTGGTCTTTGACCTCTATCGAGATAACGGGTTTATGCATCGTTTATAGAGGGACTCTTAATTTGTTTGTGCATCTAAAAAAAATATTCTACATTGTTATTGCACTCCTTATACCAAATTAAGTATATACACCAACCGAAACCGAATAAAATTATCATGGTATCTCAAACTATAACTTACGAATTTACAAGCATTTTGAGTTGCTTCGTCGCACGAGTCTGGTTTTGCGCTATATAAGGCGTTAGGGCTTATTAAAAATAATAATAACGGTACTAGGTATATATGTTAGAGCTTCAACTTATTTAAGCAGTTATTTTGAATGCTAGACTTATTGATATATCTCAACTGTAATTTCAACTTATACTAATTAGCAATTATTGTTTCTATTATCCAATTTGTGTCATCGTTACCTAATTACACTTTTAATAGGCTATTTGAAAGTATGAAAAACAATGACTTATTTTTAGTCATCCGCGTTCGTTACGAATTTTAACAGCGATTTTCATTATTAAAATAAAAAGTATTGAATATTTTCACCAAAAAACCCAAAATAAAATTTATTTATTTTGAGTAGGAGCCACGTGACCGTAAACGGATGTGATTGGCTGAATGGATTGTGACGACACACGTCTGTGAACAACCACTTCTACCATTGCTTTACGCTCGAGTTCCTTGTTTTCTTACGATTATTAAGTCTATCATTGTACATTACTTGTATGGTCAGTAATCTATTCACTTGTATAATCATGGTAAATGATTTTGTAAAAGCTGACAGCGGAAACTTTCAATCGGAATTTTCGTTAAAAATAATCCCTACTTTTATACTCTGTCACTACGCGCCCTTATAGCAATTTTTTTCTAGAAAATTTCAGGTAAAAACTCAAACAAATAAACAAAAGATTCTACCTTCTTCCAATGGACTCGTACTAACATGTGACGTCACTCGACGCCATTTTACCCAAGTATGCCTACTTGGGCAAAATGGCGTCGATTATTTGACGTGTGTATTTTTAAATATATTTTTTTATATGAAATACTTATCAAAAATAAAAATAAATGTTATTTCTAGAGTCCTCATACATCATTTAGTATAGTGCGATGGTTTTCAGAAATAAGTTAAATAGCTTATTGTACTATAGGGCGATCAAAATAACACGTGCAGCTGGCAGGTTAGGTTAATTAGTCACTAACGCTGCACGTGCGCTCACCCCCACCTCTCGGATACTTGTTGTGATCGCTTTGTAAAAGCGCCCGCTCTCTGTATTTTGTATCATTCTTGTCGGAGCTCTGAATGAGTAAACACCATCCTCGGAACTGTATCGTTGTACTGTTCATAGCCTACTTACCAGGTTCCTAATATCGATTGCAGATTAATTAAGGATACTCAATTGCAGAAGTTGGCATTTAAAACAGTAACCATCAAGTTTCTTGCCGATTCTTCTCGATAGAATTAGCATTCCGAACCGGTGGTAATATTTTCTAATATTAAGAATAAATCATATAAAATAATTCTACAATACTGTATCATCTTTATTTTCCTCGTTTCCATAATAAGGTTAGGAAGATAATTTATAGAGAATCACACTATTTGGCTTATAATTTTCCATTCTATTTTTGAGGCTCTAACATATATGACCTTAAGACTTTATAACAAGCGATGCGCAGGTGCCATACATTTCTTAGTAGTTACTTTATTTCAGGTATTTTTTTGCTAATAATATAACATGTATAAAACCGTATGCAATGGCGTCTATTAACGATGCTGTACAATCACTACAACAGCTTTTATGTATCGTTTAAACTAAAAATAAGGTTGTAGATTGGTCGTAGCCGTCACTTTAGTAAAAATGTTGACAACCTTCATAAACCGTTACCATTCTTCTCATGCTTTTCGTGTACATTTCGTGTAATTGCAGTAGGCCATTAAAATAAAATAAAATAAATTCTCCAGACTGACACACCAATTCCTTAGTTCCAAACTAATCATATAAGCTTGTGCTACGGCTACTAGGTGAAAGGGTAGACATACTTAAATACGTTATATAAACATCCATGACTCGGTCCAAATGAACCTTCACATTTGGCTAAGAGACGCAATTTATCTGATCTACGGAACATAACGTTGCACCATTATGTTAGAAAAAATAATTTAAGAAAATATTGTTCGGTTATTTAGAAAGTATCCGGAGTCCGGTGTTGTCCGCCGGATTTTAAGTGTAGTTTGTGTTTTTTAATTTAAATATAAATTTTAATGATTGTAATAATAAACAGTCCCATGTTGGTCTGGAACTTGACCCATGTTGATCTGGGACAAAAAAAAAAGAATGTGCCAACTGTGGTTCTTGCCTAGCATGTCGTAAAAGGCGACTAATGGTTTACGGGCTTTTGGGTATGTGACTGAGTAGGCGACGAGCTAGCCACTTGTCACTCCTTTTTACAGCTTACCATCCAACCCAGCCCACTGTCCCATGTTGGTCTGGGAGGTAAAAAGAATATGCCAACTGTGGTTCTTGCCTAGCATGCCGTAAAAGGCGACTAATGGTATATCGGGTTTTGGGTGTGTGATTGTGTAGGCGACAGGTTAGCCGCTTGCTTTTTCACAGTTTTCCATCTAACCCAGCCCGGCTTTATTTTTTGCGAAATGTGGTTGCAGGGGCATGCTGCCCCTTTGACTCTGCCTACCCCTTCGGGAATTATGGGCGTGATGTTATGTGTGAATGTATGTATGACTGTCAGGTCAGATAGTAAATAATACTCTCTGTAATAATACGTAAATCAAAAACTTTGAACCCCTTTTTATGAGAATTCCACGTCCGCTTAATTCTCATAAAAAGGGGTACAATGAGATTTGGCACAGTTAAAGTATATTTGGAGAAGGAGCGCAGAAAGATAATAAGTGTTTCAATAAATAATAAAAAAATGTTGAACTATTAAGTGGGCGATTATCTACTATTTATTTAAAATAGATAATTGTATTTAAATTGTTACAGGTACTTCTAGTGACTGAACAACTAAGAATTAAAAAAATCCAATATGGCCGGTAGGTATTCGTTATTATTTTATTAATTTATTTCATTCGTGTGGTCAAATGATTGCTAAAGTAGAATCAAATGTTATAGCGCTAAATCGATTATTTTCTCTGCATTCAGACAAAATAAACATAAATTAAAGAATAAAATATTCTCCCAAGCCGAATTCGATCGAGCCCGCTCGCTGTCTTTGGTTTCATAGCCACTACAAAATGGCGAGCCCAAGAAAGATAATTCAGATTTTTATTTCATGCATGGTAAACTGTAGGTCTAAACGTTTTAAAAAATCTCTGTAAATTTACACGTTACAACATTAAACTTTATAATTACCATTCGAAAATTTAAATTGACCTCTTTTAAAAAACCTTTTTAAAGAGTTGGCTCTTTGTTGCTACAGTGCTCAATCCTTACAAATTCTTCAAAGTTTTCTTACAAAAGATATAGGCCAATTTCTACCACGGAGAATTTGATAGATCCCACATAACATACGATATACCATGTTTTTCTGTAAGAGACCGAATTTACATAGTCGATGCCGCAGGCAATATTTAGTATTATTGTAGTTTATGATAGTGCGAGCTCTTTTATTTTATACTAGCTTCTGCTCGCGGCTTTGCTCGCGTGGTACATCTATGAAACATAGCTTGTGTTATTCTAATGTATCAGTTACAATATTTTAAAGTTTCATTAAAATCAATGCAGTACTTTTTGCGTGAAAGAGTAACAAACATCCACACAAACTTTCGCGTTTATATTATTAGTAAGATAGTAAGTAAGATACGTAAATAAAATAAAATAAAAAATTTTAAGTTATCCCCGACACAAAAAAAATCTATAATATACTATAGATAATAATAAGTCATTTTAATTTGGTATTCCTAGATTTTAATGACGCTAAAAAGCTGAAATATAAATTTATAAAATTATTTTTTAAATTTTGTGTCGGGGGTTACTTAAAAAATTTTTTATTTATTTATTTTACGCTTCAAATTGATCGCCAAATCTAATTCTGATAGATATGTATTAACTTGCGACACTCCCCGGTTTCGCACAAGGAGCAAACCATACCGTGTGTAAGAATAGGTTCTCTATTTCTTAAAACAATTTTAGTAGGCATTCCAGGGTTCCACCCTTCCAGCTTCAGGTTATTGTCATCGAGTCCTCGTATCACGTCATTTTCGTCAGGAGATATGAACAGAACTAGTACATGAGTGTTTCAAACGTTAGGTCCCTGATATATTTAAAAGTAAAGTAACCCGATATCCGTCTAAGATTCCTATCACAGCTACCAAACGAGCTAATAACCTTGAATACCTGGATAGCTTTTCATAAATTATAGCTAAAAACCATCTTGACTTCGTTAGCTTTCAAGCAAAAAAAAAAACACATCAAAATCGGTCTATTCTTTTAGAAGCTACGGTGCCACAGACAGACACACAGACAGACAGAGACACGGCCATCTTATAACACTCCTCTATTTGCTTCGGGGGTTAATAAGCAATAAGAGACACCTAATGATTATTAATTAAAATATAATTGTAAATTCACTTATAATTTTTTTTTTGTTCACAGATATGACGATTAATGAGATGGATTCTTTCGATTTTAGTGCACCATTTCATGAGACAATTATCTATGATGATAGCGAGGATGATGTAAAAAATACTGCAACGATACATGATCAGGCCTATTCTGGAGATGATAATTTTGATATAATAATAAAAAATGGTTGCGCTCAATCAAATAATAAAAACAGTGAATTTGCACAGGAACCAATCACAGAACATGCTAGGAAAAAGAGAGAGTTGAGTGAAATTGAAAATAAAATTGACCCGATTGATAAGAAAAAGAAGACTGCAAATGAATTTATATCAAACGAAAAAGAAAATGATGTTCAGGCACAATTTTTTGCTAATACAATTGCACAATCGACAAGTGAACATAGTAGCGTACTGGAAATTGAAAAAAATACAACATTGCAGAATAACGAAAATATTACTGGAAGGACAAACTCCCAAGCGGGAACTGAATTAAACGGCAAAGAAAAAAGCATGGCAGCTGATATCCCATTACAAAAAGGTGCAAGTGAAAAGCTATCTGATTATTTCAATGATATGTGTGATACTTTATCTCAAAATTTAATCCTCACTGTTCAAGCTTACCGCGAGCATTTGGAAAATATTGTTGAAAGTGAAACTATGCAATTATCACCTAATTATAAATACTCTAAAAATCTATATTGGAGTCTGAAATGTCAGTATTATCAATTATCATATTGTGCCGTTGTCAATATAGTGTTGCAACAAGAAATCAAAAATATTCCTAAATTCACAGAAGACTTTTTAAACAACACTGTAAAGTATGCAAAGGAAAAGTTGAATTTAGTGTATTCAAAGCAAGACATAATGCCTTTTTTTTATGAACTCATTGATTGGGCCAAACAGAAAAAACGTTTTTTAGATGACAGATGTAATTTTTCAGCAGCACACGAAAAAGAAAAACAAAACAAGAAGCAAAGCAGAGTAAACGATACACCTCTATTGTCCAAGCAACTTGCTCAGCCACCAGAATTTCCACCGCATCAAAATTCAAATGGACTAATAAATAAGCAGACATATAATCCACCTCCAAATAGAGATATTGAACCTTATAATGAATCTTCAATCAGTGTTGATGCTCGACGTAGTCGGCCAACTGTATTATCGCAACACTCAAGTTCGGCTCAGCCACCAATTTTGTCCCAATACTCAAATTCAACTAAGCCACCAATTTTGCCGCAATATCAGAATCCTCAGACTTCTCAACCTCAGTCTTATTTACCAAAATACCCGAATCGGGCTCAACCAACAGTGCCACCATACCCGAGTTTTGGTCAGCCATCAGCTTTACCGTCTTATCAGAGTCTTGCTCAGTCACCTGCTTTGCAGCCATACTCGCATCGCATTCAGCCGGCAGTTTTACCGCAGTATCCAAATTGGGCTTGTCCGCAAAATACGCCTCAATATCGCCCACGTGCGTTGAAGACACAAAAATTTCCAGAATATTCAGATTCAGTTAAACGGCCTGTTTTGCCACCATACCCAAATACGCAAAATATGAATCACCAAATGCAAAAAGTGCCGATATTCACGGGCGGTGCTCCAGATAGAGAAGTCGTTATTAGTGTAGATACTACTATTCTGAGTAAATGCAGTCTCATTAATAGTATTCAACGATCTTTAGAGACACCGCCTCCACCGACAAAAGATTCGTCAGAAAATCGTTTTCATGCACCATATCAAGATACATTGAGTTCGTGCTTAAATACTAGAGACCTAAATTATCAAAAAGAAAATACTCAGCTATATGACCACAGTGTTCCGGCACAAGCAAATTCAACTACAAATAATTATAATTCATATCAGATGAATTATCACGATAATTCTAAAAGACAACAAATGGACACTTATTACTATCCAAGAACTAGTACAAAACAACCAATGCAACCGCATTGTGCTAGTTATAATCCGTATATTCAGCAGCATCAGTATTCAGCCGATTATGATAAAAATCCCAGTCAAGCAGCATTGTTAAAAGACAATCAAAGACAAAACGAACAGCTGAACCAATCTATTGAAAGCAGCCGCTCGTCAGTCTCCACCGATAGTGGTTTTGCGAGCCCTTTACAGTTTCATATGGATGGAATGGTATGTGTCACAAAACATAAATAATAAGTTGCTTGTTGTTTTAACTGCCTCTATAAATAAATTAAATTCTTCAGACTGACACACTAATTTCCTAGTCCCAAACTAAGCTTGTGCTATGGATACTAGGTGAACGGATAGACATACTTAGATACTTTTATAAATATTCATGACTTGAGTACAAATATCCATATTTATCACGCGGTATTCGAACCCGCGACCCATGGTTTCATGGCCAGGGTCTCTGACCACTCGACTAACAGGCTAGTCAAAATATATAATACAAAATATATAGTACGGTATACGAACGTATTTATTTTTAACTGGCCTTTGTCATTTCATTATCTAGGCTTATTATACAACATGGAAGGATGTACGTACATTATAGAGATTGCAATGTTGTATCCAGCTATCATAATTGTAGTCCAGCATAATTTTAGCTGTGCTGGATTGGATCTAACGATATGTGCTGGTTCAGTGCCACTGTATTTTAATCCCTACTAGAGATTGGAATGCTGGATCATTCAATCCAGCTGGGCCAAGCACGAGTTTAGCTCTGCTATATATTTTATATCAAAATTCAGCGAATTCTGAAAGAGAGGTAAAGTCAGGGCTAAAATTATTATACTATGCTGACACTGTCATTGTATTTCCTCCAATTATTGATTCTAGTTATAGCATTTCAAGCAGGTAAATGAAGACATGTAACTTATGTTTTTATTTCAGATATCATCGCCAGAAGGACAATTGACACCATTAATAACGCACGTGACATCGTTAAATCCAAATGCTACGCAAATTGTTGAAGGATTATGTTACGTATGCCATGCTCGCACCAACAAGAAATGTCGGGTGTGCTATCAGTATTATTATTGCAGCACTGGCTGTCAGGTACTAAAGTTAATTACATAGTGCATGTGTGTGTGCGTGGAGATCATATTAATAATGATCTTAGGTACAATTTAAAATAAAAAATATTTGGTGGTAGTTACTTAAGTTATAACTGATAAGATAAAAAATAATGTTGTCTTTGGTAAGTCCTATTTCTCTTTCCATCTTATTTGTTACAGAATATACAATTTATTACAGATTAGCATGGCATGAATTAGTCAATCTATTCAAAAATATTTACTCAAGCGCCCATATGACACCCATTCCATTTTTTTTCAATTCGATGTAAAATTCTACGACAATTAAATCGCCTTTTTTTATTAATTTTACTTTGAATCCTGATTAAAATTAAAATAAGTTAAAACTATGATGATTAATACTGATATTTTCACGTAAACAATATGCAGATAGGTATGTCTTAAGCGCGCGCGATTTAAGTAAGTGGCTTAGGGGACACATGTGTTTCATTTAAGTATGATGTGATAACTGCTTACTGCATTTTTTTACGCACAGTTAAAATCACGCTATCCTTTGTTATAATAAGTTGTCAAAATAATATAGTAATATGAAAAAAGTGCATAGGTATTGCCACTGGGTTCGGAACATTTTATCGGTTAAAAAGTACGCGTATGAAATATCTTTAGTAAAATATTCTTACTAGATGTCAAGATGCCCGCCATATCGATTAATGATATCATGTGAATAATATTGTGAATCTCGATTAGTAAAGTTTCCGATTCCCGTAGCATGCAATTCATGGGATTTTTTTGCTAAATTTAAATTAGTAATAATTAAATTAGTAATAATAAAGAAAATTGATAATGGCGTAGGGATGTGACGACCCCACCGCCCCCTGGTGAGAGTCGCTGATTTTCGCACCATGAAAGGCAGCGACTCTCTACCAGTGCAACCAGTCTCCCCAGGGCAGCTTGTGGCGGGCTGAATGGGATTGACACCCTTTGGGACCCGTGCCCCTGAGAGTCGACCAGGCCCCTCTCTCCGCTTGCCTTAGTTGGCTGGTGGGAGTGGACCCCACAGGGGCCGCAGGACTCTCACCTCTGGCTTGCCTTAGCCGGCCGTCCAGAGTGGGGCGTCAGAGCTATATGCTCGCAGGGTGGAAGTGAAACATGCCTAAGTCGCGAGTTGGCACAGTGGCGTAACCCACTGGGTAGAAAGCGGTGCACACCTCTCCACACCCTGAGCCGCTCACACAATGTTGCCCACCGTCGCTCCTGCTTCGTGCCTTGTGTGTGCGACCAATGGGGGGCCCATGACAGTGAGGTGGCGAGTCACCACCTGCCCATTTTATTCGTGTTTTTAAACATAGATCGGGCAGGTGCCATAGTCCTTCCCATAGTCCCGGTTACCCAGTCAACTAGCACCTCATCCTAATAGCCCAGATTCTTTGTTCTTCCACTCCATTCCATAGTCCTGCACTGACCGGGGGTTGTCCTTGGCTGCATTTTATAGTGTATACAGGGATAATCGTCGGTTGGTGTCACATTACATTAAAATCATACATGACTTTAAAGGGCCTCTACGTGTTGGCTTCGGCCCCACGCACGCCTACCAAAAGTCCGGGACTCTATAGTTCCGAGAAATGGAAAAGTAAGAAAATTGATAAATCGTGTTTAAATGAATTAATTGAATTTATTAATATTTTTTACAATGATATATTATAGTTAAATATGTTTAAAATCGAATATATTGATTCGTAGAAAGTACGATTCTTGAAGGAGTATTGATACCTGTCACAGGAATCATCTTAGCTGAAACCAATTTCTCTATGGCTGAAACGGACTAGATTAAATGTTTATGTCAAATTGCTACGCCACTACGCCAGTACAAAGAGATCTTACAGTTAGGTATATCTAATTGGTTAATCTTTTTGTGAGGGGTGGTAACATTTCTTGTTTATCTTTCTTGTTATTTAGTGGGACATGATAATGGAAAGGTTGAGAAACTCTGTCTTAAATTAATGACGACGAGACAATGGGTTAAGGTAGCCTGTAATTATCACTAGATCGGCAAGGAGCGTTAAGTTTTCACCCCTACGACATGGGTGTAGTGGCACAATGGAACATTGTGTTTTTACGATAGGTACCTGGTACGTGGGCATAAAGTACCTACACTCGGCACTTAACTTACTTTTGAGTAGGTACGTAAATATTTAAACGTGTCAAATGTCACTCTTGTTTCAAACGATAATACCTAAAACAATAGGTACTTGTTCTGTTCGCGTTAAGCTTTATGACGTAAGTTATAGTCGTATTTGCTTAGGTAGGAGGTCTTTTGTTATGCTGATCCAACGGGAGTGTAGACGGATGTTTATGAAAGCTAACACTACGGTTTCAAATGCTCGATTCTTCTAACTAATTTGTGCTGAGCTGTGTGAATGTATTGAATAACTACAGCTAGTTGGACTGAGGTGATCGTAAACATTTTTTACTAATACATATAATGAGCTTTAGCTGAAATGTAGTGTTCTTTCTCCTTCGAGACAAGCATTTTTCCGGGAAAAAGGTACCTCATATCCTTTTATGTTAACCTAACAGCGTCGATACTATTAACATTCCGTGACTTTATCATATTCAGATCAAAAACATTTTTGGAAAGCTTCTCAAAAGATTTTTATTATGTTCAGTCCCTCTATTTCCGCCCTTAAAATGCGATTTTTATTATGTTCAGTCCCTCTATTTCCGCCCTTAAAATGCGATTTTTATAAAACCTTGGGTTGATGTCTACTACATATAAACCAATACATATACCTATTCACATGTAGCTTTGCATTAGCCGCATAGATACATTTGTTATAAAGTACAGCTTTTCCAATAAACATTATCAATACATATAAAAATAGTAAAATTAGTTTGGGTACACAGATGTAAAAACATGTAGATATTCTGTATTACCTCTACTACATTGAACAATCAAAAAAGGTAAAAGCTTATAATGTAATTTTTCAATTTCCTTTGTTTCAGACGTTGGATTGGAGACGGCACAAGAACTTTTGCAAGACTGCTCATGACACACGATTAGTTAAGACCGTTTAATATATTTAATATACATATGAAAAATAAAAGACATACATTGTTTTATTAATCTATATGTATCATTTGCAAATCTTTTTCGTATTCTCTCGTTATGGTCTGTTATTTTGTTGAAGTCTGATTGGAATACAAAAATTGGACCATGAAATTGGGTTTAACGAGTCTTGTTTGTTGTTGCCGTCGGACCTTTGTGACCTTAAGACAGGATAAGGAAATCAATTCAACTGTAGTTAGACATTCATAGTTATTTAAACTGTGCAGTGTGTTTTACTTCTATTCACCGCCCAGCGACTGATATGAATCCGAACTAAGAGTTGTAAAATGTATGGTATTTAGATTTGAACAAGCACCACTCGTTTGTATCCTTGCCATTGAGCAACAAATACATAAAATAAATATTCTTGGACATCAATCTTTGTAAATCCACGATTTGTCAAAACACTAATTATAGTTTATAATAATTGGTATTACTATTTCACTGCGGTAGTATTTCTCTTCTGAAAATGAAAAACAAAAAAACAAATAGCAACTGCAATACATACTGTATGGTAAAAGTAAGATAAGTAAATAAATCCAATTCAATAGTATACCAACATGATCAAATAAAAGTCTTTTCCTGTCAGCTCGGACTATCTTATCACAAATTAAGAATAAAAGGTCGAGAATTGCATGACATTGACATTTTTATTATAAAATATGCTATAACTGTAAGATTTTACTTATTCACGAAATAAAATAAAATAAAATAAAATTGACATTATTTTATTTCTCATCAAAATAACACATTACACAATACTTATTCTTCCTAAATCGATTTCTACCATCGAACCAGTCTCAAAAAGACATAAGACATAAAAATATTCCAAAAAAACATTATGTATCAGAAGTAAAAAATGCATGTTAGCAACCACAGCGTCTACAAGGGGATGTCGGGCTCGGAACTTAGATGGCAACACCAGTGCCCCTACTGACTAAACCTCACAGCTGCACTTCTTCGGGCGCTGAACGCAAAACTATTGGGATCCCCACTGTCGGGATGCTCACGAAAGGTAAGTGGAATTCTTCTCCCAGACACCTGCGGTGTGTGCGACAACACAGACAGCTGTGTGACCCGTATCCTAACGGACAGGGTGTGACACAAGTTGTCGCCTTCTCCGGGGACGATTGAGTGCTAGAAGGCTCGCTATCTCCCACGACCCCAAAGGCGCTTTTAGTCCCCTCCTACGACAGGCAGGAGTATTCGAAGCCCCTCCTGCAGGGCGCATGTTAGCAACCACAGAAGTAGCTTATAATAACCTCTATGATAATGGATTTTTATAATAATATCTGTTTCTCTCTTATTTTTTAAATTTACTTGCCCACGAAATTGGCAAAAGAGTTTATTTTTTTCAAATAACTATTTAGTATGACAATTAAAATAAAACGAACTGATCGTTTTTGGAAGATCTACGCTGAAATAATATTGTTTCTTTAGCAGACTTTCTTTACAGTTTGTACTCTTTAATAGTATTTTTCAATCTGTTTTTAAATTGGGCCTTCGCCAATTTCCAGTCTTTTTTTACGAGGCAAGGCGAGTAGTTTTGTAAATTGATACTACTTTTGAAGTGTGTGATATTTTTAACCGTATTTTATAGAGATTTTCCATGTGTCAAATAAAGTGGTTTGCTGATATTTATTTAGAGATGTGGTGGCTTAATGGTTTGTGACATGCTCGGATGTGATCGGATCAAGTAGAGGTAAGTAGGTACTTCTACGTTTCTAAAATCTGAAAACGGATTTACCGTAATACATTTATGCCAGATTAATGGAGAGGGAGGACTACAGAGGTCCTCATTTTTTGGGGTTCTTCCCCAGGAATCTTTCATTAAAATAACGACGGATGTGAAACTTTAATCCAATTTCTCGTATCCTTGTCAAAGGCGTACTAGGTCAGACTCAGACGGTCTTTCAAAGTAAAATGTAAAACAGTCTCGCTAATTTGTTAATTAGAATCCAGAGTTGGAACTGGTTATACACTATGTTCAGTAGACAATTTACGTGATGAGTACGAAAGTAACGACATTAATTATATAAATAAATAAATTCTCCAGACTGACACTCCAATTCCCTAGTTCCAAACTAAGCATAGGCTTGTGCTATGGATACTAGGTGAACGGATAGATATACTTAAATACGTTTATAGACATCCATGACTCGAGTACAAATGTCCATGTTCGCCACACGAAACATTTGCCCCTAGCGGAATTCGAACCCGCGACCCTTGGTTTCGTGGCCAGGGTCTCTAACCACTCGACCAACGGGCCAGTCAATTAAACTAATAATGTATGTATTTTATTCGTTCATATCGTATTTTCCAACATTATCAGGATAAGCTGACTGTTTTGTATTAACGATTTCAAACTACGTTTAGTTATAAACATATCATAAATAGTCAGAATGTCTTAAGTACGAGCGATTAAAAGACTGAACAACTGATGACACAAGATCGAAGAAGAAGAAAAACTGACACAAGATGTGACGAGTGTACTGTCAAAAAACATTATCCTCCTTTCTTCGGCAGTCGGGTAAAAATACTGCTAAGTCGTTTGATTCGTCGTGATTATGTGAGTGACACCAAGGTGCTTAGCCAAATGCGCGCTAGCGATTCCGAATCGAACTTCGCTAACGCTCGTATCTCGCCACAGACTTATTCGGGTGGACAAATCGGGAACCAACTTCGAGTTCCGCACTATGAGTTCTTAGCAAACAAGTTTGTGGCGCCAAACGAGCGGTGGCGAAGTTCGTTATGGAATCGCTGGCGCGCATTTAGCTTAGCACCCAGATAAAATAAAATTTCTAGAAAATTAAAATCGCAGACTTTGGCGCCAAAATGAAAATACCTTGAACATTTTTCTTTGGCACGCCCTACAGCCTGGTCGGTTTGACGGATTTTGACATTCGAGGTGTCATTTGATTCATCGTGGTTGTGTGAGTTAAACTAAATAGGTATATTAAAATTGGTGAAAAATAAAACTAGCAGATTTTTGTACCAAAAAGTGTGGAGTAAAGGCTCACGTGCCATAAACAATGTTGTTGAGTTTAACTAAGTAGTCGGAGTACACTAAATGTTCATTTCATTTGAAAGTCGCCATCGTCATGTCGCCTTCGGCTTCGCAATATTATAAGAACAAAAAATTTGAAATAAACTTAATTATTAACAACACAAAAAACTCGACTGCAAAGTAAAAATATAACTGAAAAGCAAAAAACAAGCTCTACATTTCTTTTTAACGGTTATGTAATACACACACACACAGGCACACAACAGTAAAATTGTTAGTAATATGGTGTAACGAATGAAATAAGAAGCCCTATGAGTCGCTAAGAGGGACAGGGGGTGCCTACCTGCAAAGAGCTAAAGAAGAGAAAGTAAAACAGTAAGTAGCTAAAGCTATAAGAAACACAAAAGAAACGTAGAGCTTTTTTTTTGCTTTTCAGTTATATTTTTATTTGCTTGCTTTTAATGTTGTCAAACAGGTTTTAAATTTTTTATCGGTTGAAACGAGCGTATGACTTTTAGTATTACTCTGAGGTATGACATACCCATAGTAGTATATCATTGCTGATAATAACTTTATATTATCTCAAATGTGTAGGCGACAGGTTACCCGCTTGTCACTGCTTTTTCACAATTTTCCATCTAACCCAGCCCGGCTTTACTTTTGGGTGAATGTGGTTGAAGGGGCATGCTGCCCCTTTGACTCTGCCTACCCTGTCAGGGATTATGGGCGTGATGTTATGTATGTATGTATGTATCTCAAATGACAGCTTTTCCTTCTTATTGCATGGCTGACGTTTGGAGCACTCTGCAAGCTCACATGCAAATTAATAAAAAAAATATATTTGTATTAAATAAGTACGTACTTCTGGGATTCGAATACTCAAAAATTTTCACTTTTCGGCAGAATCCAAATTTTACAAAAAAAACCTTCTAATTAGGGTTTAGTAGCCATGTTTAAATTTGTAAGGCAGACAAGAATACAATTAGGCAGAGCAGCATATTAAACGAGTGTACTTAGGTCTACATATTATACACGTGTCTATGAATTGCCGAGTCCGATTTATGACTTGCGTATTAGCTCATTTATGAAATAATACTATGTGTGCATTGACTTGATAAATACATAATTAATATCACGTCCGTAGTCCCTGAAGGGGTTAACAGACTTAAAGGGCTGTCCCATAAGTCTGTTTACCCTTTCAGGCCCAATTAAGTTAGAATTAGATGGTTATGAGGATAGGTTATTTATTAAAATAATATATATTTTTTTTTTTTATGTGATCATGCTATCGTCATCTATATCATTAACCTATATCACACGTAAATTTTCCTGACGGTTCATTAAAATCATTTCATAATTGCATGAAGGAGTAACAAATATCCATACAAACTTTCGCGTTTATAATACTAGTGAATGTATATATTCTCAGTCCATCGGAATCGTAAAGTGAGGTCGTCGGGAACACTGCGCATTTAGCAGTACGGTGACGGCCTTGGAATTTTAAATATCTAAGGTTGTAAGATTTAAGTCATATCCGGCCACCGATAAATTGGTTATTAATGTTTATTTTGATAAGTGTAGTAAACACGAAAGTGATTCTGTTTGATTTTTTCTCTCTCTGAAATTTGGTAGTCATAAAAAACATATATTTTTTTTAAAAAACACCAATAAATACACGTTTGTATTCTAATTTAACTAAGGAAAATATATAAAACGGAAAAATACGTAATTTTACCATTTGATTAAAATGGTATGACTTTTTCGTGAAAATGCAAGATTCGTTTTCGCGAATATACCTACTTATAATAGTCCAAGGAGATCGCTAATGTTTGTGTATGTGTTAAAGCAAAAACTACGTGTTAAATATTTTTTGATAATATTGCTAAACGAGCCAAAATATATAATATTTTTTTGAACCCACCGAAAATCTATTGTGTGATGTTAATAATTTTCCACATCTCTGGCACTGTCATCGACATGGCAGTGTCTTTGACAGCGGTCCCAGAACGCGAATGATAATGTATTCGGTTTATTAGACTTTTTCTGCGCAGTTTCTAGGGGTAGTATAGAAATTGCGTAGTTGATCACCTTAGGGCAACCGTGATATGAGTGTAATCACCAACCAGAGTATCAGACTTCTCACAAGGGGTGGTGTGGAAACTGCGCAGTTAATCAAGATATTGTGCCGTGATATGACGTGATTAGGAGTGTTATGGGAATTGTTCAGTTTACGGTATAGATCCTTGGCATAATAATATAATACCATCGCCTAACAGAATCAGTTACTAGTGGTGGTAGAAACTGCGCAGTTGACCGCGACATGGGAGCCGTCGTCATGATGAGTCATGTTGGAATTCGTACCCTTGATCGGAACGTTCAGTGTTTGGTCCAACAACACTTTCGTCCCATAGGGACGAAACACTGAATTCAAAAAATGTATCATTGTTTGTTCTGCAATTCGTCCCATTTATTCTTATAACATGAAGAGATTAAGTACAGTCAGCAAGTCAAAGAAAAAAATAAGGACATTAAATAAAAGACAAAATATCAATTCGTAAACACCACGTAAAAGAAAAAACTTGCCTCTTCCTCGTGAATGAAATTTTATATCTAGGATCTGCATTTCGCAGATATGGAAGGTACTCCGCTGATAAAGAAAAAGAATGAATGCAGGGAATAGGGTGAATGGAGCGTTAGGAAAACTTCTAAGCAGTAAACCCTTAAGCCAGAAGGCCCAGCTCGCTATACACAATGCGGTGCTGATTCCTACGCTAAAATATGGAAGCGAGAGTTGGGTATGGCAGAAAGAGCATGAAAGTAGAAAAAACGCGGTCAAGATGTGTGCGCTGCGGAAAATCTGCCGTGTATCGCTCACAGACTGCGTTGGAATGATGATGTAACAAAGAGAGTCGGTCGAAAGACAGCGTTGGAGTCAACATAAGAAGAGGTATATTCCGGTGATTTGGACCTGTGGAAAGAATAAATGACGAAATATTGACTAAACAGATAAACAATGCGAAAAATT
Source organism: Glyphodes perspectalis (assembly GCA_951394215.1). NCBI lineage: Eukaryota > Metazoa > Arthropoda > Insecta > Lepidoptera > Crambidae > Glyphodes > Glyphodes perspectalis. Next base: position 9,361,455 of record OX596209.1, on the reverse strand, counting down.
TACGCTAGCACGTCCTAGATATTTCGGCATGATGCTGATACGTCTTCTTCCTCTGCTTCCTCTAATGCCAAAGTAACAAACGACGGCACAGGAATCTAGAACAGCTTTAAGATGGTAATTCACGTCACGAAAATACTTTTTATAAGAAAACTTAATTGTGTTATTAAGAGTAAATTTGCATGCGGGCAAATCCGTAGCGGAGGCTAGTAATAAAATTTTATTAACTAAACATTTTTTTTCTGATATTACTTTATAAAAATTTAGCTTAAAAATTCGAAAAAATCGACAATGGGACGAATCGCAGAACGAATTAAAATATTTTTTTTGAATTCAGTGATTCGTCCCATTGGGACGAAAGTGTTGTGGGACGAAACACTGAACGACCCCCTTGATCCAGTTTGGGCCGACGACTAGCGATTTACATTTGGTCCAAGATTTTATGTCGGTCATTTAACTCTATCTGTTAGACGCGATACATACCTACCTAAAGTTCTTTAATAAAAGAGGTTACCTTTGCAATGAAAAGTGTTCTATTTTATTCCGTTTCGTTTTGACGTAACATCTGATATATTTAAATAAGTTGAAGGTGAAAAATACTATACCTATACGTGAGCTACTTTTATTTTTAAAAGTTTGTTGGGTTTAAATTAATAAAACGGACGATTACAAAGATTTATGGAGATTTATTCAAATAGTAATTGCTACAAGTAAACAAACAAATTGTGAAGCATATAGTACATACTAAAAAGGTTTAGTTTACACTATTCCAATAAAGTAGGCCCATAGATACATATAAAAAAAAGGAATTCAAAGTTGATATGAAATATTATTGTAGGTATAAATAAATAAATAATAAAGAAATATTCAACGACATCACATACATTGATCTGACTGCGAAGTAAGTAGCTTAAGCACTTGTGTTACGGCTAAACAGTGGTATTACAAATATATACTTAAATATTGGATATTAACACCCAGACACAGAACAAACACAAGTATTCATCACACGAATGTTTGTCCTGAGTGGGGATCGAACCCACAACTCTTGGCGCATGAGGCAGGGTCACTACCGAATGCGCCATCGAGCTTGTCAATGTTATTATTTATATTGTCAGCGCAAGAGGCAAAGGTGCCATCCCCGACCCGGGTCAAATGGTTTTTAATGAAACAGGTCTCGGGTCTTGATGTTTGAAGTATCTTAGTTGATTCTAGTATAAATAACACAAATTATTGACCTACTTTGGAATCAGATCAATATAATGTGATTTTTATTTTTAATATATTAATTAAATTAAATATATAAATTCTCAAGACTGACACACCAATTCCCTAGTCCCAAACTAAGCTTATCCTTGTGCTATGGATACTAAGTGAACGGATAGACATACTTAAATACGTTTATAAACATCCATGACTCGAGTACAAATGCCCATGTTCAACACGAAACATTTGCCCCTAGCGGGATTCGAACCCGCGACCCTCGGTTTCGTGGCCAGGGTCTCTGACCACTCGACCATCGGGCCAGTCAATATATAATATTTATTCAGTTCACTATGGATGTTCCCCGACGTAGATCTCTGCATAAAGTTTGCTGGAGTTATCATAACGAAAAAGGTAGGAATGTAGTCATTTGGACTTTCGACGTTGTCGGGACGACGGATCAAAGTCGGCGACTTATGTTACCGTATTTACAATTTCATATGCCTCTGGTTTTAATTGGATTTGTTTGAAATACGTACTTACTGAGGGAGATATTCATCTGTTTTATATTTCCCATTCACATTCATTACTAAATATGGTTGTTGATAAAAGATTTAATTTCTTGAGCTTGTGGTTTCATTACATAATTATTTAGTAAATAAAGACAATTTCATTTCATGTATTAAAATGGTGTTAGCGATAAATACTATAAAAGTACTTATGTACTTTTACAACCTTTTTCGTACCTATCTACTCAAAAAAGTATTAAAGTAGTTAGTTTCTATGAATAAGATAGGATAGATGAAAAAGAGGACTAGTAAAAAATTAAACTTATCCATTTTGTTGACAATACAAGTAATCGTCATTTTCCCGGGCTAACTCGGAGTCCACCTAGACCATGAGCCAGGATTTAGCGAGTCTGATATTGAAGTGTTGAAGTGACTGCCGATCTGATCTTCGTAACCCTTACTTAGGTAGGGGGACCAGACCAGGGACTTGGATCAGGCGTAATGCAGGTAATGGTTGTTTAAGAAAGAAAGAAAGAAACATTTATTGGCCGCACAATGATTAGTTACATAGGCAAGAAAACTAGTATGTGACAATTGACAAATAAAATAGTAAAAAAAAAAATAAACATTATGGAAAAGATTGGCGCCAATAGGGCCCCTTCTTCAGGATTAAGCTATTGCGGCGTCAGGTTAACGTACGCAGGAGCGCTAGTATTCTGGCGTGACTCATTTTTTAGAGTAGCAACATTACAAAATACTAGAAATTATAACACTTATAATTTTATTCAAGAAAAACAAAATCCACCTGTTTCTAGTACCACTACGCTTTATATGTACATAGGTATATCAAAAAAATATTTTTAGGGTAAGTAAGTAGGTAAGTAGGTAATTAATGCATTGTTGTAATATTTGAGATTATTGCATGGCAAAGAATTGGTTTTGCTAAAGCTAAAAACTATATTTTACATACTTATATAGTGTAATAGTGCTGTAATAATTTTGCGTAAATGCGACATCTATTTCTTTGCATTTGATTTTTTATTTTCTGGTAGCTTAGGTCTAGTAAGATTGAATCCCGAACAGTGACATCTATTGAAAACAAATAAATTCAAATCTTCATCAAAATTTCGCATACTTTCATAGAATGGTTGTAAGTACTTGACGTTACAAACAGATGGCGCTCAAAAGTAAAAAATAATGCAAAATTAAACCTTATCCTATTTCGTTATTCTTTATTTATTTTTCTTTAGATTTGCTTGATAGTGCCAAATTAAAAGTCAAAATACAAATATTTCAGGTTTTACAACACATAAATGTTACCACCAATTTATATTCTTTAGAGTATAAAATCTTTAGTATTATCAACTTCAGGCAAGAGCAATGTTAAATCTCATCCTATTTAAAATTTAAACAATTCTCTATATAAAATTATATTATTTTATGTTAACTTTAAAAATGTCTGCAAACACCGAAGACAAACTATCTTTGCATGTAGTTTTCGAAAGGAAAAACTTAACTAAAGATATTGATTATGATTACGAGTTCGTAAGAAGAACAAAAGTAGATGAGAAAACCAAAGAAGCGGAAAAGATTATTGCAAAAAAAGTGTTGCAGAAGAAGTTGGATGCGATGCGCGGAGATTACAAGAGAAAGAACGAAAAGAGACACGTTACCATTACTAATCTGATCGAAGCTATTAAGGATTCCAGTATTAACGAAGATGCTGCTACTGAAAAATTTGTCGATAACGTAGAGTGTATGATGCACCGCTTCAACAACGATCTGGATAACCTTCAGAAGCTTTATACCAACGTGATGAAAAATCTGCCCAAAATTTAAAAGATTTATCAATGTATCTATATTTTTATTGTTATCCATTTTTGAATTAAAAGTCGTAATTTTTGGTAGATTTAAAATATTCAAGTTACTTCTAGTAAATTAATTAATCTAATGAGGTTCCTACAACAGTCTGGTGATAATAACCGATGCTTTTTTATGTCAAAGTTCGATTCGATTCTATTACACTCAGTGAAAAATAGTAATTACTAGAATCTAAATAGGTTAGCTAGCTAATTTAAATTTAAATTCCTTAAAAAATAATAATAATAGTTATTGTACCGAAAACAATCTCATTGTATGAAAAAAATAGGACGTTTTCGTTTTTAAATTAAATAAACTTGACAAGAATCCTATGCATTACATTATATATAACTATTAAAAAAATGAGTTTTAATTAAAGTGTTTATGTTATTAAAGAAAACCATATATCATTTACGAAATAAATTCTGAACGTGCATCGAGGAAACGTCCTAAGAGTATGTATCCGGTGGGTGCAAATAAGCCGGGGCTTGCTTCCGTCATCGGGTCCACTATTTCCTACAAACGGCCGAATTGTAAGATTTATTGCGAGTTCATTATGTTCCGGTGGTGCTAGAGATGTCTTAGAATAGTTACAAACGGGAGAACGTAGTTCTGAGATATTTAGATCGGAGATCTGATTATAAGTTGGCTTCTTTCTTGCCGTGATACCTACTGTCTAGCTAGATGGTGAGTGCCTCGTTAGTCTCTTGGAGTATGCGCCGCAAAAAGGCCATAAATCCTAGATAAATCCTGTATCAGGTAAAAAATGACAAAATTATTTAAGGCCAGCCAGAAGACAGAAAGTTAGCGCGAAGGCGGTTTATCACCCCGTGCCTGGAAAAGCACGCTAAACTTAGTCTTGCGCTTGACCTCTATGAGAATGAAGTAACACAGAGTGTCCCTGTGATTGTGCATGCATTTCAGCATTATAATGTCACCTGTGAAGTTGGCTAATAATCGTTTACGCATAAATAATAATTTGACTATCTAACAATTTGCCATATATTTTTACTTATTTATTTCTGCATTTACTGGAAATTCCGGTAATAATGTTCACATAGTCAGCAAAAATAGTGGTATTACGTGTATAAGAAACATAGCATTTACACACAAACGCCAATAAATCGAATTATCCCGGCAATGTATCACATCGGTGGCGGCTGACTCGGCGAAACTGGGCTGTGTCACCATAGTAGCAAAAATACGGAAGTAAGTCGGTGTCACATGTCTTTTTGAGGAACATATTTACCGAATGAGGAGCTGTGATTATTCTTAGTAGTAGATATTACTGCTATCTACACTACGTAAAGCCTTATAACTTAAACGATACGAGAATGTGACGATGCACTTACCTATAAATTAACTGGTAATTAGGCAATGCATTTTAGCAGAGATTTGATTCTAAATATAAGGAGTTACTTGTTTGAGGAGAATAATATCAATCAATACAAAGCTATAAGACAAAACTCTAATAGTAACTTGCATTGGTTAGCTTGTCATCACTGTTACACTAACTGGCACTGAAACTCGCAGGGTATGTTTTGCTGTACAATAGACTAGACGTAACCATTAATCCTTTAACTGCCTTTAACAATTTTTACATACTTTTTATGAGTTGTTACGACGTAATGCTGCCATAAAATTTGTATAGATATGCTAAATTGCGACGTAAAGTGTGTGAATAGTGAAGTAAGCAACTTTAGTTGTTTTCGAAGCAACAAAAAAACTAGATCTGCAAAATTGATATTGAGCCTTAAATACTCGTAGTTATTTTTTTTTTGTGAATTATGTCTCAGATTCACTTAGGTATACATTGTAAGTATGCGTTTTCTGGACTCCAGTGAATGGCATCGGAAATGTAATTTTGCGTCTACGTCGCTGGAGTGCATGTAAATGACGTCACTGATGTCACGCGCTGCGCAACGCACAATATCTTCATTATGCACCAACAGCGTATCCGGCATTGTCCTTTTTGTCAGCGCTAATGGAAATAGAATAGGCTGCGGTTGCGATTGGAAAAATTAAAAAGCCTGCTGTTGACGCCGTAAGCTTTTTATTGATGCCGATGTGCTTTTATTTTCCCATTAATAGTCTGGTTCTAAGGAGTGGTGGTAGCTCAATGGTAAGGACACGCGCCTCTTAACTGAGCAGTACGGGTTCAAACCCGGGCATGTACCTCTAGATTTTTTAAATTTATGTTCATATTTATACCACTAGCTCGATGAGGAGGGGAAACATCGTGATGAAACCTGCAAATTCAAACAACTTTGAATTTGTAACCATGATCCAAAAATTGTCTGGTTCCCCTATCTTAGGGTTACGGCAGTCGCTTCAATGTGATTACCAGACTCGCTAAATCCTGGATCATGGACTAAGCGGACCCCGTCCAAGCACGGGACATAACGCTAGGAAGATGATAATAGTCTGGTTCTAGTTGATTTTATCTTCAATAGCCGTTACAGTTATCAAGGATGAATGAACTTACATACCAGTCTTTAGAAATAGATTTGACAATAAAGTTAAAAGGACACCTGCTTGAGTTAAAAAGTCAGTAAAAGTCAAACTTCGCCATTATCTTGTTGTTCGTTTGTGTATTTTTTAGTTAATCGTATTTTAACATGATAAGATAATAGGTTAGCATGCAGAACAAATAAGTAAGGCCTGAAAGTCATAAATACTTAGCTTGGTATGGCTTGAAATTTTGTAAAAGAAAAACAAGATGTGGAAAATGGCAATCGTTGGTGAGCGATCTTGATGATCATATGGATAGCGGCGGCTGAGTCGGCGGCGCGGCCGCAGTGACGTCACCGGCGTTCACAATACCTTCATTATGCGCCAGCAGCGCCTCCATTGTGCTCGTTGTCTGCGCTAATGGAAACGGACCGCGCTGAGGGGGCTATTCTCGCTCCCTAATCGTATTGAGGGTGTATCATCGGAAAAAAATAAATAGGCGGCCGATGTGTCTTTTTGAGGGACCCTGCAATCAATTCCAAAAAAGTTACACTTTTAATCAATAGTTTTAGTTCATAAATTTGTAAGTGGAGGTATGAAATTTATGTGTACGAAATTATACTAAACAGAGGAGCTACATGAGAGGAGGAAGGAGCATGTCAGCAGAATGTCAGCGGACGTAAGGCTCCTGGTTCACAGCTGTTATTCAAGTGTAACCGAATTATATCCGAGTCTGATGCGCTGCAGTAAAACAAACTATTTGTGCATTTTCAAAAAGGAAAACGAGATGCAATAACAGCAAACGTGAGTGGTCTTAGTGATTTGACGGCGGTCAGCGGTGGCTGAGTCGGCGGCGTGGCCGCAGTGACGTCACCAGCTCGTTGTCTGCGCTAATGGAACCAAACCCATTCTAGTTCCCTAATCGCTTCGGCATATCATCGGTAAAAATAAATAGGCTGATGTCCCGTGTTTGGCCACGTCTAATGAGTTCTGGTAGATAATTGTTGTACGGACTTAATTTGGCTATTTTTATATTGAAAAAAAAAAGAAATTGGAATTTTACGCATTTACTGAATAGTTTTCAGTCACGTTATGGATTCCCGTCTACTTAGATGAATATCACATCAACTTCTAGTTCTTAGTCCAATGTGTTGGTTGGTATCTACTGTGATATTCCCGTCACTTTGGCCAGCAATAAATCCGCATAATTTGGTCTAGAGGACTGCCAGGCTGAAGTGTGAAAACAGCGTTCTCGCTTCGCACAAAGACAGTGGGCATAATGGCTGTTAGGGCATAATGAAGGCATTGTCGCCGCGCGGATGACGTCATTATGTGCAGCGCTGCCGACTGAGCCGCCGAGAGATACATTAGTGGGATCACACTGGGATAATCGATTTATTGCTGTCTTGCGTATTCGCAGCGCGTTTCATATGTTTGAAGTTCCGGATTTCGAAGACAAGTAGCTAAAACTGCTATAGATTTATTGTGGTATGATATATGTATTAGTCCTATGTTGGTATGGGACTAAAAAAATAAAATCTATCAACAGTGTTTCTTACCTAATATGTCGCAAAATGCACTTACGCTGTATTGTATATTGGGTTTGCTATCATGTATGCTATGATTTAGTCACTTGTCACTACTTTTTTTATAATTTTCCAATTAACCCAACTCAATCCATTATATGTTTTACTGATATGTGTTATTTTCTTGTGTTTTACTGATTATATAATAATGTTTTTTTATGGTCACTTAAATTTTTACAGAGTTTGTTTTAAGAACTTGGGTGCGTGTTCGATTCGCACTTGGCTGTTTTTAATTTTAAAATGATTATTTGGATAAGTAAATTTCGATGTACATGGATTCAGTATTTGGTGAACTGTAATATTAAAACTTTGTAGGAATATGAAAATGAAAAACAAATCTCCTTAAGTATGCCTCAGATTTTCAACGAACCCAAAAACAATTTAACAACTTACGGATACCTGAATAAACTTATCATTATTTCATAGCAGATAAGAACAGCAAACTCAGAAAATATCACAGAATCGTTGCTACGCAGCACTAATTTGAACCTTCTCGTAATGTCAATAAGGGCATCGAAAACATTCGAAATGTTAGCTTTGTGGGTCTATATTAATAATTCTCTAATACTTTTACCATGTCCACCCGGAGCGGAATACGTCGGGAAGAGGCTGTCAAGCCGACAAGATAAATTACTCGTGGAACAATTTATTGGCACATGGGCAGATTCAATTACACCATTGGATTTAATAGGCAAAGGCGTTTTAGTGTTATTAGTGCGGGCCATTGGCTGCATCCTCGATGACTGGGATAGATCTAAGGACGAATACTACTTCTACCAAATGCTAATGGTAGGATACTTTAGTCTGCGCAAACAAAAGCGTGAGCTTACTAGCACGACGTTCATTACACATCCGCACTACAACAGTTGTCGGGTATCTTAGCAATGTTTTAAATTAAAGTTGTATACACCTGTGTATATGTACAATGTTTTATTTATCTCGTCGTTGTCCATGTCTATATAAGAGTATGGCCAACGGTTTACCTGATGGTAATCACCACCGACCGTTGACAACTGCAACACAAGAGTCATTGCTGACGGGTTGCCGCTTTCGTCTGTGTCACTCTTAATCATCGTGAGAAACATAGCATACATACATACAAACATACATACATACATAGCATGACGCCCATAATCCCCGAAGGGGTAGGCAGACTCAAAGGGACAGCAGGCCCCTTTAATCACATTCAGCCAAAAATAAAACTGAGCTGGGTTGTGAAAGAGTAGTGACAAGTGGCTGGCTTGTCGCTTACACAATCACATACCCAAAACCCGACATACTATTGGTCACTTTTTACGACATGCTACGCAAGAAACACAGTTGGCACATTATTTTTTGATTCCCAGAGCAACACGGGAAACGTAGCATCATAGCATATTATAGGTATTCGCTGGTCAAGCTACTTGTGTAGCCACCGTGGCGACTAGGTGGCTCTACCACACACTCAACTTATAGATTCACATTACATCACATCAGATCTTACTAGTCATAATTGAGTCAATAGGCTAACCGTAAAACGGCTGATATTTTATTAATAAAATAGCTGGAGTACTCAGGTGGCAGTAAAATATACTTTCCAGTATCCATAGCATACAAACTACACTAGACATAAGTTCGTAGAGTATATAGCACTTTTCACATCAGATTTTTATCGTTCGCATAAAAAGAGAATGACTTTTCTCCAAAGGTTTCTTTGTTACGTTACCTGAACAATGAGAAGCCAAGTAGGCCCGATTAGAGCAAGGGGTCGCTCGGAAAATTATTGGGAGAAAATTACCGGGCTTTGTTGTAGAATCGAAGGAATACAGATGAAGACATTTCGCCGAAAGAGCGGAAGATTATTTTGTGATGAAGAGATAATGAGGGAGGAATTTCATTTAATCTGTACCTACCCAAAACAGGTCGGGGTTACTAACCTTTAGATGTCATCAACATTATTATCGGCTCTACTATGCTCACTGCTAGATATAGAGACTTCCCTATATATTTTAGATTGGTAATCGAAAATGTGTGACTACATATACTACTTATTTATGATCTGCAATGAACCAAATTAATATGTTATCCTATTCAATACATAAAAATACGTTCTAGCGAACTTCAAAATGCAGTTTACATTTACATTTATCGGAGTTGCCGCAAACTATGGTGATAGAGTTTGCACAATGGCATAACTCACAATTGTGAGTTTGCAACCACGATCCAAATTATGTGATTTCCTTGGCTTGCAAAGTGCAGAGCAGTAATCGTTCATGCAATACGCATAATTGGATAATTCAGGATTATGATTAATTTTATTTTTGGCTGAATATGTTTATGGGGCTTGCTGCCCTTTTAACTCCACCTACCCCTTCGGGGATTATGAGCGTAATATTATGTATGTATGTATGTATGATTAAAACAAATTCTGACAAAGTATATTTAGGGTCAATAGATGTACAGCGCCAATTAAACGTGCCATATCGTTGCTGATTTTGAACTTATTAGTATATTTTTGTATTTATTGGGGTATAATATTGCCGGTAGATTTAATTTGTGGTTGAGCGAACAGAGACAACCACGTCTTTGCTGGATAGTGTAGTATACCTCATTGAACAAACTGACTGATATTTTAGTTTCTACGGTTTAACTGAAAGAATAACGTGCTTTGCCCACTGACACTCAATCAAACTAAAAACAAGATCTTTTCAATCGTTTGAAAAGCACAGTCTGAATCAAAACTTCATGCTGAATCCACAAAACTTTGCACTTTCAACAAAAATATCAATTGAATTAACATAAAAATTCTTACCAGCTTGATTAAACTCCTCCCATAATGTTTATACAGTCTGAGAAGATCCGAAAGCTCTCAGCCGTGTCCTCGTTGAGCCATCACTTTGCCCGCAGTCAGGTGGAAGTTATAATGCACTTTCTGTTAACTTAAGGGATATTATGAAGTTTTCACAGAAAATTCGTTGGCGTCTGAAGCCGAGATCTACACTGGTCACAGTATCTGGAAGGGTTTGAGAAGAGGCAATCATGACTGAAATCAATGTTATGAAATTATTTGTCTAAATTCAGTAAATTAAAGCATCTTTAAGCGATACTCAAAGAGTGGCATCGGTCGGTTAATTTCTACCTCATAAATAGTGTTGCCGAACTATCGATAGTTGACCTCAGAAATCATCTATAATATCGATAGGCCTATTGATACTATCGATACTATCGATAGTATCGATAGCTCAGTTTGGTAAAAACTATCGATAGTATCGATAGTATTGAAGCTCAATATCGAAATTACGATCGATAGTATCGATAGTATCAATAGGCCTATCGATATTATAGATGATTTCTGAGGTCAACTATCGATATGGCCATGACTATTATAATAATATTGATACTATCGATAGTATCGATAGGGCTATCGATACTATTGCTTTTGCCCAACTATAGACTATCGAGAGTGGACTATCGAGCGGCAACACTACTCATAAATATAAAATTAGCCCTTGATGCCTATAGTTACTTTTGTATTACATATTAGTCTTACTAATATTTTTTAATAACATCTTGGCATTACGGGTATGTATGGTGTAAAAGTCACCGTTATTTCTCTACGATAGCGATTTATGTGGCAATAATGCGATGGGGCAGATCGCTGATTGATGCAAGTGTCGGTGCTACCTCAGGCAGAGTCCGTGCATGCATCAATCAGACCGCCTCCTCTCTGGACAATATGAGCCCATTACGAGCAACTTGTCGGTTCATTAACGCAACATAAATAATTTTTTAGTATCGCCGGTTAATTGGTCCTCATTTGTAACCATGAGGAAAATAACCAATAGAGCGGATGTGTAATTAAGCTGGTGTGAGAAATTGTTGCCAATAAGATGTTGTAGACACTGAGTTCCAGGTTTATAGCAAGCTACTCATTTCGTCGAAGCTTGTATATCTTGGTTATTTTTGGATGTTAGTGACAAATCATTGATTATGACTTCGAAATTAAATCGCCTGTAGTCTATAGGTGCTCAATAATGGCAACAAAAATGCAAGTAACATTGATTAAAAAAATATTGATTGATTGATATATATTTTTTGTTCATAACTAGCAATTTCTTGACTAGCGTGATATTCTAATCCTCATCAAGGTCCGTTTTGCGAACCATTGACAACATGCCTAATTAGTTATATTCGATAGTTTATTTAAAATTATGGTTAAAGTTAAGTATAATTATTTATAAATCTTTCTCTTAAAAGATCAGTAGTGATATAGCACATGAATAAAATTGGTACAATAGAAATACTGGAAATTAATTATTGGCTACTTCGTGGTTGTACATATATGTATACTGTTCTGACTTTTATTGGGTTATTTTAATATATGATTTTAAATTGAGGAGCTTGATTATACATTGAAGCATCTGCCAATTTACCATAAAACTAAAGGCTGTAGGTTTCAATGTAATGCAATGCTACTGTACTGGGGCCAAATCGTTGAGTGAACATGTCTTTTTGTATTTGATCGAAATAAAATACCGTTGTTTTAAGGTTAGGTTAATAGTCTTTTTTGGATGCTCTATTTGAATTAGACTACGTATTTTTTAACATCACTACGGTCAGGGTAACTGCCGCCTCATCTCAAATTTCGAACACCTACAATTTCACAGTTTGATACCTATAATTTCGAATTTAATTTGAATTTCAGTTCAATTAATATAATTCATTTATCAGGCCTCAAAGAAATTAGGAAAGGAGACCGAAAATAATGTTACAGTTACGGAATATAATGACCACAACAATGATAATAAATCAAAATTATCTTCCACGTCTCGTTTCAAAACGCTTGCCCCCATCCAGCAGTTGGTACTATGAATCACGAGCATTGAACCTTCAGAATAATGAAGCCAGAATTTCTGTTTAATGGTCGTAATTTGTAAAAGGTGTATTGGCTTTTAAGTCAACAAAATGGCTTCGAAATTGCTGCAAAGAGCGTCTGAGGCGAGACTTGTGAAGGATGCGTTTCATTTGCTGTCAGAGGAAAATCGCTTAGCGCCAGGCTGCAATAGCATTTCAGAGTTTGCAGATGAAATTATACGACTACATGCGCTTGTAGTACTCGTTGTATGTACATGGTATTTCCTCGAGCAAATCTAAAATTGTATAGATATTCTTGTTTAGAAATAACTACCGGGACTGAATGTGATATAGACACATCAAAAAAGTTTGTGAACACTAGCATAAGCTAATATAATTGTATGAATTTAACTTTATTAAAAAAAAAATTTGGTTGTGTGTTTTATTTTAATAGAAATACCACAGAAATACCCTGTTTGAAATTAAAAATATTTTTTTTATTATGTTTTATTATCAAAAATTGAGTAATTAATCATAATATAATTGTAACAGGAATTTGATAGAAAGAAAAATACTGTTTAGCCAAACTTAAGCAATAATTTATTAATAAAAGGTTTATATTCAATATCATATATTCTATTCTATATTTTAAATAAAGAATCTAATAAGAAGAAAAAGTCATAATATAATCTACCGTAACAAAAAAGATTTCGATTTTTCAAAGTGTACGCAAACTTTTTTTTATGTGTGTACATACATCTACAACATGATGGTTAGGCCAACGGCTTGGTTCACAAACGTATAGCCTATGTACTTACATGTAGAACGCGTTCTGTTTCGGTAGCATTATTTTACGTACGAGCAAGTTGACGACAAAGAAATAGGTAAAATCGGGAGGTGGCACCTCCCGATTTTACCTATTACTCGCTTACGCAAGCTGGTTTTATGCAAGCGAGTTGACGAATAAGTCTTTCTAATTACAATACAAAGTTAAGTTTATAATCGTATTCTCGTTTGTATCTGTGATGATAACTAGCTTATTTCTAAAACAAATTAGCTTCACTTGTGAAGTGCAGTCACTCATACCTCATATATGCTAATAAGTAGGTACCTACCTACTTACTCATACGCTATTCGAATAACAAATAAAATAATACATGCATACACAACATCACGCCCATAACCCCTCAAGGGGTAGGCAGAGTCTAAGAGGCAGCATGCCCCTTCAACCACATTCAGCCAAAAAAATAAGGCCGGGCTGGGTTAGATGGAAAATTGTAAAAAGCAGTGATAAGCGGCTAACCTGTCGCCTACACAATCACACACCCAAAACTCGATATACCATTAGTCGCCTTTTACGACATGTTATATAGACAAGAACCACAGTTGGCTTATTCTTTTTAAGTCCCAGTCAAACATGGGTCAGTGGGCTGGGTTGGATGGAAAGCTGTGAAAAAGGAGTGACAAGTGGCTAGCTCGTCTCCTACTCGAGTCACATATCCAAAACCCCGTACACCATTAGTCGCCTTTTACGACATGCTAGGCAAGAACCACAGTAGGCACATTCTTTTTTTTTCAAGGCCAAGTCCCAGACTAGATTATGGGCGTGATGTTATGTTATGTTATGCTATCGTTTCGACATTTATAAATGTACCGAAAGTCTAGTTCAAAGGGTATCGCTAGATTAAGAATCATGACATTCCAGATTTAGGTCCAAGATATCCGTCCTTTGACACTTGGCCATATGGTATTATAAAAATAAAAGACTATAGAAGTAATACTATTAGTATGGTCAATTTACACATAAAAATAGTGATCAAATAACAAAAATTCCGACAAAGCCAAATATCAGTAGAGACCTTGTGCTTACGTACGTCAAAAAAAAGCGCCAAGTACACAACCTCACAGGTGGTGTAGGAATGTGGGCATAATATGTAGAACGTGCGTAAGAGTCACGTACAATCGCGATTTCTCAAGAATGGTGGTTCTTAGAAAAAAAATAGATAATTTTTAGATACACAACTTTAGTCTATACTTCAGACTTTTTTAATAAAACTTACCGTTTTTGAGAAAATCCCAAAAAACCTGAAATTTTGACCTGTGACCCCGAATAACTTTCTTAGTACATATGGGATTGAAGGGGACTTTTAAAACCTTATTTGTAATGGTAAACCCAAGGTCTGTACCCATATTTGGTTTTGTCGGAATTTCAATTGTCTAAATTGGCCGGACTATATACTAAAATTATATTATAAAAAGCAAGAGGAAAATTTAAGTAATTAAAAAACAATACCGTATTTTTTACAATTTCACAGTTTGATATTGATAGTTTAGAAACAATCAAAAAATAATACGTAAAGTCGTAAATTAGTTTTCTTGTACATATTTTAAATAGATTATAATATTACGAGCTCATTATATACGATGTTGATAATCTTATGGTGACCAAACAACATCACGCTCGCAATTGCCGAAGGAGTAGACAGAGTCAAACCACCTTAAGCTATAAAAAAGGCTGAGCTGGCTTATGCGAAAAAAGTAATTTAATACTCGTTTACTCGTAAAATAACAAAACGGCCGAATAAATCCTAATACGTATTTAATCAAACTACTTACGTAACTTAGAATTTCCGTCATGTTTATACGAAATATTGGATACGTGGCTCATGTAGTTCAGAGACATTAATTAAAGGAGGCTGCCATCGCAAGAAGGCGTCTCTGAGATCAGACAAGCTGCAAATATCCAAGATAACAAGAGCCTGGCAGCCTCTCCAGTGCCCCGTATCATGGTATCTACTTTCAAGGCAGATCTTGTCTGTTCGGGGACCAGGGTATAATGGAGAATCTCGATACACACGCGTCCAATAGATTAGTTTAATTATAACACGCTCTTAATAAATGACACTATCTTTTGTGAGCTTAGTTCGGAAATTATCTATTCTGGGCGTGTCTATTCGTGGAGTTTGATAAAATCGTGAAATTCTCTTGTTTATATTGAGAATTTTGCACGTTAAATTGGTTTTGGTTCTATTACTTTGTTTGCAAGTTAACAAAGACTAAATCTAAACGTTATTGCACATTTGTAACTTAGAAGCTAAATTTTACCAATATTAAATAACTTTTCTAGCAAAGTTTGTGTTAATATAATTTGACATAATAAAGTCGTTTGTTTATAACCGGTCATTATTTTATTCTAATAGTGTGAACATAGCTTATTTTCTAGCGTTATTTTGTTTAGTCGGAGCCCAGTTGGACCATGGTGTTCGATTTAGCAAGTCCGATTATCACAATAAAGCGAGTACAATTCGGTTTTCGTCACCTTTAAAGAGGAACCAGACCTATTGCATCACGGTTAGGTACACATCCATTATCAATTAAATTAACAGTTTCCATACAATGTTATCCATTACCGCTGAGCTAGTTGTACTTTAGATTTGAGAAATCAAACAGAAACATGCCCGTCCTTGAATCAACACCCGTTCCGCATAAGGCATATCCGTACCATCGCGCTGCCACCGCTGAGATTGTTCGCCGTACATTTATTTAAAAGTAGAACCTTTCCTTTATAAGCGATATTTTAAACAATAGACGCATATTTCACGCGTGCCGCTCAACAAATATCGGTGACTGTCATCAATCAGGCTCGCTGAACAGAACGAACATATTGACGACGCGTTTTGCCAGCACCCGATGTGTTTATAGCGTGTCGAGTAGACGCACTCGTATGTTCCAACTAATAGTAAATTGTTGCGTAAAACGTGACGCTATAAATGGCTTACGCGTCATCACTCTTCGCTGGAATATTCGTTTCGTGGGACTCAAAAGTGTGCAAAAAACGTTTTAAAAGATTGGTCCAGTAAGCTTAAAATATTATTGGCATTGTCTCAAAAATGTACTTGCTTAAACTTTCGTACTCTAGTTGAACCGATTATGAAGTCAACGAAGACGTATCACACAGTACGACAGACGTAGCACAAATCTAGAGCTAATATATTAGAACAGACCGACCCATATTTAACGTTTAACTGATAACTGAACTCTAAATATACTTGAGCTTATGCTTATAAAAAAATTAAAAAAAATCAATCCAAGAAAAGCTAGTCTAAATAAAAGAAGAAAACCACAATTATACTATAACTGACCGAACATCTTAACGTTTGTCATCTACTAAATTCTTGAACTTCTTCATCTTCTCGCTTAAAATAAAAAAGTAACAAAATCAATCAAATAAAAGTAGCTAACCTCAATCCAGATCGTGTCAAGTCAATAACCTCCCTCCGGTCAGAGTTCGCGTCGGGTGCACTGCGGATGCAGGCACACGCAGTCAGCCCGAGTGGCTACTTATGTTAACAACCTGATACTGGAGACTCTACTTGTGGCGCGTTAATAGCTCATTGAACTGTTGCTTGGTGTTGCTACACTAGGTATTGTGTTTAGTACTAGGTATAACTAACGGGAGTACTTGACGTCTTGCTCCGTTGTCAACAATAACTAAACTTGGTGTATGTGTGTTAAACGTACAGAAGTTTTAATGCCGACTTAGACTTGCAATGTGAATTTTCTGGAACAAATTTATGACACAGAAAATTTACATCGGCTAATTGTTTGAATCTGAAGAACGAGTTTGGAGAGCTTAGCAGTTTGGTAAATCTTTAGGAATAATATGGCAGAAGTAATTGCATAGTCCAAGAAAATAATCCTTTACCTAACTAAAAACGAATTTTGAGGTAAATGAGAAGGTGTTATTAAAATATTTGTTACACCTTCTCGGGGCTGATTTAAAAAAAAAAACTTTCACAGTTCGTTTTTAAATCATTCAAAGTAACTTTATCAAAAATTTAAGTATTTACCTCAAAATTCGTATTTAAATTTTTATTTTGGATTCATAAAAAACTTTTACAGTTTGCTTCGTTCGATGCTGGGAGAACCAGGTTTTAAATTGTTTAATGTCACAATCTACAAAGATTCAATGTGTATTGTGTATGATACAAGAAATTTATACCAGAACAAATGAACAGTCTATACCTATAAAATATGGAATCTTGTTGTCGCTATTTCTCGTTCCTAGTCATACCGACGAGACATAGCGTACCATTCCTAATCGGGTTTCATTAGTTCGGAGGACAAGAATTTTAGGCATTAAACAATAATAGCACTATTTCGCCAAAGGACTGTGTTTTTGGAATTCTCAATATTCATAGTCAATATTGTCTACCAACTAGATTATATGGGATAATATGCGAGCAATCCGTTATATGTAAACTTGTGGTAAGGGTAATAAATTCTTCACATGATTGGCTCTAAAATATGGCTTTAATCAAATTTGGTTTTGCCACTATTTATATTACAATTTAATGGATATTATTGAAACCCCTAGACGTTAATCAACTTTTGATTGATGGCTTTTACAAACATTTGATTTTAGTTTGGCGAGTTTTAGTTCGTTGACTAAAATAGCAAAGTTCATATGGCTTGGTATATTGATTATATATTAGCACCTCAAATAAATATCATATAAAAATTCATTGATGGCTAGGTCTCACGGACGGTTCAGAATATGAGAGTTTCACATACAGAAAATAAAGGCGACATGTCATGTAAACAAAGCAACAGAATATTTTTCAAGACCAAAAAATGCTGACAAATAAATAAACATTTATTAAATAACATCGTATACATCTGTCTGATTCAAAGTTTAACACCTTGTGATATGAAAATTCAGCGAAGAACTACAAACAGTTGGACTTAAGATAAATACCAATCAGTACTGAAACGGGGATCGAATCAGCGCCCTTTGCATTCGACGCGAATTTGAACCGTTGCACTAATGAGGGTGTCAAATATTTAGCAAAACAACTTTTTTCATAACTGTCATTCTAATATCAACAGGACAAAATTCATTGTCCAGTTGACATTAGAAAGTATTTTCTTATCGTTTATTTACTAGCGCACCCATCTCAACAACACGCTTAAGACTATCAGCGTGTCCACACATGGCGTCTTAATATCCATTGCGGCGCGTAACCTGGCCGGGAGCGTGGGGCGAGAGATACGCGCCGGCCAGCGGTTTAGGGTTTAAGTACGTCTTACTGATGCTTTTAGCGGCCCGATACTGCCTGGTAATGCGAGATGGGAATTTTCTTTGTAGGGGGTGGGCGGTTGAGTGGTTTTTTTCTATATAATTGGCGCGTTAGTGAAGAACTATTGGTTTTGCACGTGCTACGGCTAAATAACGATAGTTTAACTGCCATATCGAGGTAATATTAAAGTGTAAGTATTTGGTGTTGCCTTGTCCCGTTGCATAGTGAAAAACAGCCCGCGCTTATTGACCACCTGATAACCACCCGCGCTCTGATAACAATACAAAAACGGTCTGACGAGACGCGCTTCACGAACGCGCGGGCGATCAGTGTGACTCTGAAACCAGCCTTAATAACGTTTTACTGATGCTTTTAGCAGTTTGGTACTGCTGGGTAGTGCAATATTATACTTAGAAGTTAAGCGGTGGTTGAATGGTAGATTTTCATGTTATTGGGGAGTCAGCTAGCGAGTTATAATCTATAAGGCTATATAATACTGATAAAGGTGACAGTCTGCTTTTTATCACAATACAATTGATTGTTCCACCGGACACACGATAGGGTCCTTCTAACTCACTGAATTTTTAACAAATGCGAGTGGGGTCGCGGCCAAATTCTAGTGTTATATACCAGTAAATCAAGGACGGAATATAATCCAAGGGAAGTTCCAAAGATTAAAGACGTTTTCCTTGTTGAACTGAACGCATTATAAAAAAGGTACGGAACTCTCAGCTTTTATTGTCTTTTAAGTCTCATACCGCAGTAACTTCCGTTTCCGCCAAGTTTTTTATTTTAATTCTCCTTATTACTTACGAAATGAGCCGGAACTTTTGTTTTGAGTTCAAAAGTTAAAATGGTTTAGTAATTATGTCTCTTAATAAAGAGTTCTAATTATTCTTACTGCAGGGTACCGTGTTAATAATACTGTTTTTTTGTATTACGTTCCACGAAAACTTATTTTTTAATGTGTATATATATTTTATTCTCGAAGGGGATGGGGATGCGTTTGCTTTAATTTTTGCTAATATAATCACTGAATTGAGTACGTGCTCGAGTTTGAATATGAGGCGTACGTCCATTGAGCTACCACCGCAAGGAAGAAAAACCACTTAATATGATAACAAGAATTAAAAAGCCAAAGACAACCATTTAAGAGCCGACACGAAACAGCCGCCTGATCCCGTGGCTCCGTACAAAGACAATGGCAGTTTATTTATATTTGCACGCTAAGTCTTTCCGTAAAAGCTCGTTAGGCGACAAAGCCTGTTTATTGCCTCTCACCTTCCGCTTTGTTATCATTATGAACCGGCCGAAGATTTTAAAAAGAAAACCCACTGCGTATATTTCATTTGGAAGTTGATGAATTAACGAGACCCATATTAGTCCGGGACTTGAATATAATGTACCAACTATGTACTCGCCTAGTATGTCGTAGAAGGCGACTAATGGCATATTGGGAGTTAGGTTTATTAAGATATTGGCCCGCCCCGACTTCGCACAAGTGGACATTTATTTTCTAACGTAAACTAACTTTTATCAAAATGATGACTGTGTTAATCAGGGATAATGTAGCATTCTAATGGTGAAAGGATTTTTGAAATCGGTTTACTAGTTTTTGAGTTTATTCTTTACATACATACAAATCCTTCATCTTAATAATAATAGTGTAGATAGTGTAGATGAGAGGTCTACTGTGAGAGAATAGGGATGATGACTGCATTAAAAAACTATAATTCTATTTAGTCCGTCAGTAAGATTATACAAAAATACAGGACACATATTTTTCTCTTCAAATATCAAATGAACAAAAAATCACAAAGATAAAGAGCATCATAGTTTTGGAATGAGGGCTTGCGACGTCACTATTTTGTAAAAAAATTACGAAAGCGTGACGTCACGCGCAACTTGAATGCATTGTACCTTCGTCAATGTTTGTTTGAAAAATAAATAAAAAAATACGTGTTCAACATTGTTTTATAATGTAACTGACGGACAAAACAGAATTTTTTAGACATCTAGCCTATTTTACATCTCCCCGGATTAAATGGTAGGTAGTTGGCCAAATAAAGATGACAACTTTAAATTCATTATCTCTTACATAACCCTTACCTCCCTAAAAACTGCAAAATAGAGTGATGAAATTGCAGATTAATTAATAAAATAGACATAGACAACTGCTATAAATCTATTAATAATTTAATTATTGCCTATTAAACTTGGTAAGCCCAGTGCGGCATTTATATGCAATGTTACACTCTAACTTAATATAGGCTGAAATATGCCTGGTTTTATATAACATATTTATAACTATTTATTAGATACTACCTAACTCGTATACTCCATAATTTTTTTTTTCAATAAATAACAAATGGTAACTAAATCTAACCCTCGATCAAATAATATTAAAAACGTTTTGTAAGCGCACAAGATCAAAACAATCCAGAACTAACGGATACAATTTTCCAATAAACCAATTTCGCGTCAGACATTACTAGAAACGAAAATCACCAGCACAAAGGTTAGGACTACGTGCGTATAATATTAAAATTTACTTGGTACCTTACCCGTAAAATTGAATCGCAATACCCGAAACAAGGGTAATAGAAAAAGTGCGAGTAGTTTGTGTTCGAAGAGGGTGATATATGAAAACCGGCCAATTGCGAGTTGGATTCGCGCACGAAGGGTTCAGTTCCATTATCTTTACAACATTAGACACTAAACAACTGAATATTATGTGAATATTTCAAGCGTCTATCTGTGAACCTACAGAACCCTAAAAAAATAATTGATGCTTTCGAACGAGAGAAAGGTGTGCGATCGTAACGAAGTGGTGCGTAGACTTCTAAGAAAGCACACAAGCTAAATTAGCATAAAAAACAAACACAAGTATTCATTATTGCTGAATGATTTTTCTGGGTGGGGATCGAGCCAACGCAACTCTTGGAATAGGGTCCGTATCGAATGCGCTATCGCATATCCGTCACGCGGTATTGTCTTTGTGGCAACGAATTTCACGTAGACAGAGATCCAGAGAAAAACAGTTTTCAATAAAAGTCAAAGTAGGATTTTAATCAACTCTCTTTTAATATCGTTATTAACACCAGATACCACCGTTTTTTTATCAAACATACGTACAAAGACGAACGTATGTAAAATCATTAATAACCTCTTTTCTAGGAAAGCTGTTGAAATACCTGTCGGCGATGTTCCCGAAAAGTTAAAAATACTAAGCATTTTGAATGACGTTTCATTACAGTGAAGTCAATTACACGGAACCGGGTATATACAGTAGGCTATATTTCAGCCGTAGCAGAGTAGCGTTCATTTAACTTCATATCGTGAATGGGAAAAAATTTCATTAATGTACAAAATGGAAAATGAGAAACATAAATTGTGTCGTAAATATTCGTTTGTGCACACCTTTCCGTTTTGTTGTTTTTGATATTATTTGGGACAATTGGGACCGTGATGAAATTGGGTTTGAGTGATATATCTTGTCGGATTATGTTCCAGACACGTGAGATCTGACGCGTTATGAATACTGACGCGCTACGAATTTATGCTTTATATTATATTGAGCAAATAAACATTATTACAGTTGTCGCAATGTCAATTAACGGTATCCTTGTACGGTTCATTTTATTTCAATTTTAAAAAAATAATTAGAATAAATGTATACGGTTTATGATTTTTTTTCATAACCGCGCAACTCATATAACCCTATTTGGGATTTGTGGCTGAAACTGGTACAAGAAGTTTATTTCTCCTTGGAATCTGAGTCCTTTAGATAATATTAAACATTAGTCATTAGTAGCTGTAGCTGTAGCTGTTAATCATAATCTATACTTATATTATTAAGCTGAAGAGTTTGTTTGTTTTTTGCTCCCAATCTCAGGAACTACTAGTCCGATTTGAAAAATTATTTGAGTGTTAGATAGTCCATTTATCGAGGAAGGCTGTAGGCTATATAACATTAACCATAAACGCGGGTGAAACCGCGGGAACAGCTAGTGTAATCTAAAAAACCTTGCTCTCACATCGTCTCGTCGCAAGGCAAGCCGCGGTATATACTGTTGTGGTCAAATTATAACATTTCAATATCGTTTTTTTTAAATAGACTTGTTAATTTTCTTTGTTTGTTTTAAGAAATATATACACAACTATATAGGTTGTCTACCTATGTCTATATATGTTGCTGTGGAAGACGACGTTGATAAATAAGTGTAATATTCCTGTTAAATTAATATATTATGCGACTCCTTACTCTCTTCAAATTTTTTATTAAGTGTTCGTATTAAGGTACGGAAATTGTTAAATATTTTTGAAGATTTTTAGGCGCTCATTAGAGAAAATTTGATTAATTTTATTACCTTAATTGCGACGAAAAGCTTCGTGTTCGTTTATGCTCAGATCTTCGTGATTTATTTTGAGATCAATTAATGTTTCACATCAAAGAGATCCCTATCGTTCATTTGACTTAAGTAAAGATGGCGCTGGGAAATTACAGAAAATTGAAAGTAAACGACATTTTATAGGGTAAGTCGCTGATAAGATGAAAGTAGGGTGCTTCGGTGTAATGGGAGAGATGTTTGATTTAATATACCAGCCAGGTGCACCTTAAGACTTGGCTTCAAATTATTTTTTCGACTGATTGCATTAGTCAAAGGAAATAAACCTAAACTTTTTTTCTTGTGATATGTTTAAGGTCATATTTTAGGTACTGGTTTGTTAGCATTGTTTGAAAATAAAATGGCAATATAGTGAATTTATAGCTTTATTGTATTAGAATTAGAACGTATATACAAAGATGAGCAGTTTATATTGTTTCGAACATGAGTTGTTTTTATTGAAATGAGGAAAATCCAATGAAAAAGCCTTAGACCGTCGCCATAAACTTCTTTGCGGCTCTTTGTCATGATATTCCGTAATAAAAGAAGTCGTTTCTTTGATCCCGGGCATTAGATGACATCGCTTATTATTATTGGTCGTTTATTCATACACGGAATTAGACAGTGAAGTTAAGTTCAAAGCCTAAAAGTTAATCGATGTAGATATGCGGTTTTCGTTTGTTATATTTATTATTATTTAAATATTTATTATATTCAAGGATTATACCAATAGGTATTGATCAGATAATGTTAATCTACTGATCATTAAGCAATATGTTAAATTTAAATAGATATTGATTACAAAATCTCCTGATTGAAACGGGAAAATCTGAATTGTAAATGCGAATAAAGTTGTGTTAAAGGTCGTCTCGAAATACATTTAGAAAGCTTTTTATAATGGAAGTCATAAAATGTTAATGATATTAACTAATAAATTATGCACTTAGATGGTAAAAAGGGACGCTTTGCGTTATATTTCGTATTTGTCAAATTGTTGCTTCAAATGAAGTGCATTTCATAAGCATCGACGATGTCGGGCATATATTCGTCGTTTGACATTTAGCGTCGATGATGAATAGGTTCTAGGGAAACTAGAATCGTAATAATTTTTCGAAATAATAGATATAGAGCACTTTTTTATTTTATCCTTGTTTTAGTGGTAAAGCATATAATTAAGATGAGATGAGAGGCATATATAGAAATCAAAACTTTTTAGTTAAAAATCCATGGTTTGGATCGGATCTATTGACAATGATTTATAAGGCATAAAGCACCAAAAAGTTTGTGTCAAATATTTAGGGATTTTGAGTGTTTTTCTCACAAGATTTCAATAAATACACTTATCGACAAGGTGCTGAAGTGATTTTACAATGGACACGCCTAACTTTGAACCCTCAACGAATTCTCTGGTAGACAGACATACGGTTACTTCTGTTCAGACGGAGAACAATTTGTTTGGTATGTAGGAGAACAGGGAGGTTGCTGTCTCCTGTTCATATTAAATCCACCCGATTTTGTATGAATAAACCGAGCAGTTGTTAAGCAGGCCGATAAGTTTTGTTCATGTCTAGTCAGGTTTCGACAATGAACCTAAAATGCAACTAAGGATCATCGCTATCTTCGCAAAGATATATTCGTAATAGTAAGAAAATTACGACACATTTTTTATCTAACTAAATATATTAGCCAATAATAAAAAAAATCAACCAACCGCAAACTGATATATTTAAAAAAACATATTTATTCAAGCGTGATTACTTTAGGAACTGAAAAGGAAATTAGGTTTTCTGGGCCGCTCCTAATTTCCATATACTTTATGAAAGTCATGCTAAAACCCTTTAGCTGGGTTCAAATTATATACCAACTTATATTATACAAAGATGTGTAAATAGAACACGGTTTTATTGCTTTCAGACGATGACGCGGCTGGTCTCTTAGATGGTGCACTGGATTTGGAAAGCGTAATAAGAGAAGGTCAAGCAGTTGAAAAGAAAGATCAACAAATCAACAACCAACGTCAGGGAGATGCCAAGCGTACACAGGATACGCCGCATCAGCCTTGTTCCTGCTGTAGCGATAGTGGTATGTAAATATAACTTATCGTATTTTTTTTTAAGCAAGTTAGAAATGACAGAACTAGTTATAGATTTCATTTCCCGTATACAGGAAAGAAAAGTAAATGTATCTTATAGGTGTGTAGTTCAAGAGTTAATCGTGTCATATTCATAGATTTAGGATTATTTGCGAAGTCAAATAATTCTAAATCTATAGTCTTATTCTCTGGGGAATTTATTCTTCCAGGATTTTGTTTTGTACCTAATTGTAATAAATTCTCTCTATGGTTCTAAAGGTAATTCATTTGTTACCTAAAATCCAAGTTACCATTAGAATTTCGTTACTTAGGGTAAAACAAATAAGCATAAGGCCAGGATAATAGTAAGCGGCCACAGTAGCATATGGACATTTGCCACATCTATTGTCTAATGTGCAGTTGCTTGCATTTTATGCCTTGGATTTGAGGCAGTACTCCTCGCATGCGAGACGCTCTACTGAGCTACCATCGCTTTTTATCACTTTGTTACGTGCCGTAAAGGTGGTGATATAGTCCCATGCCTCGGGACTGCAGCGGAAGGCCGAGGCGTGACGGACGGGACGCGTCCGGCGGACGCTCCGCGCTAACCGCGCGCTGGAACGATAGCATGTGGCCGTCACCAACTATAGTGCACGGTGCAGAAAAGTCTCACACGCTGTAATAATGTACCGCATTGCTTCTGAAACGTATTTCGTCTGCCCGCTTTGAGAATCAATTTTCAGCAACCATCTACTTTTTGACACAGCCTGCAAAAGGGAAATTATCGCCTTTCTAGCGTTGCCCCATACTTAGCCGTGCTCCGAATAGAATATGATTCCGGATTTACCAAGTCTTATTTAATGAAGCGACCTGCTATCGGATCTTCGTTACCTTTAGGTATCTAAATCTATCACGGTATGGTGGATACCCTCTTATGGTTTGGAATAATATTTTGAGGTAATTCGACAACCAAAAAGGTTGTTTTTAAAGCCAAAAAAAAACAATGTTTGGATGGAAACAGCAACAAAGCTGACAAAAATAATATTTTAAACAATTTAAATTATTGAAATGAAATGAAACGAAATTGTCTTTATTTACGTAGGCTTTAAAAAAGCACTTATAAATAGTCAGAATGAGATCAATATCTACCGGGTCAAAATTAACTATGTCATCCCCATACACTTATGAAGTGGCTATTTTTGTAAAAATTAATCCAAGCTTTTTTGTAAGAAAGACCGATGTAAGCCACCGTCGTCAACGTGACGAAAGTAAACTGGCTGACTGACCCAATTTTGTACATGTTTTTCTTACTCATATTTTTACAAATAAAATATCTTTATCTTAGATAGGCCAACAAGACAAATTAGATCATGGTTACACATCCGTAGTTATTTGAATGTATGTGTTTCTTCACGATGCTTTCCTTCCCCGTCGAGCAAGTGGCTTCTGTCAAGGTCAAAAACAAGACAAAGCCATCCAGGATCCTATCGTAGTTAAAAAATTTAATATAGTCGTAGACAGGTTCTATTACTTTAAAATATCAGAAATCCTAATATCGCATCGACACCTCCTATGTCTTCCAATTTCCTTGCCGTCTCCTGTAGGTATCTAGTGCCCATTAGGGGCATTATCGCCCACTTTGAGAAAGACTGGTGTACGGTAAAGTTGGTTTTGTGGTGTCTCGTGACTCGGGGCGGGGCGGCGGAAGGCTGAGGCGGCGCGTCGCTTCCGCCGGACGCCCTGATGCCTGTCTTGAAATGCTGGTATGTGCAGCAACAACAAACTCGAGTTATTTTAATAAGTGCAGCTAACTATTTCACAGTGGATACCGATTTTCTGTAACACCAAATGCTTAGAATACGTTAAGGACTTTTTAAAGCGATTTCATCTCATTTTAAAATCATACTACAGTTTTACAAAAATAATGACATTTATTAGTGTATTGGTCAGCATATCAGTAGTCAAAAACTATTGCTATATCGGGCCAAATAGGTGCATCATACGGACGATTCATGAAATCGGGTAAAGTTTGCAGCATTGATTTAGTAGTCAATATACTATTGCCATTTTGGGCCAAATTGGTGCATCGTAAAGAGAAGACATAAACACAGATAAAAGGTTTACCTATTAATTGATTACAGGTCTTTTTACAATAGTCTGGTATTATCCAGTATGTTTTTGAAACTAAAACTACATGTTTATATCAGTCTTTTTAGGCACTAATATGATACGCACATACATATTTATAAAAAAGGAACACAGATTAATTAATAATTAGTACTCCTCAGCATGCCCTTTGATAAAGCGGAAACGGTGAGATAAAGGTATGGGTAAAGTTATAACAACTACAAAACAATCCGAGGCTAAGTCTTTCATCAGGATAAAGTACAAAGAAATTAGCAATGTTCGTTAACGTTCGACCGATTAGAGGTGTTCAAATGAGCCGAACTCTTAACGTGCAATTTCTCTTGTCCGTTAATTAATTCTTCTTCATTAGGCAAAATCTCTAACCTCTCCAAATTGAAGAGGACAATTAAACGAGAATATATTGTTTACGATTGCGTACTCACCGAACGATTTTTTCTAGCAAAATCCTCTGTAAATATAACCAACGTTTTGTGTGTTTAGTAGAGGGAAAACGCTGCTTCACGTTCCATTATGGAAAATAAATAAAGCGTAAAGCTGAAATTATTTCAACTCTTAAACGGAGCCGAGGTGGTCGCCCGTGACTCAGCAGGTCCACAGGCCTGTATTTGAACAATAGTTGTAGGCAAATTGTCTAGCCGCTTTGTCGATGAATTGTTTTAAATTTACAATACATAATTAAAAAGCGGGGTTGGTAACGGCGCCCACATTTAATGCTGCTGAGGGGGCATATTCATATAGATTTGCAGCCTAATAAATGCTTATATTACAACATCAATGATAATTTAGGTAATACTATCCAAAGTTATTAGTATTACAATACAGAGAGCCTACTAAAACGATCTTATTAAACATAAGATAATACATAACATAACGCCCATAATCCCCGAAGGGGTAGGCAAAGTCAAAGGGGCAGCAGACCCCTTCAACCACATTCAGCCAATAACAAAACTGGGCTAGAAAATTGTGAAAAAGTAGTGACAAGTGGTTATCTATTAAACAACTTGGATATTAAAAAAATATTGTTTAAGCTAAATAAAGGCAATATAAAATACGTTTTCTTTCGTCCTGGGTGGTGAAATTACGGCCTATGTAGCTTTTAAGTCATGAAGTTAACGAGTCTACGTCACTATGACGTACGACTGCGACTATTTTTTGACTCAGTAAGTTTTATCATAAGAAGGGCGGCGGTAGTATTTTTTGCGAGCGTTGGCAAAAACTGCACACATATCATATTCTTGAAACAGATGTTAAAGGATACTTTAGAATTATATGTTCCAATAAATAAAAAAGTTGCCCGTTTTGTCTCGTGCAAAACATGGAAGAGAAGCGAATATTTGTCGTAATTTTATACTAATTTCTTCAATGTTAGACCAATTTCTTCAGCTAGACGTATCCCGATTATCTTTCGATTTCCGATTCCCACTCTCGTACAGTTCCCACATTGACGATTCAGCGTGGATCAATACGGCGTGTGCGGCAACACAATACAACAACCGCTGACCGCACGCTCATTAAAACGGCCGCGTACAAAAAACCTCTATCGAGTTTTCAGTGCAAAAACGCTCGACAATTTATTCCAGGGCGGGTTGGGCATCACTAATCGGCGTCATCAATCAGCTGGTTCGGGCGCGATCGGATCAAGTGACGGACACGCGCTCCCCCCTCCCACCGGGACCCCTTTAATGCCTCTATGCCAGTTAATACCCAGTGCGAGTGGTGACTGCGCTGGGGAAAATGCTTTGGTCTGTCTGAGACTGCAGACTTTGAACTTTCTCGCAAGTTTCCCTCTAGTTATATCGTGTATTGAGTTCTGTTTGTTTCTTACATATGTATTAAGAATGAGTTTCTTCCATCGTTCTTGTGACCAGAGTTGTTCTCTATAAATAGTAGATATTTGTTAGTATGGATTTGAGGGGTTTTGATTTTCCATCTTATATAATTTGTGTCATCGTTAGAATGCCACGATAGTAACATTGGGGTATAGCGCTTGGTCATAGTGTGACTCCTACAGTTCATGGTGAAACGGATTTTTTATGATCTACTCGTAGGTGAGGTGACCTCCATTCGGTCTGTGCAGTTTCAGGTGGTACCTCATTTTTATGTGGTAGGTTGAAAGTATTGATATGCGATACTCAACTTTGAATGTTTCCAGTTTTTGAATAAATTAAAGGAAAATTTTACAAGTCAATCTACTAAGATGTAGTAAGGTGTACGTTTTCAATTGAATTTTAATTTCCAGTCTTAGCAGAAACGGTATCTTTTGTCTTGTTTCTTCAGAAACCCTGAGCTTATGAACAAATACGTCTTATCAGTTGCCACGCTAATAAAGACGGTAGCTTATAAATAGGTACTAAGTAGTTCTAATAAAAAGTATATAGGTACATTATTATTACAGAAATCTTTGGGCATTTTTCTTGTGGACAAAGAACACAATTCGAGAGTTGACTTTGCCGTTCCTAGTACAAACGCACGTAACAAGTATTGTGTAATCCTACCTTTATAATACCGACCCAACAATAAACTCCGTCGAGGGGAAAAAAATAAAAGAAAAATAATAAGAGAGATACCGAAGCAACATTCCGTGGGATTAAACAAAGAATACTTGAAATTTCATCCGCATAATATTTGACAAAGCCAATGTTTACCTCAGTCGTCGGGATGGCCGTTCTGTTTTCTGTGACAACAGTCTCTCCCCGATGGTTTGAGTCGCAGATAGTCGCGATGCTCGCTGAAATATTGTGTCGCAAGTGAAATTTATGTCGCTCGGATAGGGTTCAAATCAATTTTGCACGAAACAATCGCGGTGGCCGACCTCTGCGTTGACGCGGGTAATGTTTGCAGGCCCGCTCCGAATTGATTTACCCACATCTGTTAATGTCACAGTTTTTTTTTGGCTTACGTCTCTCGTCTATTATTCGAGGCTCGTCTATACAGTATCTAGATACGTGTGTACTGTCGGGTCACAGGGCATTGGACTGGAAGTTCGTATCCACTGCCCCGGTAATAAAGTTGCTCCTTTCGGAAAATTTGTCTGTACCCAATAGGCAGTGTGGACAATTAATTTTGTGCTGTCATCCTTATAAATAATATACCGTAAGTTAAAGAAAATGGATATATATATAAGTTTCTGAAATTGGAAGTAGGTATTTTTAAAGTAAAAATTCATTAAATTAGGAATCCACGCTCATGGTTTTTTCCAGTAACAGAAAATAATGTGTTTGTAAACTCATCATTGTCATCCTAGCGTTATGTCCAGTGATTAGTCTGGGCCCGCTTAGAGTTAGTAATTACGTTGAAGCGACTGCCGATCTGACCTAATCAGTCAATGTTGTATCATAGTTACACATCCATAGCAGTTGGAATGTACAGGTTTCATGACGATGTTTTTCGTCACCGCCGAGCTAGTGGTATAAATACGTACATATATTTGGATAATCCAGCGGTACGTGCCCGGGTTTGAATCCGCGCCTCCTCGGTTACGAAGCGCGTGTTCTTACCATTGAGCTATCACCGCCGTTAATATGTTTATAAACTATATGCATAAAAATATGAACATTAAAATGACAACTGCAAAAGAAAACACAGTAGGAAGTATTTTTATGAGTGCATGTTTGTACAACGTACGCCCGATAAAAATATGTACCTAAATCATAACATTTCTCGGTGAACCTTGAAATTATCTGATCTTCCAGAAACGATATGCATCCGTAAACCTGATGTATATTGCATTTTTTTCTATAAGCTCCTTTGCTGATAGATGCACATACACATTGCACATAGATGTATTTTATATATTCTACTATTTTTGCCCTTAAATTACTGCTCTTGTATTGGAAAAACTAACAAACCTATAACAATTTATTGTTTCAGAACGTGCCATATTGAATGGTTATGTTGCACTTATGCGGCAGTGCATCGAACTAGCTGAAAAGGTGGTAGACGTCAAGGCCTAGTGAAGCTTTTATTAGTTATGTAAACGTATGATATCTAATAAAGGAGTTGTTATTATATGGTTTTGTTTTACTTATTTTTAGTTTTACCTATTTTTATTATTCAGTATAGGTATAGGTATACGTTTTTTACTTACTTTTTAGAAAATGTAGGGCGATGAACGTTTACTTAAACATAATGATATACCAGCTTATATGAATGTGGTGTAATCAGCCCTTAAACCAAACCAAGCGTAAATTTTATTTTATGCCCGGTAACAAATAAAGCCTCCCTGACTTTACATTTCACAAATAACCCTGTTTTTAACATGACGATCCTAATATTATAAATACGCAAGTAACTTGACCAGTCGGTCTGTGACGAAGTTTCAGGGCCAAAGTTTGAACCTTTACAAAGAAAATAGGATACTTTTCATCTCTGAAAAAGTGAGATTTTGAGGGGAGGCATGATAACGCCTTTATGACAAATCGAATTCCATGCATAGAAAAAGCAAGTTAGGTCATACATCTTTTATGTGACAGGAAGTGAACCAAAAGAGACAAGTGCATCTGGTCACATATAGGTTCATTAAAAGTTTGGAGGAGCTTAACATCCGAACCGATGGTCTATATGTATAATCGTACCCTCCGCTACTCAAAGTGATCTCCTCTACTAGTGATGTTACTGAAATGTTAATATCACAAAAACAATTTCAAGACATAATTTATAGAAGAGAACAATTTTTTTTAGAAAAAAAAAATCATTGCTGCAGATTTCAACATGGTCTTAGTTGAAACATGTTGAAATTACATAACTTAACTTCGCTTGCTATGTCAGTACTAAACCCAAAGCATTTGACGTAATTAATTTATGCATCAATTTTTAAGTTTTAACTACGATTTTACATCTTAAGATTATGATTATATCACAATATGTATCTCCAGATTTATTAATGAGTAGATAAAAATTATATATTTCATTTATCAAAGCTTGATCCTAGGACTTGATGTCGATGCGATTATGATAATTATAGTAACAGGACAAGAAGAAGAAGAAGAAGAAGAGAAGTTTTCACTAGTTCACCAGTTACGCCATCTTTTAGATGTTTTAATTCAACAAACCCTAATTGTTTTACAATTAACATAAAAGCAGTTAATATAGGCATGTTCATGGCGCTGAATAACAGTCATTCTAAATTTAGACTTAGTTTTATCTGATTTTCCCCTTCGTCAAAAAGTATGGCGAAAATTCTAGTATTTGTATCCCTAACATGTAACATCACCGTTCCTTGCATTACACAAAGGACACTCAGCCCTCTTGAATGCTATGCATTTATACCCTTCATTAAAATGCCACTGCAAGGCATTAATATCAAAGGCAGAAAGTGAATGTCCAGATATTTGAGACGAAGTTTATGCGTTGAAGCGGATCGTTGGAGGCATTACGCGATATTGATTGGTTTTGAATAAAAATGGCGTGGAGTCGTTTTATAGCATTTAGGTGTCTTTATCGGATAAAGTTTAAGGCTTTTAACAACATTTTGGAAACTTATATCGCCGATAGAATATTCATGAAGTTCGTGATGGTCAATGATATTACAAATAAATAATGTTCCATCAAACCATGTTCCATCTAACCCAGCCCAGTGTTATTTTTGGCTGAATGTGGTTTAAGGGGCATGCTGCCCCTTCAACTTGACTCTGCCTTCCCCTTCGGGAATTATGGGCGTAATGTTATATATGTATGTATGTAAATTCATAATTGGCAGTGTTGTCATAAACGCTGGTCATTTGTATTCTCGTAAAGGCCCTAATCGGGAAGTTTTTCCTACAGTTCATCGCACGGATGTAATATAATGTTAATAAGATGAAAATTTATAGTAAATAGGCATATGGGCTTCTTTTTAATAATAGATCCCACAAGATACACAATATTTTCTCTGTTACCTACAGACCGGATTTTATGCAAGTCGCGGGCATAGCTAGTCAATTACAAGTCGCTTTAAATTACGTAAAAAGCAATAACTTCCTTTAGCTTACGCTATAGTCAAATGAATTAAAACGATGAGCGGACAGCGATTGCATTTTTAAGCTCTCACGCTTTAGCTGGATATTAATTAAAACTAGATTTAATCTGATCGATCCACTAGGTATTTGTACGGTCCACGTTGCGAGCACCGTCCAGCGACGGAAATGACACGGCCGAAATGACGGAAGTCTCTTCCCATGTGATGGCTATTGCATATATTTTCCAGCCAACGTTTGCATATGCACGGAGAGGATGGGAAAACATCGTAATGAAATCTGCCCATTAAAACAATTGTGAATGTGTAACCATGATTCATAAAGTCTGGGTTCCCTATCTACATTACGATATCTAGGTTACGACGGTCAGATCGGCAATCGCTTTAGTATTATCAGACTAGCTAAATCCTGGATCGCACTTTGAGCAGACTCCGACTAAACACGGGATATAACGCTAGGAAAATGATGATGTTTGCAAATATATGTTTGCATAGGCACCGTATGTAACGACTTGGTTGCATACAATTAATTATAATTTGATTAAAAGGGAATATTCTTACTAAGTATTTTTTTTGTCTTGAAAGCATTTTACCTACCTACCTATAAAAATTGGTTTCCCTAACCTTTTCAAATAAACCTAAAAAAATTACATCTTTTCTCTAAAAAAAATGTTTAAATGATCAAATTATTATATAGTCAAGAAACTAAAATCTATAGGTACGGCTTTGTACACACATCTTCATGTTAACATAGAATATCTTAATAAGTAGTTGGAATCACGTCCAAAATACTTGGTAAAAGAAAAACTCATCAGCTAATGTAATTTCTGTCAACTAATTTTATTATACGAAACATTTTAACATAAGAAATTATATCTAAGGGAATAAAAAAAAAAATTGTCCTTTGTTTTATAATCATATAACCAGTATAATACTCCTGAGCTAAATAAATATTTAAAGAATTCAACTAACAAATGAAGGTAAGAATTTCACAACGACTTTCAAAGCTCTCAGTATACCTTCTTTTTTCATCTCGTTAAGCTTGGAAAGCTAAGAGGATTAAAGAACATTAATGTCCCAAATAAGCTCATGGTGTGCAAAAATGTAGTCTTGCATAATTATTGGAAAAAGTCTTGTGTCGGTGAAGGCTCAGTGGCAAGGGCGGATCCAGGATTTTTTTCTGGGAGGGTTGTATTTATGACTTTTGACAGCAGTCTCATTTCGTCAAAACATTGCAGTGTTAGCGATACAACAACTAACTAATCTTCACTATACACTTCCCTAGTGGGGTAGGCTGAGATAACCGAACGCCATATGGCACGATCCTTACACACCTCACTTGCTTTTTCAACATTCATAATCCTTTTCATGCAACAAGATACTAAATAATTTATGAAATATGACTATTACTATAAACTATAAGAAAATTCGTAATAAAAACTTTTTTAATTCTTAAAAATATAAATTAAAATAGATTGTCGAAAGCCAGATAATATTGGACATCTGCAAATGAATTGAAGCTGAAAACTCGGTGAATTATTATTTCTCGCAAGGATTACGGACAGACACCCTTTCAAATTACAACATCGCAGTAAACAATGAGACTCTGGGGGTGACAATATTTCCAAAGAAAGTCTGTGTAATTGCCACGTCGCGGTCAGGTGGGTATTTGTTGGATTGAAAAGGACCCTTCATGCCGGGCTCTCCTTGATTTTCTTGCTTAGAACAAAGGGGAGCCCAAAATGAATCCTTCATATTTCACTTCGTTATTTTTAAGAGCCGGTAGGTATAAGAGTCAGCTTGAATCAAATTGTGAATTTACACTTTCTTTCTTCAACGGACTGCTTTATCTAGTGATTAAAACCTTGGATGTAATACAAAAATATCCGGGTTAGATTTCCGTGAAGACAATTGTTTGTATAACGTTCATCATCTCCAGGTAGTTTATTTATGAGGATAAATAAACATTCCATCCACTGCTTTTTAATCATAGCACATAATTATATTCTTAGTTCGGACCTGGAAAATTTATAGGTACATGAAGGCAACTCTGTGAAATAGTTAATTAACGTCAGCTTGTCGTTTAACTTCTAAAAGGTCAGTGCTATGTGCTCAAGTGTCATAGTGTCATATGACATTCAATGATATTGAACTACACAAAGACCATACATGCCTCGACAATAGTGATGTGCCAGACCGAAAAAAAATATTATCCGCAGATACGGATATGGATACGGTTTATTAGCGTCTAGATCCGTGAATATAATATGATAATGATCTTAAATCGTTAGTTAGGAATAGTTTACTGCAAAAAGTATTTTGAATTTTAGTTTAGGTATAACCGTCCCGAAAATATCTATCTAAATTTATTAGTCACAAAGGATCTGTTTAATGTCCGTCAAAATTACGTTGTATGTGGATAAGAATACTAGTGCGTATATTGGGGATGTCACTACCGATAACACGGTTAGGTTTAGTAGACGTCAACACGAGGACTATCTATTTGATATCAGTTAAGGGTAGATACATATGTGCTGTCCAACTTCAGTATCTATTGTAAACGGAGCGTTGTCGCTTCTATTTAGTCAAAAAGTATAACAAATGTAATTGTATCCGACCCTCGCATTTTTGTATACGACGAATAATGAAATTGAATGTCGTAACACGTATTGTGAAAAATACTGTCGTATTCCAACGGTAATATTTCGCGGTGGAAACTCTAGGTGCTTATTAAGAAATGTTGGTGCCTTATTACGAATAAGGGAGGGAGAATAATTTAGATTTAATGGTGCAGAAGATATTATAAGCTACCTCCGCTATGTAGGCATGATGAATTGGGGCAAAGTTGTGAATTTTCCTCGAGTTTGAAGAATCCCGGTGCCCGCCAAGTGGGTACGAGCGCACTGGAGTGTTTCTTTATGGTGGAACTTGTAAGAATTTTGCGAAATATCGATCCGAGTTTTATGTAGGCACTCCGAACTTAGAGGCTGTACACTTGAAATTTATCATAAAGATATATTAAGTCTGGACGTGATGGTAGCGTCTGTTCAGCTATCTAAAGATATTCCTGTCGAAGTTTGTACGTGTTGTACGTTACGTTCCCCCATTTGCATACTTACCGAAATAGAAAGTACTAAACTAGTCTCAAGGAATTCCCTTACACACCCAGTTGGTAAAGTCGAAACATGATCGATGTACCATCCATGAGCCCAACCGGCCCAGATTTATTCCCCCTAAAAACTATATCTAAATATCTCAGTCGACTATTTGGTATAGACGATAAATCATTGTGACATTTCAGCGAGCGACGTCGACATCGGTCGTTAGTCGTGCCGGCAGGGTGCGCTGCCGATAACACGCAAAAACAGGAAAAGCGGCCGAAATAGAGGCCACGGGGCTTATATGCGGGCCGCGTGTGATGTCGATGCCTCCGTCCCGGCCATGAGAACCGCCGAACTTGCTGATGTTGTATTAAAGATCGTGCTGTTGTGATTTAAAACAAATTTAGGTATACATCTTCCAAATGTACATAGTTGTTTTGAAAAAGGATTATTATAAGGTTTAACATAGGTTCCCAACGGGGGCGGTATCGCCCCCTAGTGGGCGCTGGAGATTTTAAAGGGGTCCAAAGGCAAATAGGCGGCGTTATGACAGTTCAGGGAACAGTCGCGGCGTACTATCAAATTAGAAATTTAACATAATAAAATACTTGCCTCTATTTTTAGAAAAAAAAAAAACATCGTAACTAGCTGTCTAAGATGTTTATCCTTCAACCACGACCACGAATTGTAGTGTATTGGTGCGTGACCACTCAAAATATGAAATTAACGTTAATTACTCCAAAAGTCGAACTGATCATTATGGTGTCTAGGTCGTGCCACGTTACTAAATGCCATTTGATTAATATATTTATCAGATAACCCTTATTGGTTGTTAGTCTGATTGATTGATTTATTATATGAATTGTGGTGGCCAGCTGATGACTATTAGTAAAGATTGCGTGTCCTTTTTTTTAACGTGAGAAACGCATTTACCCACCGTCCAAGTAAACCTAGGTTCGGGTGTGTCAGGCTCAGAGCTGTCTGAGAAAAAAACACTCCACTACCGATTAAACCTCACGGTGGTCATTTTTCGAGCGTAGCGCAGATTCCGGGCTCCCCACTGCGGGACTCTTCACGAAACCTACGTTACGCTGCAGCCGATCCATGCGGCCCATCTCGAGAGTGAGGCAACTTCGCCCCAAGCACACGTCACAGGTGCTTACAACGGCACAGACCACAGTGTCACCCCATCCTATTTAGCGGACGAGGATCCACGTGTCGTCGTCTTCTCTGGGGCTGCTTGAACAAAGTGAATGCGCCCCCCCCGCAGACACTCCACAACCCCAAAGGCCCTTTTAGTCGCCTCCTATAACAGGCAGGAATACCACAGGAGTATTCAGAGCCCCCCTGTAGGGCGCAAGATTGCGTGTCCTGGCCAGGATAACAGACAGCAAATTTTTATTTGTGGTGAGTTGACCTAGTTGACGTGTACGTTTGACCCAAGGGACATTTTAGGAAATTAACATTCTAAATTAGCTCGTGTTTGGACTATCTAGAGACACTTTTGATACACTTTTGACTAGCTCGGTCATTCATTCGGTAGTGGCCTTGCCCCATGCACCAAGAGTTATGGGTTCGATCTCTACCCATTCGTATGATTAATACTTGTGTTTGTTTTGTATCTGGGTGTTAATATCCAATATTTAAGTATATATTTGCAGTACCACTGTTGGTACTGTTCTATCCGTAACACAAGTGCTTAAGCTACTTACCTCGAAATCAGATCATATGTGATGTAGTCTCATAATTATAGGGACGCCTGTTTGTAGTAAAACATCCCTGGTTTATGAATAGATTTAGCAAGATTGAATGTTAAGTATATATTATAGGTAAACGACGACCAGACTTTTGACCTGCCTAAAGATATATCAACCAGACAAATTCCCAGTCAAGTCATTAGTCCAAAATAAGTTTAATGCACAATCCTAAAGTATGCGCCTGAATTTCAAAAGCCAATTACTTACTTGTATTCATAATTATACGTACCACTTTAAATATATGTAGACTTGAACATAAATCCAAACGCAAATTAATGTAAACACGTCTAACATCCCACAACAAGGCAGGCGGCCAATCCCACCTCGAAAGTACTTATTAACTTATTAAACTTCCAAAAGACAATCTCCAATCGCCGTAATAACATTATTGATCGATCACCTGTCACTCTTGCCCACCAAAGAGATCAATTAGGTGGAAATTAACGATCGCGTTGCCCTATATCGAACAATACCGATGAAGGCTAAACAAAATGTCACTAAGCGGAACCAGTGACTTGAAACCTAGATAATGGAAACCGTGTAATGGAGGCTCTATTAGTTCCAAGAGCGAGACAGTGATATATAGGATACATTAGGCGGAGTATAAATTAGGAACGAAGTCTTAGTAATTTTCGAGCAATCATATATTGAAAAGAAATAAAAAGCTCTTTTAATGGTCAAAGCTTAGCCATTCAATTGACATAGACATAATACCTAACTAAAAGTATTCAAAATAAAACACTTGAAAAGGGTGTTAGTGTTATCGTGTACACTATTATCATTTGACGGGATAATGTATTAATCCTGCTTTACAGGACGAGTATGATACAAAATTTAAGCAAAAATAGTCAAATACATTAATTAGTTATCTCATATTTGTGTGCTATTATGTGTTGACTTATTAAGAAACGCAAATTGGCATATTATTGAAGACCTTGTGTATTCTAATTATTAAAAATGTGCAAGTGCTTGATAAAGTTAATTTCTAGGTTTACAAATATAGGTACATAAATGAATAGAGGACATTTTTTCCATAATTCACTCTTTAATTTTTTTTTAAATACCTACTGAGATAAACGTAGTTGACTGGTAAGTTAATTGAGATGTTTTTTTAAAGCTGTCAAAACGCAATCACTTCATTGATTTTGTATGGGCTTGTCAGGTTATAACGTAACTAGTTCGTCAACTGTATTAATAATAACCAGTTTTTGTAAAATTTAATATCGTGGACTATATTTATTTCAAAATCTATAAGATTTTACTACATAAAAAAAAGTATCGTAAGATACTTTCTTTTACGGAATTGATATTTCTAAATATAAATCTTTATTAAGGTCATCCCTATTAATGGTAGGTAAGTTCATTAAGACAATCACGTGTTTTTGTGAAAACCAACGAGTTTTGGAAGGAGCACTCATATTATACAATAAAAACTGTACCTTGTCCCTCTTTCAGATAAATACCCATTAACCGAGCCCAAAAACAATTTACTTTATACCCCCTTAATTTACATTTCGTTTAAGGTCTGATACACAGAACTCGTTGCTACGTCGAAATTTTGATAACCCCCAACCGTCCCAGGCAGATATTAGAAGCTAATTTGAGAATCGACGTGTGTGAAATTGGCAGGTTTTTTTAACCGACTTCGACTGTTTTTTTTTTGTACATTTGCGAGTATTGGGTGTAGTGGCGATAGTTGCAATGGGATTGTACGAGTTTCAGATTAAAAGGTGCAAATAGGTGCATTACGAATTGATTGCATTTTTATTTATTTATTAGTTATTTAATCCATCAAAATATTTGTTTAGGTACAAACGTTTATTGCAATGGGCGTGAAGACGTAGCAGACATATAGTTTTTTTTTTAGGGAAACATATTTTGTAATACAGTGTTCACATAAATTATACATTAAACAACAGATATTTAGCTGTGGAAACTTTATTATTTCAGTAAGTTTCGTATTCACAACATTACTAAGGATTAGGTAGCAAAATACTAAGCGAAAACAAAATCTGCAAAAGCAAATTCAAGATAGGGAGCAACTGATTGGTAAGAAAAATTAAACACATTCAATTTAGTCTGACATCTGTTTTCGCAAACAAACCCTCTTTTCTTTGGCGCAGCAAAAACTTTAACCGTTCTAGCATTTTCAAATATGCTCGACTTTCTTGTTTAAGTTCTAACGCTTTGCAAATCGCGACAAAATGTAAACATTGCTTTGCAGCGAAGGTAAATGAAGGCGATTAGTTTTTGTGTAAAATCCGCGGAATCCGCTGAGAGACAGCGTCTAGTCGCCCCTAAATCCTGAGACTAGACTTCTGAATTAGTTTACGTGTGAATATTCATAAGAAAAAAACGGTCAGGCGTAAGTCTGATGGTAACGGCTTGAAGGTTTTGTATCACCTGGATTAGATTCTTGAACATTCAGCTCTCTAAAACTTAAGATTATAAAGAAAGAATGCAATATAAAAACATAAAATATATATTCAGACCTACTTGTGTTTCGGTTTCAATTTCTTCATTGTATTTTATATTTAGAAGCGGTACATACACTTTAATATTATTAAAAAAGCGTTCTAGCATGTGTTGTGCTGAAGGGGTGAATTCTACCTTAAGATAAATAGTGAAAAGGGTATTTTCCGGCCACATTTTCAGTTTCACTCTTTATGCTATCTGATGGACTATTAACCAAGTTAAGCTTAGTAGTTTTTTTTTGTATACTCACCAGAAATGCGATGCTCGTTTTTAACATTTCACTACGGAACTCCATTATAATGCTTCTGCTGACTTTAATAAGCGGACAAATGTGATATTTTTGCAAATGCCGCGCAAATCCTACTTATTTCATTCAAAATAACAAAATAATTTTTCATCTCAAAGCTATTTTCATCAGACTACATGTGTAGGAAGTTGGAATAACGTACAAATTAGGTTGATTCGTATGACTGGGGAAGTTATTGACAATCTCGTCTAGAAAAATATACATATAATATGTAAAACTATTAGGAACTTTCATAAAGTAGACTTGGAAAACCTACATGTTTTAATGACTTCATTAAAACATGTAGGTTTTCCAAGTCTACTTATATTTAATAAATTGATGGTATCTATATAATATGAATTACCCAATAAACTCTGCAATCATTTCTGTGTTTGGAGATGTGTAGCATGTCCAGTATTAATCGAATGCACGTACACATAACGGATCATCGCTTCATACGCGTTCCGATAGGCTAATCAAGGTGCGTCATAGTAGTCATCAGTAAATCATAATGAGGAAACTATGACCTTTCAGTGGATTCATATGTATATTCAGAATATTTTTAAATACAAAGTCAATACAAAATCAAACTATGCGGGTACAAAACTAGAAAAAGAATGTAAACATTTGCACGGATTTTTTTTCTAATCCAAGTAATTGTCTTATTGTTTTTTTTTTTCACTTAACTGTATTTTATTTGTTTATAGCTCCACGTATAGGTTGTTTGATGGTTTTTGAATTAAGAATTAAGATTTTCATGCTGTTTTGATTAGACTGAAGAACAAAAGAAGAAATACTATAGAATAATCATGACATTATCTCTTACTGTACCATGAAGCGAAGCGAAAATAGTTACGATGAAGTGAATGGAATACAATTACACTGAAGTGATTGCTATGTGATATTTTTTATCCGAACTTATTTCAATAAGTGCGGATAAAAAATACTCTCTGAATTAGATGAATTGCATAATGGATACACATCTAGAGTTATTTCGATACACAGGTCTTCACGATGTAAATACCTGTGTATTGAAATAACAGTGAGGAAAATCCTTACAGTTGAGATATTATAAGTAAAGAAAGGTTATTTATAAGAAAATACGTCCGAACTAAAGGTTACCAGCTAATCTATGCTAGTGAATCAGTGATTACGGAATGTATATACTTATGTAATTGATTAGTGCTCCGCCCGTGGATTGAACTGTGCCACAGTAGGAAGTCACGAGAGCTGGTAGACATTTTTAAGCAAATATTTGAGGCACTGTTAAAATTAAAACTATGTCCAGGTTGAAAAGACACCGTAATATCGCGTAACTAGTTTTGATAAAATGGTACGAGCATAGATTATACTTATTATTTAAAAACTCACTTGTTTTTGCAGTATTTTCGACGACATATTTTGTAGTATTTTTTAAGCATATTTATATTTTTAACCAATTTTTTAAATATATTTTTTTAATTTCTCAACTTGTCTGAAATAAATTTTGAAATTTTCTTACAAATTATTTAGGAAAATTTCTTTATTATACTATTGTAATCATTGAATACCATCTAAAAATTCTTGAAATTTCAAAAAGAAAATTTAAAATGAATAATAAAGTTACCTTCACAGCTCTAAACTTAAGGGCTAATTAAGTTTCATTGTTTTGTAGTCAGTTTAACATTTTTGTATTCAGAAATAACAAATAAAGTACCGAACAAAATATTATCTCTGCTTCAAATACTAACCCAAAATGTCTACCAGCTCTCGTAATAATCCTCGCAGAGAGAACTACTGCCGACTGCGTGATTGGTGGGCCCGTTTGATTTATTGAATGGATCGTTTGTATCAGCATAAATAGCCGTTTGGAGTCAATCACTCGTTTGATGAATTCGAATTGACAAGTTTGATAGCACAATGGATTGGATTGTCCAACGCAGTAATTTGAGGGCCCGTTATTAATTTTAGACTCTCATATTATCTTATTATTATTTTTATGTATATAGCTATATGAATTATTTAGTTCTTCGTACCCCGGCTTGCAGGGTAAAACATAAAATATAAGAAGCCACTATCAGTAACAAAAACAATGGAAGAAAAACATTTGTGTATGTATAAACATGTGCTGAAAAGAGAAAATATACGCATAAAAAAGTAAAAAAATTAATGGGTGGAAGGAATTAGCGTGACCTAAGAAAATATATAATGTATGAGTATAATGCATATATTTTATGAAATGCAAAATATTTTATGAAAATTTTATTTCATTCGCTTCCAAAACTGCGATTTTAGGCAAAATTCTAGTACCTAACATGAAGCTTATTTGGAGGCAGTTCAACGCGTAGAACATTTACAGTTGTACGTAG
Organism: Glyphodes perspectalis; assembly: GCA_951394215.1. Lineage (NCBI taxonomy): Eukaryota > Metazoa > Arthropoda > Insecta > Lepidoptera > Crambidae > Glyphodes > Glyphodes perspectalis. The sequence continues at coordinate 9,318,409 of OX596209.1, read as the reverse complement.
ATGTAATATATTCCTGTCATTGACGATACACAAACATTTGCGGGGTGTAATAGTGCAAAATTCATTATGTCCCTGAAACAAGTCATACCAAACCCGGGTCGGGATACTAATTTGCAAAATTAGAGTTCATAGAAAATTACCAGGCTCACGTCGGAAGCAAATGAAGGCACAACTTAAACTGGGCAAACAGACCGGTCAAATATTAATTCAGGTCACATTTGCCGGTCCGAATGTCCGTGTTTGCTGAGATACAACTTTCGGACCATCGGATTTAGAATGGTTTACTTTGGGCTCTGTGTTTGGCTATTTATGTAAATTGAATGTGACTTCGTAGTGTGGGGCGACTGCAGTCGGCGAGGCGCGAGCCCGACCAAGTAATGCGATATTTTACGCACCAGCTATGATTAATTTTAAGGTCTTCTTGGGTTTGTGTGTAAGTGCTTTAGAAATTCCTGGTGTATGTTTACTGCGTGTATACTTCCTTTGTTTATCACTATAGCCTATGTATAATGTACATGATTCCTAAACATGTATGGTTAGGTATATAAATGTAATTTTTTATAGTAAGTGTCATAATAAAGCGGAGGTTATTTAGCTAGCACGATAAGCTAAGATGAAAGCATATTTAATTAAACTTATTTTGCATATGGTTAACTTTTAATTAAGTTTTAATTGGTAGCAGAGTTTTAAGCCAACTTGAATGTTTGTGACGTGCTTTTAACTGCAATCTTCCGATGAAAGTCAAAGTCATAATCCGAGAGGTAACGTAATTTGATTATCTTACTTTTATTAAAGCAAGTTTTCAGCGGTAAAATAAATGTAAATTTCTTAATAAACCGTAACTTTTTGCACCCAATTCAATAAAAAATACATAACACTTTAGTTCATTTTTTTTTTCACGTTTTCTACTGTACCAATAGTCATAAAACTTTGTATTAGTTATTGTATAACGATTACCTTTATCCAGAAAAAAGCCCGCTACCTACGAAATGATAGAACATGTTTTTAGGCAAATAACGCGAGGAGGGATCTAGTTTTAAATAAAAGCAATTCACTAGCCACATCTACTTAATGTTAGTTGCGAAAAAATCGCTATAAAATGCAGGTGTATTTTAACTGCGATTAAAACATAAAACTTATATGAACATCGCTATTATTACATAGTTTATGAGTTTACTGCCCAGTGTGCCACCGACAGGTTTACGACAGAAGCTGCCATGAGAAACAGCTACAGCTGCAAGAAACGGTGCTTGTTCTAAACTCTATTGCCTATGTACTGAAAGCTTGTAATTTGTTTGGATTTTTTTTTTCCTACACAATTTCTTTATACCTTGTTTGTTTTTTATTGGGTTACAGCCACGGTCTTCATGCAAGTAACCAAAAAATCACAGGTTCAGTACAAGTGACTGTGACTTTTTCCTTTGTCTGATTTTTATTTATTTAATGCACCTGTTGTATTGCATCTATAATTATGTAAACTCTCTGCACATGACTCAAATATATGGGACAACTGTGCTCTAAAGAGAGCACAGTTGTCCCATATATTTTCTGCAAGGAAGTAAGTAGTTAAGCTTATATTAGCTAGATACTACTACTACATAGAATCGTGCCAACCCCATTACTAGCCAGAGTACTTTTTTTTTTTTTTTTTTTCTTACGTGAGGAATGCATTTACGCACCGTCCAAGTAAACCTAGGTTCGGCCTACGAGGGATGTGTCGGGCTCAGAGGCGGGGAAAGCACTCTACTACCGACTAAACCTCACGGTGGTCATTCTTCGGGCGTTGGCGCAGATTCCGGGCTCCCCACTGCGGGACTCTACGCGAAATCTACGTCTACGCTGCTGCCGATCCATGCGGCCCATCTCGAGGGAGAGGCAACCTCGCCCCCAGAACACCTCGCGGTGCTTATGACGGCACAGACCACAGTGTCACCCCATCCTATTTAACGGACGAGGATCCACGTGTCGTCATCTTCTCTGGGGCTGCTTAACGAAGTGAATGCAGGCCCCCCCGCAAACACTCCACAGCCCCAAAGGCCCTTTTAGTCGCCTCCTACGACAGGCAGGGATACCACAGGAGTATTCGGAGCCCCCCCTGTAGGGCGCTAGCCAGAGTACCTACTATCAACACAATAACAACAAAGAGGAGGTCCTCATATAGAGCGAACACTCCTTATTTTAGATTAATTTGCTAGACGATAACTTGTCATTTAATATAACAATTATTTTTAATACATACATACATACATACATACAGAAAATCACGCCCATAATCCCCGAAGGGGTAGGCAGAGTCAAATGGCCAGCATGCCCCTTCAACCACATTCAGCCAAAAATAAAGCCGGGTTGGGTAAGATGGAAAATTGTGAAAAAGCAGTGACAAGCAGCTAACCTGTCGCCTACACAATCACACACCCAAAACCAGATATACCATTAGTCGCCTTTTACGATATGCTAGGCAAGAACCACAGTTGGCATATTATTTTTAGTCCCAGACCAACCTGGGACAGTGGGCTGGGTTGGATGGTAAGCTGTGAAAAAGGAGTGACAAGTGGCTAACTCATCGCCTACTCAGTCACATACCCAAAAGCCCGTAAACCATTAGTCGCCTTTTACGACATGCTAGGCAAGAATCACAGTTGGCACATTCTTTTTTTTTGTCCCAGTTCAAAATGGCTCATGTCCCAGACCAACATGGGACAGTGGGCTGGGTTGGACATAATATACACGTTTATTTAAATGGTTCAAAATGGTTTCGTGTAAGAAGTCACTAAACGCAATTATGTTGAGCGATTTAAACGTAAGTATTTAGTTAAATTTATATAAGTAAAATTTAAACAAATTTGGTGCAAGTCAGCCTAGGGCGGCTTGCACCAAATTACTAAATAATGCTTGAATACAATTTAAATTTAAATTCACGTTTAATTCATTGCACAAATTGGTTGGTAAACCTGTTTAGTGAACTGTCAAAATTAAACGCCTATTTTCGGCTATTTAGCAAAGATAAATACGTTTAGCGCCATAATGCACTTTAAGTTTTGACGTTTATTTTCAGAAATTATATTTGTTTGTATGATCTGGCGTACTTGATTAGAATTTATTACAAAAAAGGATATTTGTAGTTCTCATTTGAACGATGAAACAGAACTAGCACAAGTATTCATCACACGAATGATTGTCCTGGGTGGGGATCGAACCCACAACTCTTGGCGCATGGGGCAGGGTCACTACCGAATGTGCTATCGAGCCACTCATATATTATAAGCCAGTCATATATAAGACAACATCATATACATTGATCTGATGTCAAAGTAAGTAGCTTGAGCACTTGTGTTTGTTAAGAATTTGTCAGAAAAATCGGACTACCTCGCATTTTAAATTCACAAAGCCCTATCCTGTCCAGCAAAGAAACGCACTGGGGCGTTTCTTTGAATTCTTTAGCCTCGAGCTTCAGAATCTGAGCGCTTGTTCACATATCATTATACATTGTACCCTTTGCTTGTGGGCGGTACGCTCGCTGTCACTAAAAGAAGAAAATGTACAGCTAACCCATTGCCTGAGCTCTCGCCCACTTGGTTGTAAGTGAAAAGGCGCTAATACAGATAATATATCTACCCAATATATACTATAATAAACATCTGTAAGTGCTACTTTGAGACTTGAATATGCTGCATTTATTGTCTTTGGCGCATCTAATCTTCTGGCTTATGTATGTATTCATGTGACGCATTATTGCCTCTGACGCATTAATTCATCTGATGCAATTATTTAACTGACGCATTTATTTGTATATACCAACACTTATTCGGTTTGTATAGCTGGCTAGGATCATCTGTATTTGGATTGGATTATTATTTACAGAATCTGATTTGTAGACATAACAAGCACCTAAGGTATATCTAATCCCCGTAGTCATAGCAATTCGAGTTTAATATCCCGTGCGTCGTAGAACGCATGTGGACGGCGCCAGGTAATAATTTTCGAATGCTTGACCACATTCCACGTTGTACTGTGACAAGATAGTTTCTAGCCAGGAATTGGGTAATCTGGACGGAAATTAAAGATTGAATTCACAATATCATTTATGAATACATGTAGTATTTTATGTTTAATGTACCTATAAGGTTTCATCTATAAGACTCAATATAAATGTACCTGTGTATAAACTGTGTTCTTCGCTTATAATATCGTAAGAAGCAGCTAATTGTGTTGGTTTTATGGCTATGTAGGCGACAAACTACTGTTTGACAATTTCCCATCTAACCCAATAAATTTTACTATATTTTATGTAGCTTAGCGCTTTTTTGACTATACCCATCCCACCATGCCCCCCTTCGGGAATGTATGTGTGTATATACCGTCTGATGTGTATCACGATTTTTCCCAATGAAAAATGTGGAATAGATTAAGTGCTTAGTTACTTTATATTTTCTTGTTAGAATTAATAATATTAATATTCTAAAGTTATAGTCAGTAGTATCACAGTTGAACGGTGCGAGGATGCGTAACAGAGCTGTCAAACGAAGCTTCGCCGTTGTCAGGAGTGTGAAGCAATGTTGTACAAGTTGTTAGCTTCACCGCCTCGCACATATCTCACGTATATTCCTCCTAAGCCTTGTGCTTGTTTTGTATGTAGAAAGACCTCGCTTCGCTGAACTGTATTTCAATATTGCACTGAGTGAAGCCAGGAAAATGAAATGTTTCTATCGGAGGATTTACTACTTGACTTTGGAATCATAGGTCTATTATATTGCATTTATCATTAACATTATACCAATAATCGCATTACATAAGTAAGTAAGGAAAAGTACAAAAGACCGCGTGTTCGAATATCGCTTGGAAAAAAATTTCTTATGATGAATATGGCCATTTATACTAGGTCGTTAGTACATGTCTAGTAGTAATTGTTACATCATATTAGTAGTACCTATACACGTACGTGCGTTGCGTACATTAGGGTGTCCCGTTGAAGTATAAGAAAAAATTTTTAGTCGACAGTCGTGTATGTATTAATTATACCTAAATATAATAAAAACGTAATATTTTTTTATCTGGAGCCAAAATTAGGGATGGCAAATTAACATAAAAAAATTAAAATTTTTAGACCTTAAAAGCTCGGTAGAACCCTAAAGCTATGGTTTTATTTTATTTTTGGAATCAGATTTTTAATCTACGATCAATTACGCAAGTTTTGAGAGGTCTTGCATTATGAAATTCCAATAATTTTTTTTTCGGGACACCCTAGCGTACATAGTTTGGATATAGGTAATTGTTATATTAGTTTAAAGTTCTTAACAATTTACTTATTACTAGCAGCGCCCCGCGGTTTCACCCGCGTAGTTCTTGTTCCTAATGGGAACACGGGGATAAAATATGACTTATGTTACTCGCTGATAAAGGAGCTTTCCATTGGTAAAATATTTTTTAAATAGGTCCAGTAGTTTCAGAACCTATTTAATACAAACAAACAATCAAATCTTTATTTATAGAACATTTTCACACGTTTGGTCCCTTCAAAAACAAGTATACCTACTAAAGCAATATCTTTATTTGTTTCTAGTATTCTGGCGAGCGATATAGGAGCATACCTTGATAACCAAGTGAGAAGCAATATTCCCCTGTCAGCACATCTCACGGGAGCATGACAAGATGGTGTCACTCATCACAGCTACACCTCCTACGCTTTGCTTATTATACCGACTGTTGCTTTAGACGTGGTTTAAACGCTACTGAAAATAAATTAATACCAAATATCTATATTTTTTTGTTAATATTATGTCACTTGTCCTATTTTTAATAATACCCAATGCAAATGTACTTGTTTCGGTTTTGTGTGATTGATTGAAAACTATTATAGGCTATTTAATGCTAACTATTAATAGTTTTTGATAGAATAGAATGGATTTATATGGTTTATTTACCAACTCTTGTAATATATCGTTAAGATTGGCTACTGTTAATTATTCATACTAGATAATACTTGAATGTGGTGTGCTCATGTATGTAACACCCATTTAATGGGGTTATGTGGTTGTCGACTTGTTGTTCTGTTTGCGGCCGTACCTACTTGGCGGAACTAAAGAGGATGAGGATTGGTTATTTTGTCCATTATTTTGTTAACCATAAAAATGCCTCGTATGTCCTGTACATAAGAAGCATTTTTACCACTATAATTTATCTTACCGTACCATAGTTTCGTACTAGTGGGATTTTGGTCTTTCCTTTATAACATTTGGATAAAATGAAATACTTGTAGGAATAAAATTTTACACAAGATTATAAAAAGCATGTTTGAGGTAGTTAATTAGCAGTGGCGATTAAAACTGGGCAGATTAACTAAATGTATAGTCAAGTTTTTTTTTTTAAATACTTATATAATTCATGTATGTTTAATAGTAATGAAGAGCATAACCATGGAATATCGAGAACATATTTTAAGTAAGTAAAGAACATTAAATTCAAGACTAGCGAATTGCTTTTGATTGATGATTAGCCAGGCCGCACGGAAAGCATATTTCGCAGAAGTATACAAAGCCCTATCGTTCGGCGGAACATGTTTGTGGGTGAAGAGTAATCCCGTTATCAGTGAAACGTTCATACGTATTGTATAAATAAGTATAATATTTTTCTAAACAAAAATCCATGAATTTACACTTTCATCACTTTACGTAAATTAGACGTAACAAATTTGACTGGCCCGTTGGTCGAGTGGTCAGAGACCCTGGCCATGAAACCAAGGGTCGCGGGTTCGAATCCCGCTAGGGGCAAATGTTTTGTGTGATGAACATGGACATTTGTACTCGAGTCATGGATGTTTATAAATGTATTTAAGTATGTCTATCCGTTCACCTAGTATCCATAGTACAAGCATCAGCTTAGTTTGGAACTAGGGAATTGGTGTGTCAGTCTGAAAGATTTATTTATTTATTTAAATATACAATAAATCCAAAGGAAATTTGAAATGATAATGTACTCTGGGTATTCATTATGTGAAGATCGAAATCATTATTGATCGAAGGCTCGATGGCGCATTCAGTAGTGACCCTGCCACATGCGCCAAGAGTTGTCGGTTCGATCCCCACCCATGACAAACATTTGTATGATGAATACTTGTGTTTGTTCTGTGTCTGGGTTTTATTATCCAATATTTATATTACGTATTTATTTGTAATACCATTATTGATTCTGATATCCGTAACACAAGTGCTTAAGCTGCTTACCTCGAAGTCACATCAATGTGTGTGATGTATTGTGATATTTATTTATTTATATTTATTATTAACATTTGCTGGAAGAGGATAATATTATTTTAGTGGTATATATGATTCTGCTGTAAAATACCTACATATTTCCCATATTTGCTAATTTCGGGAAAGAAGTGTGAGTCAGTTGGCATAGCTACGTATTACGATCCTGTTATCTGTAGATAGTGTGCTTATATGAGTAGGTAGATTGCTTTCAATTTCTTTCCTAGAATTTCAGAGATATAAATGTTATATTTGGATTTATCCATCTTGCGAGTAAGTAAGTAATAAGTTTATATTTGCAATAAATACCATTGTTGATTCTGATATCCGTAATACAAGCTACTTGCTTAAGCTACTTACCTCAGAGTCAGATCAATGTATGCGATGTAGTTCGATATTTATTTTAAAAACAATGACTCAAGCGAAATGAAAATAAAATATTAGAAAGAATACATATTTGTAGAAAAAACTATTTTTAATCATGTAGGTACACAATCTTTGAAATGATATTAAGGGCAACGAAATTCAAAACGTCAATGTTATAGTACTGATAAAATGTCACCTGATGTCCGGTCAACACCGAACTAAATTTTTACAGCAAGATGCTAACAAGGATTTGCACACACATTTGAACTTGCTGTAAAAAAATAACAATAAGTACATATTGTAATAATAAATAAACAAATATAAATTTTCCTGACTTTACCACTGACTAACGCCAAACTAAACATGTAGGTAAGTGTATGCTATGGATACACGATAACGAATAATCATCCTCAAATATGTTTACAGACTTCTATCACTCTAGTAAAATTTGTTCTTGTTTACTCGATACATTAGCCCTTAGTGGGATTCCAATCAGCTTTTGGTTTCATGGTCAGTCACTAGCGACTCTGAGCTAATCCGAGCATAGAGACTGTGAATGCGTTTTGGCGAAATCAATCTCAGACAAACTTAGTTACATTGGAACCAAAAAAAATTTCTGAACCCAGCGACATACTATTTAAATAAAAAAAAAGTCACAAAACGTCCGAATTGGCATGTTTTCAAGTATTAAGATCGCGCCCGCTTGTAACATATTATCTGGCTTTTAGAAAAAGTAATATCATTGTGTCGATACTATTTATCTAGAACTAACTAAAACCGTTGCTAAGCAAGTTAAGGAGCAATATTCATCCGTCAGCATTTCACGGGTCGGCGGCATGTCGGCGTCGTGTCACTTGCCACATAACTGCGTGTGACATTAGCTTGTCAACTAGACCGTATTTTTATTTGATGCGTACTAACGCCGCGGAAAATGTAGGCCTTTCAAAGATGTTTAGCTATTAAGTTGTGTGTGTTGGCTTAATAGCCAAGGACACCGACTTGAATATTATTTAAACAGGTCAATGCAATTGGAGTGTCTACTTGTCATGACAAAATAATAGTTTATTACTGAATGTATATGAAACATTTTAATAGGTACTGTATACACCATACAGTACCTATAACAAAAGAACTTTGTAATATGTCTATCTGTCTAAATTGGTTACTAAAGTGGGCTACATTTATTAAATAGTTTATACCACGGACTAGTAAATAAAAGAAGGACTCCACGCTATCATACTATAGCGTGAAGCCACGTTTATGCATGTGTGAGTGGGATACTTATGGATATCGGATATCTGTCATGTAGAGCACTTGTTATGTCAATGTGTGACGTAAGTTGCGTGTCAAAGTGGAGCACCTGAGGAGCTTCAATGTCTAGTTAGTGGCGCGGAGTCCTTCTTTTTTTACTAGTCCGTGGTTTATACCAAATTTTTTAATTCCACGCGCGCTAAGTCGTGTGCATTTTTAATATATGTGAAGTTAGGTTGCAAAGAGGTGGTAACATAATGGGATTTTATTTAATTAGATACTAAGGTTGCGTTGCCCGTTCGCTCATGTGTGCTACTTTGAAATAGCTCTATTTTCAACTATATGTAGGTACTTTTTTATTACAAAAACGTTTAGATTAAATAGCTTGATAGAAAAAATCACTTCAATATGTGCTTGGCATATTCTAGAAACCTAAAATGTTCCTCCTTTCTAAATTTAGAAATTTCTAGGTATCAAGTTATTTAGTCCAGTTGGTTTCATTATTACGTCAAATGTCAAAGTTCACGATCTTTTCGTAGAAACAGACACATGGTGTATTCCTCGAAACCTCACAAAGTGGGGGAAGCCACATGAAAATTTCTAGTGCCTGTGTATTAAAAATTAACTAGTAATGGCTTTTTCACGCGATGTTCTTGATATTTAAACACAGAACTAGAGGATAAACTGACCCACTATATTTACTATAGGTACTTATTATGTCGCTATAATTTATTTTAGATTTCATACAAAATCAGATGCATCTTGAAAACTTGTGGATCATATCCCATTAAAATTTTAAAATTTATTTGAATTTTTTTATTGTTAGTTTTTTAATCATCAATATTTTAGCATTACTGTGTATGCGGAATTTACATTTTAAACTTTAAGTACATGTATTAAGTTAATTAGAGGAACAGTATATAATATAAGTTACTTACCTCCTACAAGGCCGTGACCTATACAAGTGCTGAAGAAAAAGTTGACCAATACTTGAAATAAGTTTCTATTCCCATAAAATAATAACTTTGATAATAACCTGCACCGAAAAAAACTGGCTCCTTGTTCAGTCTATTTAATAATATGTATTGTAAATGTATACAGGGTTACTGGAAATGTGAAGTATTCCTGTGAGGTCAAAAACAACAGATGTTGTCTAATAATGTTGTGCCCTAAACTTAGAAAAAAAATATAAAAAAATTGTGTTAACTTTTTAAGATGTAAAAAAAAAATCGGCATTTAAAGATCATTTTCATGAAAAGTGTTATAGTTTCTAGCCAAATTCTTATTTATTTTGATTACACAGGTTGTTTTTTATTGAGTATTATCTAAATAGCTGGAATAAATATGATATTTTAGTTAATTTTTCATTTAAAGGGGTTAAATCTGGATTACTGTTAAAAAAAATCTCAAATAAGTTTAGGGTACAACATTATATGACAAAATATGTTGCTTTTGACTTCACCTATAATGTCCTAGCAGAAATACGTCACATTTACCGACACCCTGTATATGCTAACTTAACTGTGCTATAGTGGACAGGTATGTATATATGTCAATGAAACCATGATCGTCGGAGCAGAAAAATCCTCTGGTGGAAATGCTAATCTACTGATGCAAAGTGGGTCATCCTCTGGTCTAATAGATCAACGATCCATCTAATTGATGAAGTTATTGGCTAGATTAGTTATGGATATCAGAAAACTTATATTACAATGACGGGTTAAAGTGATTATCACCATAAGCACGAAATTAAAGGCCAGGAGTTTAAATCTCACTTACATTTTAATGAATCGAATCATAGAGGTTTAAGAAACATTTACGGATACTTTAGTATATTTTTCTATAACCCGGTATTCATAGTATGAGTTACGTTTAGTTTAAAGGTAGGAAATTTAGTTCTTAGTTTGAGCAAAATAAATATGGAAGATGTCTACATCCAGGAACAAACGCTGACGAGAGAGCCTATCTTCTTCCGAGCGTTATGTCCCGTCTTTAGACGAGGTCCGCTTAGACCATGATCCAGGATTTAGCGAGTCTAACCATAAGATAGGGAAACCAGTCAATTTTTGGATCATGGTTACAAATCCAAAGTTGTTTGAATTTGCAGGTTTCATCACGATGTTTTACTTCACCGTCGTGCTAGTTACGTACCTACATAGATTTGAAAAATCCAGAGGTAACGGGCCCGGATTTGAACCCGCACTCCTCGGTTAAGAGGCGCGTGTCCTTACCATTGAGCTACCACCGCTCATGCATAACATAGTATAATAATGGTCGCATGCGACTTAATATATACTATGTTTACGCCATCTCCCCAGTACGGTAGGCTAAGCGCCATAAGGTACGGTCCTTATACACGTCACTCGTTTCTTTGACATTCATAACTCTTTTCAAACACGCTCTAAGGTTATTATAGTTCATAACATCACCTTCTGTTAACACACGATCAATTTGTACATGGTGCGTGTGATCGGTTTAATTTGTAAACCGGCTTACCAGTCAGGGAGAAGAGAGAGCTTATTATTGTTTATATCTAGATGTAACTTGGCGGATTAGTTTGATGGCGTCCATTCCTAACTTCATTGATGGAATGTCACATGGTTTACGTTTAGCATATTCCGTTTCTTTCCACTGGCGAAACTAGTAAGTTTAAAAAAAAACGTAAACATGCTTGTTCATGGAAACGTGCGGGCGGGGAGGCATTAAATATTTCATTTTAGAGAAGTTTTTATTACAGCAGCCGAACGTGTTTGCGATAAACGTGGCGGACGTGACTAGAGAACGTTGCTTAGATCGCCGTGCACCTATCGGACGAAGAGCTACTTTACTAGAAAAGCATTATAAGTATACATTTTTATACTTAAAACGACAAACGGCCTGGCGGTTCACCTGATGCTAAGTAATCATTGCCGCCTAAGGACAACTTTAACAGTAGAAAATGCGTTGATGCGTTGCCGGCGTTTAAGGGAATTTGGTATCTGGCATTCACACTCTCCGACTTCGTTCGAAACACAAAACACAGGTACTGCTTTTTTACGATTATTTTCTGTAGATGGGTCCCTGCTTATGTAGTCACCGATAAATAGTAGTGTACTTAATACTAACATATTGTTCAGTAACGGACGCTAGTTGACGAAACAGGTATTTGTATCGGACCTAGATATTAGCGGTATCTAACTTCTTTAATTCTGATTTTCACAATAAAAGTACTTATGGTAGCTTCTTTGGAATCAAACTAATATTTATTGTGGTTTAGTATCATAAACTTTAGCATCTTTGATTTAAGGAAAATTGTTTCAATCCTCTAGTTACCGGCTTCATTTATCTTTGTTTTTCTTAAACTGGTTCTATCGTTCTTTGGTATTATCTTTGGTGACTTTTGTTGACTAAATTTGTTCCTCAACTCGATATAGTATTATTGGTATGGGGAATAATGAAGATATGAAAAGTCTTTGGTTATATATAATTGGAACCAAATTTTCTCAAATATTTTTGCAAAGCTGAACCATGATTAACGTTAACGGGTAGCTATACGATATTATTAGTTTATTAACATTGTCTTATAGATGAAAGAATTATGCTTTAATATTGCTTACAACACTTGCGAAATCTTATCTAGTTTATCTAAGTCCATATGTTCCATCGACCTACCCGCCCCGCCTCTACCAAACTTTGTCTAATACACTTTCCAACGTGTAATCCTATGTACACTTCCACAACTAACCATAATTTAGATTTTCTTTGCCACTTTAGTTCCAGTAAGAATGTATTCTGTCGTGTCTTAGATTCCTTCAAATAAGTGGTATATAAATAAATTAGTGTAAGTTAGTAGAAATACGGAATTGAGATAATATATAGTTAGAGTTTTAAACTACATATATCGCTTTGTCGCAAATCTATATTTTCACGACAATCTTGGTAAACCTTTATTAATAGCAGATAAATTTATTAAATTGAGCTATAATTGTATGAAAATATTTTGTGAAATTATGATTTTGGTGAAGCTCAGTGCAATTGTTGTAGATAAGACTGTCTTATGATTGCATTTAATAAAACAGAGTATTGCAATAATTTTACATTACAATCTTATTTAAATTAATAATATAATATAATATAATATCCGACTACATCACATACATTGAACAGACTCCGAGCTAAGTAGCTTAGGCACTTGTGTTACGGATATCAGAATCAACAGTGGTATTACAAATATATACTTAATTATTAGATATTAACACCCAGACACAGAACAAACACAAGTATTCATCATACGAATATTTGTCCTGGGTGGGGATCGAACCCACAACTTTTGGCGCATGGAGCAGGGTCACTACCGAGTGAGCCATCGAGCTTGTCAAAATAATATATGTATTATAAATTACATATAAAATTTGTAATAATAGCATTGAAAATTGTAAAAATCTTCGAAATATTTCGGCATTTTGGTCGCTAAAAGATCTCACTAGAATGCCTGACGAAAATCGGCTTGTCACGGGTGTGTATCGCATGTCGGAATACTTTACTCAATACAAAAAGCACCCACTTCTATTTTATGGTTATTGTTTCGGGTCGAAGGCTGCGCTTAGAAAAGTTCCGTAGCTACAATGTTAAATAGCAACAAGTCAATAGTTAACTATTAGACGGTTTACTTAAACAGTTTAACACAATGGTACTTTCGTATATCTCCGCCCGCGTGGGTTATTTTTTATCATACCTACACTATTTCGCATGTGTAATATTTTGTGTTTATGATCTTTTGCACACACAATAATTTGATATTGTGCTTATTATTACATACTCAAACATAGATTTAGAATTTTTTGACTACGCAAAAGATACATAAAGCGTGGGAGCGAGAAATCCTGCTGAAATACAAACCGCCCGAGAGAAAAAGAGACAGCGAATGAAGTACCTATATGTCAATGTTTTTGCGAGTAAGAGGCCATAGCGTCCGGATCTATTCTACGTCGCAGTGAAATTTGTGCATTTATGTATTAAACCTTGAATTATAATCGAGAATATTAAATGTGCAATTGAGGTGACTTGTTCTGTACGTGATTGTGAGGTTACACGACGGAATAATCCGAATAAATACACTTTTAACAGGTAAATACGATTTTATCATTAGATTTTTTCAAACCATATTTTGTCGAATTGTTGCTATTAATCAGTTTAGAAAAATATGTTTACAATAGTATATTGATTATAATTGATCTTTCTAAGTAAACATCGTGATTATAATCAGAATTGGGGAAAATATTGTGTAAAATAGTAAATAGTTTGGTTACGCTAGTGCTTGACAAAGCGGTGACGTCACGAGTATCGATAAAAACTTAGTCGTCTTTTAGCGACATCATGACATGAATACAAAGTTATTTAGCCAAGTTATGTTGAAATATAATTATATTCACATTGGGAACTCATTATCTCCGTTAATTTGTTAGTTAAGTAACTGATAATTTTTCTAGGTTTCCAAGCAACCCAGCATTGTGTAAAAAGTGGATGCGGACTATAGACAGACCAGATTGGACTCCCAGTAAGAACTCCACTATCTGCAGCAAACATTTTGACGGCAAATGACGGCAGCAAAAAATTTGTTGCACTACATATTATTTTTAAATAACTAAATGAAACCAAATTAAAAGTTGCTAATATATTATTTATTCCATTTCATTCCATCAGTCAAAGCAAAAGTCATATATTTTTGTCTTAGTATAAATCATAGAACATATTTCTATTTTTTTAATTTTTTACACGCTGAATATACGAAGAATTTTACCATCTCATTGTTTATAGAACTGCTTAGAATGAGATTTCTTACCGACTTATTCCAATTTACCTAATATATACAACTACTGATTTCAGTCAATGCCATTAATAATTAATCAAAAGTATTAAAAAGCGTATTAAATACCTATATTATTAGTATACAACTGAATCAGTCGATAATGTGAAAGTGCGTCATTGACAACACTATTTTTAACTCACACATAGACGACAACCAACACATGCTTAAATTTATTTTGGTCATGACTCCGAGCCGTCTTTGTGTATCTTGTACATCCTAAATCTATGTACTCAAATGATAAAACGACACATGGTTAAGTAGTTTAAAGCGAAGGTGCTTACTAAGACATTATTATTTCTATCACCCTTTCGGAAAAGTAGAGTAGATAAAACCCACTTCCTGTTATATTTTTAAGGTCCACGTCATCTCATTCGTTAATCTCAAATGAACGAGCGAATTCGTATTTGCATAAAAAGTAAACCTTACCGCACTTAAAGCCGGAGTATATTTTAAACTCGAATATTAAAGCACCTTAAAACGCCTGACAAAATAGCCTCTGCAAATAACGGGCTTAGCCCGTTCGATCCAGGCTGTCATGATGCTTATGCTGGCCTTTAAGCTGTGAAGAGAGAGAGGGATGGGCTGGTGCGAGAGGGAGGGCTGCTTTCCATACAGTGTGGAGCTAAGCGTGGCATTATCAAACGGCAATAAGCCGGCCATCCTCAATTTGATCGCTGTCTGCGCGAAGCCTGACAGATGATAGCGGCTCGCCGCGGCCTTTGCTGAAGGTGTAAGTGTGCTGATTGGGATTCAACACCTTGCTTCCGTTGTTGTTAGAGGAAGCTTTGGTCTCTGGACGCAAATGATTGATACAAGCTAGGGTTTCTACTGAATGATTTAAGTTATGTTTGTATCTACAGAATAGACGTTATTAACGTTTCGCGTTAGAAACTTTGATAGGGCTAATATGTCGAGTTAGTGAAAAACCCATGTTTTTCGACGACACAACCTACTCACGTATTCTAAAATAGACCAGAGAACAGTAATCCCGTTGTACTACGCCACAATAAAGCCGTAAATCTTTGGGGAATGTCAACATAATGGGCAAATTAATTTAAATTGGGTTCCTCGTTCTATGCCTAAAGGGTCTAGGAAGGGTTATAAAGTAACTATTAATACGTTTCCCAAAAATACCATTTGTGTGTTGATTGATATACATGTTTATAATTCGAAAAATTATAATGCTTAGCAAAATAATAAAATGGGAGAAGGTAACAGGATGATGAATCTACGCTTAGTTCATTATGTTAAACCTATGAAATTGGGTTTGTTAGTCACTCGTCTTTGTTTTAAGGCTTAATATGCTCCCCGTTTCATTTAGAAAATAGTATTTACTGTTTTCGAGTGTTAAAGAGGCCCATCTCTGAAAAACTGTTTTTTTATAATGGCCCAGCGATGTCTTGCAAGTAGGCATGCTATATAACTCGAGCCCCTTACGGCGTCTTGTGCCCAGGTAAGATACATCGATTCTATGATCCGTCCTGACGGAACGGCACCTTCGCTGCAAGTGATGGATCTCCACCTACATGCCTGATCATTCTGATCTATGCTATAAGTCTTGTCCACGCGTAAATCTAGATTCTATTGTAACTAAGATTAACACGACATGTTTTTCTTAATATACTGGATCTTGCATTTTTAATGAAGCTTAATTAGTCAGAAGAATTCGCATATTTGATAACCTCGCTAAATTTAAATTTTAATACTATCATTGGCGGTTTTGCGACAGCATATATGCTACGTGGTTGTCCCCTGATCCCTCAAAGCACCAAAATATAGATACAGGTTCTTATTTAAAGTAAAATTCATTTAAGTCAATAAAAAAATGACCCATGTTGGTCTGTGACTAAAAATAATGAGCCAACTGTATTCCTTACCTAGCATGTGATAAGGGCGATTAATGGTATACCTGGTTTTGATTGTGTAGCCGACGAGCTAGTCACTTGCCACTAAAATTTTTTTACAATTTTCTATCTAACCGAGACCAATTCAATTTTTTAGCTGAATGGTTTAGGGGGCTAGGTGCTTCTTTGACGTTGCCTACCCCTTGGGGGATTACGGGCGTGATGATATCATGTATGTATATATGAATAATAACAAATGCCACGTGATACGTTAGCCGCATTCTATACGTTGTACTTACTCATACTGCGTCACTAGCTGTACATGTACATCTGGTAACGTAGTATGTTGACGACCGTAGCGATGTAGGCAGCAAGTTATCGTTCACTGAAAACCGAGCAGTCTGTGATAGGCGAGGAGCTTTCGACCAATAGATAATGACATCATACATAAGTAATTCTGAGACATCTTTGTTTCACTAATATAATTTTCACTAATTTCCATCTAACCCAGCCCAGTTTTTTTTTTTAGCTGAAAGTGGTTAAAGAGGCCTGCTGCGGGTGCTGCCCTGAGTTAAAACTCCCACAGTAACAGAACCAACGTGTTAAAAGTTTACTATGTACCCGGACGAAGTCTGTCAGGGCCGCTAGTAAATAAATAAATACAAACCTACACACTTATTCTGCTTAAATCGGAATTCTATCTATAGTTTTGGCGTAGTCAGACGGTTATACTGTTCCGTAGCTCCGCGACTACGG
The DNA here is from genome assembly GCA_951394215.1 of Glyphodes perspectalis. Lineage (NCBI taxonomy): Eukaryota > Metazoa > Arthropoda > Insecta > Lepidoptera > Crambidae > Glyphodes > Glyphodes perspectalis. The sequence goes on along the minus strand of OX596209.1, from coordinate 9,301,097 downwards.
CCATTCTATTCGGGGCCATGTCGCTCGCGCATGTACGCTGAATATTGGCAGGGCTCCAATCGTACACCTTTTATAAGGGTCTTTCGAGGAGGCTGCTCCGAACTCATAATAATTATTGATGGCTCGCCAACGCTGATGTTAATTGAAAATTTGTTTTCCCTCGTACTATCTTTATTTGAGACTGTGGCAAAATGGACTTAATGTTTTTGTTATTAACATTCCTATTTGTGTAATGTATAGGATTGGATATTGTATTTATAATACAAAACATAACATAACATCACGCCCGTAAACCCCGAAGGGGTAGGTAGAGTCAAAGGGAAAGCATGCCCCATTAACCAAATTCAGCCAAAAATAAAACTGGGCTGGGTTAGATAAAAAATTGTGAAAAAGTAGTGACAAGAGGCTAGCTCGTCGCCTACACTATCACATTCCCAAAACTATTAGTCGCCTTTTATGACATGCTAGGCAAGGAAGACAGTTGGCACATACTAGTCCCAGACCAACATAGGACTAAACTATAGTAAGTTAAACTGCTTTTTTGTACGGAACCCTAAAGATTCAAAATAAAGTGCAATCCGCAGGACGCAACTAAAACTGTATATTATTGCATGTACGAAACGGGTCACGTTCATTAATAACGCCTAACCCGGAACGGGGTAACCAGAGTCTGTGACAAATTACGGCGCAGCTGAGGTGTCATGCATACCTAACGTGCCACGCGTCGCGTTTAGAATGGGACAGTCCCGTTTTATGTCCCGGAAAAAAATTACACGCGATTGTAAGGCTGCAAACTGGACGACCGCGGGCAGGCGACTAGTACAAACTTAAGCATTTCTATCTATTCTTATTATTAATATCTATTTATTGATTTATTTATAGTTTTTCACTATTCATTTGCGAATGTTCGCTTTTATTCAATTGTGATTGCTAGGAGATGTTTGTCAGCGAAGTTTAATAAATGTACCATTTTAATAGGCAGCTGGCCGATACCTAGCTCTTAATTTAGAGTACCTATGTGGTTTCTTTTAGTCGTTTTTTAACAACAAAGACGCTGCCAACTAAAACAATGCCAGTTGAATGGCGTGATATATCAGTCATTTACAGAAATACCATATTCATAAAAAGGGCTCTATTTCTGATGACTCTGTTATACGACTACATTGTCGTCGTAGCGTGAAAACGTATTTAACACGGAGTATGATGATGTCCTGTTTAAACCGGATATGAGAATGGTCACGACTTGCATACCCTTAACATATAGCGTGGATGATTTTTCAATCCGCTGCCATTATCTAGCGATTACAAGGGTAGGTCCGAATACGCGCGATGCGTTGACAGATGATTTATTAAGGGGCGCCATGAGGGTTTAAACCCGTGCCGTGCAGGATTTTTGTCCGAAATCAACTGGCTAGCAAATGTATTTGTGACTCATGGGAGTAATTCGCACGGTTGCGATATAACATCTATACAAAGATTTTAACATAATTTCGTACAATTTTCAACCGACTTCCAAAACGGAGGAGGTTCTCAATTCGACCACATATGTATATATTTTTTTTATGTTTATTTGCGCATAACATCGTCGTTTATGAACTGATTTTGATGATTCTTTTTTTGGCAGAAAGGAAGTATTCTGGGACCACTCCCATAATAAGGAAACCAGGATCTGATGATATCACAAAGAAATTGAGGGTAACCTTCGAAAATTGTAGGGGCGGCTAGTGCGTTTGTTAATTTTATTATGAAATATTTTAAAGTACTACAATTTTAAGTCGATTTGATGATAGAGCCGATAGCCAGTCGAGGGAACTCCTCAATGATTTACAGCAGTTACCTTGTGTTTGGGCTTGATTAATTTATATTGATGAGAACTTCACACCAAAGTGGCTTGTGTTTGTCATTAGGGGTCTGATGATGAAGACGACAGCTAAGTGAACTCCTCAACGGTTTTCAGTAGCTTCCTTGTGTTCGGACTTAATTCATTTATGTTGATGAGAACTTTGCACCCTATAGGTTATAAGTGCTATTACAGGTCTGATGATGGATGGTCTCCATCATCAGACAGTCAAGGGAATTCCGCAACGATTAACAGCAGTTCCCTTTTGTTGGGCTTACATCATACGGCTCAATATGCCAAAATGCTCAGCTCGTACAGGTTAGGTCTACCCATCACTTAAAATCGTAAATATAAATATTTTTTTACAAAGAAAAACGGATTTCGAAAAGGAAACTAATAAGAGTAAAAAATAAATTAACTTAGGCCAAAGTAATACGTATTTAAATACTTATAAATTTGAAATTGGTGCCAAGTAAATGCATCAACAGTCATCAACAATCAACAGATACATTTTCGGTGATAATTACCTACTAATATTAGCTTCAGTTGTACCAAGTCATTGTTTTACTTGACACCGTCTACAAATTTATCAGTTTTAAAATACGTATTACTTTGGTCTAAGTAAATTTATTTTTTACTTTTATTAGATTCCTTTTTGAAGTCAGTTTTTTTTTGTTAAAAGTTATTTCGTACAATTATTCAAATGTTATTAAAAGAAACATCATTGCAGGTGTAGTTTGCTTTATTAGCTCAACACATATATTTTGGAATTGAATCTTAATTGCTTGTATTTTAGAAAATATGTTATTAGCCCTCAAGACTCATTTCTCGATTAAGAGCATAAGAGAAGCGGGAATGGATGAAAAACAGCGTCATCGAGGATCTCCGATCTTAGATGAGCCTATGCTGATCCATCTCCTATTGCCTTCCTATAACACAATCTGTATCTGTATGTATTTGTGTAATGTACTTATTGAGGAAAGCAATAAATGTATTTTAATTTAATTTAATTTAATTTATTATTTACCTACTGTTTGCATTTTAAGAGGGTTTTTTTCAACATTGCTTTTACAAAGATCACTAGTAAAAAAAATACTACATTTGTTTTGACAAAGATTCTGTGTTAAGTAAAGTTAGGGTATATACCTAAGGTTTTATAAGAATATTTTTTTGAATTGTAGCTATACAGAACTGTCTGAATCTACCTTTGTAAAGGTAACAGTTAGAAGTGTTTTGCTCGGAACTAGCGATAGTGGGTGGTAGTCCGTGTCCGCATCGTGATTTATTAAAGTCGCCGGAGTTGACGGTTTATAAACAACTTTTATGAAACTAATAGATGATTGCTGGTTAGATGTTATTTAATAGGTGGTCAGATTTGTTTCAACGCGATATTTAACGCTGATCTCAAAAGTTTAAATAGCATGCATCAATCATTAACAAAGATTTACATATTTTAATGTTTAATTTTATCATAGAGAGTTTATTATGTAGTTTATCAGTTTGTCATGGAGAATTTGTTTTTGTGATGCTTTATTATATGTACAAGTCACCAATCCTTTCAGCTTGGAAAAAAATGTCGTTAGAAACATCTGATCTACACATCGTAAATGATTTTTCAATCCGTTGCCATTTAGAAGTGATTACAAAGGTGGGTTCGGACAGTCGGGGTGTTTTTGCGCGGACTGGCCGAGCGGGCAGTCCAGTGATTGATTGGAGTCGTCCGCAGTTGAGGGTTTTTCATTCCGTCTGTGTTCGATTTTTGAGTGGATACTTAATACTTATACTACTAGGATTGTGTGTTTTAGATAGACTGGAATTTTATTGAGTTTACAGAGAGAGTATTTTATAATCGCAAGCTATGGGGTTATCAAAAAAAACGAATCCCAGTACAAATCCTGGTAGACACAAATAAATATGTTTGTATGATGAATAAATATGGTTATTTGTATTAACTTTTTGGTGGTATGTTATTGATATTTTAGTATGTGTTCTTTTTACTTCCGTTACCTGTTGGTAAAATGTGTCGATTTTTTTAAAGTATTTGATAGACGGTTTTGTTGATTCTAAGTGTTCTGGTGAACAGTTCTCTGAACGATACAGTTATAACTACGGTATACTGGCATGTGTCATAATTTAAGATGTATCGATTTCCAGAAAGCTCAACGAACCCTGTAGAATATAGTTAACATTATTCACAGAATTACGCAAAAAGTCGCCATATTTATTTACTTATATAAACTCCGCTCTCAATTCAGCCCGAATAAAATCATGACACAAATTACACACAGAATTGAATAAGCTATCCGACGATAATGAGGAGCCCAATTATACCGAGGAAAATGTTTTTATTTACTAAAGACGGCCGTTCGTTACTTTTGGTCAAAATAATGAATAATACATTCCATAGATTATTCGTTCAATTACTTGCAAGGATGAATTTTGATTCGAGTTCTCGACTCAATTTACATGCAAGAGATACTGGCTACGCGTTGGCTTATTCAAATTTATGATTATTTTATCTTTAACTAAACAAAAATTGGCGAAAGTTTAAATTGTAAATAAGGGAGGTGACCTCGTCACGCCAGTGGGCAAATCTGGTTATCATATTAATTGTATTGATTGCAATTTGGCGTTATTAATTTTGTACGTTGCTTTTTGATTGGATCAGAATAAAAACGACGTCAATTAAAAAGTGAAATTAAAAGAAAAGATTATGCTATATTAATATTGTAAAGTAAACTTTGAAATTGTAATTTCACTAGTGATATTATAAATGTATGCATGATGTGCTACGAATGATGAAAAAAGGTCTGCGGCAATTTGATTATTCCTCAATAGATTCCCAGACGATGGTCGTCTTGGACTGTATCGGTGAATACGTATTGATTTTTTTTATGGGAACTTTGAATATGTATCAAATTAAATTGTCTGATTTCCTTGAAGAAAGGTTAAGGTTAGATGGCTGACGCCGTCGAGGAAATGTAACATCTATATTTAATGAATCTAGGATCATAGCTTCTAGACTTCAGCTAGAAATTCGGTTTAAGGTTCGAAAGTAGATGGTTCTTTATAAAAGGCATACTTACCTACGATCTAAGACTTATACTTGTCTTGCATGAGTAATGAATTGGCCCGATACGTGCAAAGGAAACATACACTAGGCCCAACACGAGGCAATAGCGTGGCGGTGTTACTCTGGGCATTTGCCTGATTTGGCTGATCTCCAATCCAGGCCAGGGTGTGTGTTCCAGAAGTGAGTAATAATGATGGACTTAAAACTGTTAGTAATGGATTGTACTACATACAACTAGTTGTTATGGTAATCGTCACTAAAATCACTTTTAATAAGTATTATAAATACGATTTTTTATTTACATAGGCTTAAAAAAAGAATTTATAAATCGTCAGAACAACATAAATATAAACCTCTTTAAATCCAGAGCAAATTGATAAAACTACAGTAGAAACTATAATTTACATTACACACTGTCACAAGCATTAAGCAGCTACCTAAGTTAGTAACTATGTAAAGTAAAATGTATCATCATCTTCATCTTCCTAGCGTTATGTCCCGTACTTAGGCGGGGTCCGCTTAGGCCATGATCCAGGATTTAGCGAGTCTGGTAATTACATTGAAGCGACTGCCGGTCTGACCTTCGTAACCCTCAAGATAGGGGAACCAGACAATTTTTGGATCATGGTTACAAATCCAAAGTTGTTTGAATTTGCAGGTTTCATCACGATGTTTTCCTTCACCGTCGAGATAGTGGTACAAATACGTACATAGATTTGAAAAATCCAGAGGTACGTGCTCGGGTTTGAACCCGCACTCCTCGGTTAAGAGGCGCGTGTCCTTACCATTGAGCTATCACCGCTCACTGTAAAGTAAAACGTATGTAGGTATAATATTTTACAATTTTTTTTGGTTAATGCATACTATTAATTTTAAATCTATAACGCAATCGATGAAAAGACTTTAGTGAATCAGAAAACAAAAAAAAAATATTGCGATTCCGACTAACTTACCTTGAGCAACAATGCAAGAAGCGTACAATGTAAATATAAATAAACTTGCGGAACTCATAACCGCTGAGAGTGCTTGCACTAAACGATATCGAGTTAAAACTCAAAAATAAAATCTCAACACTCGAATCAGGGGAAAACGCAATCCAATCCAGGCCAGGGTGTGTGTTCCAGAAGTGAGTAATAATGATGGACTTAAAACTGTTAGTAATGGATTGTACTACATACAACTAGTTGTTATGGTAATCGTCACTAAAATCACTTTTAATAAGTATTATAAATAGATACGATTTTTTATTTACATAGGCTTAAAAAAAGAATTTATAAATCGTCAGAACAACATAAATATAAACCTCTTTTAATCCAGAGCAAATTGATAAAACTACAGTAGAAACTATAATTTACATTACACACTGTCACAAGCATTAAGCAGCTACCTAAGTTAGTAACTATGTAAAGTAAAATGTATCATCATCTTCATCTTCCTAGTGTTATGTCCCGTACTTAGGCGGGGTCCGCTTAGGCCATGATCCAGGATTTAGCGAGTCTGGTAATTACATTGAAGCGACTGCCGGTCTGACCTTCGTAACCCTCAAGATAGGGGAACCAGACAATTTTTGGATCATGGTTACAAATCCAAAGTTGTTTAAATTTGCAGGTTTCATCACGATGTTTTCCTTCACCGTCGAGATAGTGGTACAAATACGTACATAGATTTGAAAAATCCAGAGGTACGTGCTCGGGTTTGAACCCGCACTCCTCGGTTAAGAGGCGCGCGTCCTTACCATTGAGCTATCACCGCTCACTGTAAAGTAAAACGTATGTAGGTATAATATTTTACAATTTTTTTTGGTTAATGCATACTATTAATTTTAAATCTATAACGCAATCGATGAAAAGACTTTAGTGAATCAGAAAACAAAAAAAAAAATATTGCGATTCCGACTAACTTACCTTGAGCAACAATGCAAGAAGCGTACAATGTAAATATAAATAAACTTGCGGAACTCATAACCGCTGAGAGTGCTTGCACTAAACGATATCGAGTTAAAACTCAAAAATAAAATCTCAACACTCGAATCAGGGGAAAACGCAATTCGCAGCCAAACTACAAACAGAACTAACTTCGTAATATTAAAACATCTCTGCTTTTGTGCTGAAACTAGAACTCGCCGTGAATGGAGTCCAATAATACAATCACGTCCCTGGTTCATTAGGAGTAGCATCAAAAAGCTTATTCCGCTCAAATTAAATTGGCTCAATAATCCCACTTCATGATAGTTGCTTTGTCCAGTGCAGCCAGTTTTCCGGGGTCTCTCTCAAAAAAGATAACACTGCTTGCTTGTGAGCTTGTATCTCAATGATAAAGAGATACTATGGCGAGAGATAAAAATTAATTGCATTAAGTGTATTAAGGGAATATAAATTCGTCTTGAAATTGTATAGGCTAAATGTCTATTTTTACATGAAAAATTATGCAAATCTAAGCGAATAGAAATAAAAAAAATGTGCAATTAATCTTTAATAGGTATACTTAAATAAAAATGAATCGTGGAAATGTATGTACGCGCATAAGTCTTAGTTAGTTAGTTAGTCTTTTTGTTGTGATTGTAATTGTCAGGACCAGGTTTACACAACGGATCGGGAAGTTTATAGGTAAGAGAGCCAAGAACGAGATTAAAACTCCCACGGTAACCGGACTAACGGGTTAAAAGTTTACTATGTACCCGGACGAAGCCTAGAAGGTTCGCTAGTTTACTTTAAATAAGGCTGTAGAAATTTTTCTTACAAGATACATACAGTTTCGCATACAGTGTAACTAAGCATTATATGTCCAGCGTAGGTATAAATCCGGACTTAACTTGGTCTTATAATGGAAGAGTCTCGTTACCATTTCATTATAGAAGTTTAACGAAAGGAATTAATACTTTGAATACGTACTTAATCCAATATTTCTGCAGTGAAATTGGAGCCAACATTATGTCTGTATCAACATAATATTCCGATTTCAGATTCGAAATGAATTCATACAAATGGATTAACTGGGCGGGCATGCCCAGATTATGTAATTACTGGTTGAAGGTTGAATATTTCATTTAAATAATTGGCTGAATTTATATTGTAATCTCTCTAGTTAAAGTGTATAAGGAAACTGTATCTTGAAGCTTGGACTATAATTTAATTCTAACTGATATTTGGTTTTATTGACCGGATATTACTTATATACGAAGGTTGCTTAGTTAATTTGCATTTCGTGTAATATTTATTTTAAACTTTAAGATTATCATTTATAATTAAAGATAACAAAGCTATCTAGTTATAGGTAATACACTTGTAGAAACTTTATTGTTTTATGTATAACTTATGTGAACTATGTTTATGATTATAAAATATGTATGTTTCCCATAAATAAATAAATTTAATGTTATAAAATTTGAATCGTTCTAGTTCATTACTTGAAATTAGCTTTTATAAGGAATGTGAACTCAAGTTTAGACTGTATTTCATCAAATTAGATTTGAGGCAAACACGTTTAAATCCTACTAATATTATAAACGCGAAAGTTTGTAAGAATGTATGAATGTTTGTTACTCTTTCATGCAAAAATAAACGATTTATCTATCTATCTATCTATCTATCAAAAACTACTGAATGGATTTTAATAAAACTTTACAATAATATAGTTTATACATATAAACGAATAATAATACGAATAATATATAGGCTATGTTTTATCGATGTACCACGTGAGCAAAGCCGCGGGCAGAAGCTAGTATAACATATTGCATAAAAATTCAACTTGGTAGGTAATTAATTACGAATGTTTTGTTCATAAATTTCAACGGAATCTTAGCTTTATTTTAAACCAATACAAATCGCATTTCCTCTCCCAGCTTTTTAAAACTTTTCATTTCATTCATTTTTCATCACTTCGCTCACGCTACCCCTTTTAAAGCCCCATTTTAACCCTAAAAAGCTGATTGGAACGAATTAAAATTGGCTCAATAACCCGACTTTGCGATAGTTGCTTCGTCGAACGAAGCCAGTTTTCGAGGCGGTTCGCTAAAAAGTGTGAAGGGTTCAAGGTAAGGAGCATATCCTTGTATTAAAAGTGTCCGTAAAAAATAATTCCAATAACATGGTATCGCGGTAGAAGAAGTAATGTAGAAAAAAAACAATAGAAGAGTATGATTATTATATTATTATGATTATAAGATTTGTAGATATGTTAAACAAGGAGTGAGAAAATCTGCTTCTAGGTGTCGATAAAAACGTCACAACCATAAAATTACATTTCATAAATTTTACGCTTTCTTTATTAAGTTATCTTTGACTACGTGAAAATACAGCCGTGGTTTTGCAATTGGATTGAATATACACACATACATAACATAGCATCACGCCCATAATACCTGAACCACTTGTCACTACTTTTTCACAATTTTCCATTTAACCCAGACATTTTTATTGGCTCAATGTGGCTAAAGGTGCTTGCTGTCCCTTTGACTCTGCCTATCCCCTTCGAGGGTGACGGGCGTGGTGTTGTGTGTTAATCAGTCACTATATCTTGACATTTTTTGGTTAGTTCCTTATATATTACATTACCTGAACACACTCTGTACAAAAAAGTAATCGCATGTAATCAACTATTTAGCGTCATTAGCTAGCTTGCGTGGATGACTCCCATCGCGTGTTTTATTATGCCTATGCGCCCATGCAACTTATTATTTAATGACTAGACACTTTTAGCTACATCTCAATATTCGACATTACATTAACTCTACTCTCGAAGCAAAAAGGACTCGCTGCAATCGACTGTTCAGTGTGATTAGCTCACTTCAGCTGACACACGTAGCGTGCTTCATTACCTACGCCTATGCGCTCATGCAACATATTATTGAATGATTATATCTGGACACTTTTTAATTCGTGTTCCATATACAATATTACCTTAACACATTCCATACAAAAAAGGACTCGCATGCAATCAACTGTTAGACGTGATTAGCTCGCTTCAGGGGATGACACGCGTAGCGTGCTTCATTACCTTTGCCTAAGCGCTTATTGAACTTGTTATTTAATGCTTATATCTGGACACTTTTTAGTTCGATCTCCATATACGACATACCTTAACTCTACCCTCGATGCAAAAAAGGACTCGCATGCAATCAACTGTTCAGCGTGATTAGCTCGCTTGAGCGGATGACACGCGCCGCGTGCTTTATTATGCCTATGCGCTCATGCAACTTGTTATTTTAAATTGGACGGTGCATCGAAATCGGATGTTGGTTGCGTGTTATTGTCAACATTTTTTGTCTTTTGCCAGTTTTCCGTGTCAATCACTTTGACTACGGCTTTTAATTTGCGTCTTGCATACGGAATTGCATTCTGGTTTGAGATACAGATAAAAAATTCACTCCTGCAATTCCCGAAGGGGTAGGCAAAGTCCAAAGAGGGATAAGCTCCTTGAACTTATAGGGATATGCAGAGCCGGCGGCAAATTATTATCCAGCAGACATTTTAGTCAGCTAGAGAACTTATAAGATTAAGAAGAAATCTCATAAGATTCATTATTTCCATCAACATTTATAGATGTTATACTTCCTAGTAATTTTTAATTATGTTACGGTTCCTATATTATTAAGGTATTTTATCATACATAATACACTAAAATTCACAGCATACCTTCAAGTACCTAATCAAATGATTTTTATTACGTTATGTATTTAATACAAAAGAAAATAGATACAGGTGCATGGCAGAACCTTCTAATACACACTCGTATGTATCCGAACTGTTGCTCGTAAAGTGAAAACCAAGTGAGTGATGCTCGGAACTCCGAGACGGGAAAAATTCTAAAACAACTTCTGAGCTTCGGCAAGTTATCGGAAGCCTCTTTGTGAAATACTATCCGATATTTCCCAAAGTAACTGCGCGCCGCAACTCCGCTGAACGCAAGGATACGACCAAGTTAACTCTAACTCCGAATTTCACTTCCAATTTCTTTTGTGAGCCCGAATATAAGTATAATTTTTGTGAGAATAACGAGGTGAAAAGTTTGTGAGGCGATATCATCAGGCTCACAAACATAATGTGGGCCAAGTTGGCGACGGCGCTCGCGGACGCCTCAAATTACGTAATACTTTAAGCAAACTTCTGAGCCGAAGTTAGCGAGTTCCTGGGAACAGGTGCAGCATCGAATACGTCCTATATTCAGAACGGCAGCGTGCACATACAAATTGTTGGACGTGCCTTTGAAATCGTCCAACTTGTTACTGACAGAAACTAAGAATTCAGCAGCCGGCTGTTCGCGTAGGTACCGGTTGTATACACGTTCATTTGGGGTTGAATTCCCTGCCATCGGCGTCGATGTGCCGAATTTACCCGATTAAAATTAACCCAAGCTTTCATCAATGCGAGGATTCGTTCGAGCAAACAATGTGGCTTTACATTATTTATTATTATTCTGATTTGGGGAATACATGGTTGAACTTTTTATTTATAACCATACACTCGTTCATACAGCTTAAAATAACGTTAGCAACAACAACTGGCATTACGAAAACAATAATTCTCATCAAATTCGTAAATTTATATAACAGACTGGGACTCAGTGGCATAATAATATAATCTGATATAACTTTTAAACATTATTGCTCATCAAAGATATCGTAATCAATAACTGGATGTATAAATAATTCTGTAATATTATAAATGCGAAAGTAACTCTGTCTGACTGTCACGCTTTCACACCGAAACCACTGAACCGATTTTAATATAAATGTAGAGTAGACCTTGAGAAAAGACATGGCTACTCATTGACTCGAAAAAAACCTTGAAAGGGTAGAAATGAGGTATAAAAATTCGTATGGAAAGTTTGTCACGAAAAATTTTACGTGAGCGGAGCCGCGGCAAAAGCTTGTATTGAATATGTATTTGCGGTTCTTTTAGTCTCTAGAAAACAAATGTATTAATATATATTTCTGCAAAGCAGAAAATGTGCTATGTTTTCCCAAATAGTTGGGATATATTGGCTTTTAAACATCTTGAGAGAATGCCACACGCTACCGGGTAGCGAAAATTTCATTAAGCCGAGCAGAGACGTACATTTCATTTTATAAACAGAAATGCATGATAATGAAATTCTTGGACCGGTAAAGGAATATCGCAGTATTTCTGGCTCTCAAACGTCGTTGCCGCGTCCAAGGGAGATTTGGGAGCGTTGCAGTGATTCAATGAGATAACGAAGCTAGGAGTACGGGGACGTGCTCTATGCCGTTATGCTCTTCCAACTTTTGATCAGTGCAGTACTCTTCACTCTCTGAATTCAGATTTTTCAGAACGTCTTAGACTGACACTTGATATAATAATATAAGAAAAATACTTGAGCATAGATTTGCTTGCGCTTAGAAAGATCTTTAAGAAAATTAACTTACTAACCATTGCATTTCAACAGATCTTTGATGCCATTATGTATCTTTTCCAAAAATCTGTGAAATAAGATTGTCGTTGCAAATCTGTGAATGTGCTGACTATTTGTCATTGCTTTTATAAAATCCACATTTTTTTTTCTAGTTTTTGACCCGTGAATCTATTAACACTTATTCTTCTTCTAAGTCTGTACACTCTTGCCAGAGTGGTCGTGATCATCATTGTGAATCACAATGTGTGATGATTTATGGTTAACACCTATACTCTTTTATATTGAAAGCGTGGTAAATAAATTTTAAAGCGTCTTACAAATAGAATATATCGTAGTGAAAATATAATAAACCATCACTACAATTTTTTGCCGGAATTATAAGCCTTGGATAAATTTTGACAAACACGAAATTGCTTTCGAGATACACTTTTGTTATTTTACTATTTTTGTTACCTTAAAATTTAGGCAAATTAGCTTTATATTTTTACAAGTCTAACATTTAGAATGTTTCGTGTACTGTAATTTTCAACACAATTAGGTACTTCGTTTAACAAGTCTCCCGCTTTTATTTTCTTCTTCAAAATTCTCTCACAAACGTTTCAAGTAACAAGCATCATGTAAATACTTACAGCGATAAGCTTCGAGTACATTCTATGGAGCGGCATATAGTAGGAACGTGAGGTTTCGCACGCAGGTTTTTAAAAGGATTCTCTTTGAATAAAATGCGATATACCTTCAAAATTCTTTGGTTTAGGCTTTAAAGTTTCATTTCAATTAAGTTTTAATATATGTAAGTCGTAGTAATAATATGATATAAATATATAAACGCTACAACTATTTCTGTTAAAGATATTTATTAGCGCTTTAATAACGTATAATAAAGTATATAGATTTTGATATTAACAGTACAAGTAAAATATTGCCCATTGCTTCGAAGGTTCCATTTTCTGAGTAGAATGAATTCTTTCATACGAACACTTGCCAAACTACATACACAGAATAGATTTTTCAAACAAGGCGTTCTGCTTTAGCCTTCGGAAAATTGTTTTATTAAACATTCTCAAAATGTTGTACGATTGGTTTGCTCGAGTTTGAATTAAAGCGACAAATTTACACAAAGTAACCATCCAAATGTAACAATGAAACGATTGTTTCTAACTGTATTATCTCTGTAATACCTTACCTGACAGGATATCTTTGCCATCAATTTGTTCAGAATAATGGAGCACGTAGTTTAGCCTTTGATTTTACGCCATGGCCTATTGTTGCCTGAGGGTGGGATATATATCTATCCCCACGGTGCTAGGGTGGCCATTTTTGCAAGTTTTTAAGGAAAATTAGCAAATAAGATTTTCTTTATACTTCAAAGATAGGATATCGTAGGTAAAATGAGAGTTGGGTTGAATTCGAATTCTTCGATAGTATTTTTCGCCGCTGCAAAAAATAATGTTGACAATCTTTCTGTACAGATACAACAGTACAATTGTTTACTCTGAATTTAAAAAAAATATAATTCTCTCATAAGCCCGGGATGTTCATTAAAAAAAGTTATATTAACTTATCTTTTTTTACCTATGACTTACCTGATCACTTGTTTATTTTGATACTTGGCATACATCAGTACATAAAATTGTTTCCTGTTTTCGCACGTTGATATTTTGTCTTTATATATAGCTCTAGGTTACGTAAGTATAAAATATATCGTTGGTATCATGGTAGCATCGCTCCAAATTATAACCATAACTTCAATTTCTCCATTATTAGGTATTATGAGTGGTGAATTATATCTATCAATTTTAGTATCCCGCTCCACCAAAAATGTATGGAGACAGCATCCAGTGGCGAGGATTTATTCACACGACAAGATTCATGGCCATGCATCAGGCTTTGCGATATACTGAACAACCGGGATAATCCAATTATACAGGGTGAAAATGAAATCATGTTGCAAACTTGGGCCTCTGACGCCCTCCCATTAAATCGTTCCTGATTTGTATCGCCCATTATTGGTTACGACTTTGGACAAATGTTTGTGATAGTTGTGGGACAAACGTTTCTAATGGTTGTTGTAAAATAATATTTAATATAGATATTAAAGGTAACACGCCAAAATGCTGTAGACAATGAGCTTTGAGCTTCCTTTTTATTTGCATGAAGAAAATCTTATTTCTAATTCCGGCCATAGATTTTTTTATGGTTGACTAGCGATAGTCAGGAATTATCGTAGCTGAATGGTTGAGAGTGGAAAGGTATAAGGAGTTACAGGAGATTATAGTTAAAATCACACGAAGCAAGTACAAAGAGGATGAATATTTTCTATGAAACAATGCGTGTCACTTCCAGGGGGTGAGGGGGCATTGTTTGTCTCACTCCCTCTTTATGTCCATCTACAGGCTTAAAGCACTACTACTAGTTTCATCTTTTTATGTAGATTAGCAATCTTGCATAGATTTTAGTAAGTTTATGGTGTAATAGGGACGTACTCAGAATTTACCTATAAGTATATCTTAATTTTTTAAAGATACAAACAATCTTATTTAAATTTTTTTTCGATTCAAATTCTGTACAACGAATAGGTAAATGACTACTGTTTTTTAAACACAAATTTCTTATAAGGTTAATATTTTAAGAAATATATATATTTTCTCTACTGTCATTCTCGTTCGACAATCCACCAGAAATACATACTAGAAAAGAAAGAAAGAAAGAAATAACATTTGTTGGACACACAATTGTTAATACATACACAGGAAAACTACTAAACTAACTAGGTATACTAGGTTTTTTATGTACCCGATAAAATCAGAAGTTTAGGAATTATATTTTTTTCATATTTGTATCCCTTCATACGGCCAAATAATAATTTTTTTTGTTTGGATTTGTAACGGATTGTCGAATGTAAACCCTAGTTAGATTCTTAGCAAATATGTGAGTTACATGGTATTTTTATAAATTTTATGAAGTTCTGAATGGGAAGAACAAATCTTTGTGTATTTCGTAGGAGACCGTTTTTTTTATTGATTTTTGAAATCTATTGCTTCTTAAGATTAACGTAACGGTAATCTGTAACATTCATAATATACTGTTTAATTAAAATAGATTCATTTAAAGTAGTCTAAAAATTATTTTTCATTTATTAAAAAAATTTAAAGTAATAATTGTATTCTAATGGAGACCCTGGCATTTTGACACTTTTATGGTTGAACGCTGTGTGTACAGCACGAACGACAGTAGACTAATAGACCACGCCTACCAAAGTTGTAGACATGATGACGTCAGAACCTAGTTGAGAATCACATTGCACAGTTGCATAGGCCGTCTCTTCTTTGTACTTGCTCCGTTGTAAAATCCATTGCCATCATTATTGACGTTGTCTAAAAGCTGCCTTTAAAAAATCTTCTCCCGTCTACATAAATATAAAAGACAATAAAATACAAGCCAATAAAAAAAAGACAATTTAAAAGGTGTGTAGTCATAAGAAATAGTAAAACTCTGAGTCTATTGGTTACAAAGTCATGGAGTTCGTTTACAAACCGGTGTTTTTCTATTTCTACGTTTGTCATCTAAAAGACTCTATTTGTGATTACTGTTGTTAGTAACCCCTCAATATTGAAAACCCTTAAATATAACAATTTTATTCCTGACACAAGTAAAACATTTTCGTTGTCCCCTCATGTGGTCACCACCCTTTCCCTTAATGCATGATATTCAGTACAGTCAACCCCAAAATTATTTAAATAGTTAAGACTATTTCCAAAAAAAAAAAAAACAAAAATAACATTAATAAATGTAATTGGGTTTAAGTATAATAAATATCTTTCTTTTTCCGAAATAATTACATTAAATTTTTATAATAATAACTATGAACAAATTATCAGATTGACAAAAATTTGTGAACAAACAAATAAATCAGATCGTATTCTGGTGTTATAAGTTTAGTTGTAGGGTGAACCATATCTACAAAGATTACAAATTGCTCCATTTTAGTGCATTGTCAGTTGTAATTATTGTAAATTATTAAAGGAGCAACAATGAGACTTCAACCAGATCTATTAATTGTCAGATAATAGATCAACTCAGATCACGATTTACTGTGTAGTCATTTCGTGTGAATATAATAAAAAAAACATAACATACGTATTTGTGATGGTGACTGTACCTAACATACGTAGCTACAGCATTTTTAAACCCAAAACAATGAAAACATGATTAATGATTGCTTTCGTTGAACCGACAGCGGCATAACATATGACATTTTATGAAGATTTATCACCGACACGTAAAAACCAAAGCTCAAAAAATTAATAATTGTCTCTTTCATAATGTGACATCCGGGAAAGTCTCGTGGAAGGCCCATGAAATAGGTATATAAAAGCTGTGCGCTTATGTAGTACGTACAATTTGTACAATATTTGAATGGATATGATTCTGATGTTAATGTCTAGATAAAATTATGTCCGTAGTATTATCTATGGCTGTACTATAACATCTATCTAAACTTTAACAGAGAATTATCAAATAAGGTTACCCCCTTTTTTAATTGGGGTAACTCACACGAGCCGTCTTCCTCTGCATGGGGAAACAGAGGGCGATATGTCAGACTCAAACCCCAAATGGCCTACTGAGACGCAGTTCCGGAGGTGCGGTATCCCCACTAACAGAATTATTCGGCTGCTCCTCAGTTGTGCACCCCACGGTCGTTAGGCGTCGGATGCACAACCCCGAGCACGCGCACAACGTCGAGACGTACTAGGCCACTTAGCACGTCTCAACCTTCGCCCAGGAATCAGACGCCGGTCATCCCCGTGACCGGCGTGGTGGGCACACTCTCGCGCTTTGCCCTCTGCCATACCAGAGGGACACGCGAAGAGTGTCTCGTAAGGGGAGCCGCCTTCCATTCAAGATCCATGAATGTACAGGTTGAGATATAAAAGTCTAGTAATTCAAAACTTTACGGTCGCGTTATCTACCTTAGCAATGAAACACAAGCCTGAAAAGCTTAAAAAAAAATAATAAAAAAAAAGTTCACGATGCTGGTAGACCGCCAAAAATCCGTCGCGCAAACTGGTGTATAAATAAAGGACAATTTACACGGACTCATCACGCGCTGTTTAAAAATGCACCATATTTCTAACCGTAACACCCACTAAACCGAATTTGTTCCCACATGTCGAGGGCACCAGCAACGCAGATTAATGTACGGTCAGTATCGCAGGTCGTTCAATTTTAAACTTTGTCAACTGTGAAATAAGGAATGTTTCTTGTTCGGTTTTTTGTAATTCCACACCGCAGGCACCTCGATACGAAGCTTGGCGTTCTCCACAGCAATTTAATCAGGTTTGTTCTTTATAAATAAGCTATGTTCTGACCAAGACCGGCACCCTATTAGGTTTAGAATTTTACCTTTATTTTTAGTCTCGCTCGCAATTTCGCTTCCTACATTTTTGGACTGGTGGTACTTAATTGATTCGGTTATAAAAATACCACTTTAGCTATCTTCTAACGAATATTGTGTTTTAAATATTTGATTTTTGATAGCTGAATTTCTTCCTATACTAATATTATAAAGAGGAAAAAATAAACAATAAATGTGCAATTAACTCTGTCTATTACGTTTTTATGCAATAACTACTTTACCGATTGCGATGAAATTTGGCTCGCCTTAAGTTTAAAATCTGAAGCGTCAAACCTAACTTATTTCCTAGGTTCCTCCTATAGGTTACTTCTTATCCCGGAAAAATTGAGAGACAATAGAATACATGATAAAATCTCTGAACAGACCCAAATCCACTTAAGTGGAGCCTCGGGCATAAGCTAGTATCTACTTTATAATAATTCCTGTGCATCAGGGCGTGAAAGTAATGACTAGGAGCGATGCAAACATGCACAGCTCATTCATTATTCAGCGAGACACCTGACGAGCCTTCAAATAAAACGCCTCACATTCCGTCGCCTTTACGACCTCGTCCCCTAAACTTAATTAGTGCTGAGTGACGATAAAATGAAAACAACTTGTAATAGGAAATTAGCTAATAAATTGTGTCAAGATAAATGGGTCACCGCGCGTTAAAAATAAGGTAAATAGATTGGCCGATTTAATTTATCGATTAATTGCGAAGGGGAAGTATATATTTAATTTGTTGCGAAATATAAGCCTGTTCGTTTATTTTATATACCAATATTTTAACATAAGAAAGGAGTCTTTACTAATATTATAAATGAAAAGATTGGTTTGTTGCGTTTCCACATTTCCACTACTCAAATGATTATAATTTATCATGAAATTTCACAAAAGCTCTAACAGTTACAGAAAACAATTAAAATTAACTGTCATCCAGAAAAAAGATTATTATTTATGAGGAATAGAAAAATAATTTTTGGGCGGTCGACCGGTATTACAAAAGCTAAGATTGATAAAATGTAAAAGTTTAGCTATCTTTAACAAATATTTTTGATATTCTGTTACACTTTGGTACTGCAGCAGACTGGAATTTAAGAAGAGTAGGTATAACATCTTCTTGCAATACAATTTAATTTATTAGTCCACAAAACTAAGTCTACTAATACTATTATACATACCTATGCATTATTATATATGAATGAATATTTCAATTAGGGTAAAAAAATAGGAGGACTGAGGAAAAATCTAAAAAAAAAAAACGCTGTGCAACGCAATTTTCGGAAAATAATACTTGATAGCATATATGCAACGACAGGATGAAAGATAGACATTGATAATTTTCCTTGTCTTTGTTAGGAGTACGTAAATTAACTTTAGTTGAATGTTCAGAAAATAAAACTTTATCATGACTAGCTACATCGGAAGTAATCGACCAGGCTGCACAGTGACCCCTTTCCTTTGTTTAAGAGCACGATAATTTACTTTAGTTTTAGTGACAAGGACGCAACAAGTAAAAGTCACTGTTCCGATACTCATCTGTCGCTTACGCGTTTTTACGACGTCGTAATATAACCTCACAGTCTTGATCATGTTACCGTTTCACGTATGAAACCCTTCGGTTTAGGTGAACAATAAATTTTAATCGTTTTGTAGACACCTGATACACACATACATAGCATCAGGCATGTAATCCCTGAGGGGGAAAGCATATATCATAGAACGATGAGCTCCTTAAATTAAAATGAGCCAAAAATAAAATTAAGCTAGGTTGGATGGAAAATTGTTTAAAATAACTGAAATAAGTAAAAAGTGGCTATCTCGTAGACTACTTACACAATCACAAACTCAACAAATAATACTTACATCATTAGTCTTCTTTCAACATGCTAGGTAAGGAACACAGTTGTTACATTCGTTGTGAGTCCAACACTAATATGGGACACTTAATGAATAATGAATATTGTATCATTACGAGCTCATAATGAATTCACTAGTCTAGTACATGATTATTTGTATAAAAGCACCGACATTGTAATTATGCCGCTGAGTAATTTATTTTCAGACACGATTTAGCACGTACATTTGCTGGATTTGCTGTTATTGCTCGTTAACATTATTCGAAATCGGATTGGTCGGTATAATTTTGGAGAGAATTATATTTCAATTACTAAATTCTACATACGAGATGACCAAACGTATTATTTTTTCTATGTAGATTGGAATAATTCGGAATTCGGATGTCGTTTGCTGGATTCTATCAATATCCATCATTGAAAATATTTTTTTTTGATGAAAAAAAAATATTCAGTCGAATTGAGAACCGCCTTCTTTTTTTTCAAGTCGGTTAAAAAGGAATACGTAACATCTATTTTGTACAACTCAAAGACTTATCATATTTTGAAAGTGTATTTAATGTAAAGTGTAAGTTAGCATATACACATACAAACATGACGCACCCATTCCCTGAAAGGGTAGACAGATTGAAGGAGGCAACCCCTTAAAGTTTTGGTCAAAAAGTTAATATATACATTCTACATTTAACGAGTGCACATATAAAGACAGGCATGCGTGTCTTAAACAATGCAAGTAGCCGAACAAGAAAATGTTTTGCAAAAATCTGTGCGCCGGCATCCGAGTAAATCCATTGCAGACGTTGCAATAAGCGTTGAGTACTAAATTCCCGTCTCGGCCTGGAGCTAATGGTGCGTGGGGAAATTGCATAACTTATAGCAATTTTCTCGTACCCCTCCCCCCCTACCGCTGCAGGGGACGCATCATTTGCGAGACGTTTACGTCTGAGGCAATTATCAAAGCAGCCAGTCACACTGCCTTGCAGCTTTGAAATACGCAAATGCCTTTTTGAAGTCGTTCCGAAACTCCTTATTTCTTTTTTTAAGATTTTTAACTTTGTGTGTGCCTACAGAATGTTTTGAGATTGTTATGATGCCGGAAAGAGATGAAAACGTGTTTTTGAAAAAGAATTCGCGACTAGAAAAGGTGAGAAATGTTTTTATAAAGAATTTGAAATAAATTTTGTTTTGTTTTAACATAAACATCCATTGCATATTATTTGTTAAAATGCTAATATATCGAGTTAAAAAAACATTTATAGAATAGTATAAGAGAATCAAAAATAATTTTGAGGTAAATACTTGAATTTTTGATGTATTACTTTAAAATATTTATAAACGAACTGTGCAAGTTTTTTTTTAATCACCTCGAGAAGAGGTGAAAAAAGTGTTTTTATTCAAAACGGTAAGAACTAGAAAAAAAAAGTTTGAAATAAAGTTGTAGAGCATCAAATTTTATATAGAAATGATCTCTATATGTTTTTCGCTAAAATTAAAACTATTCGAGTTAAGGCGGTTAGATGCTAGGGGATGATAGAAATAGTCCAGTCAGTTTGCCATTTTGAGCTGAAAGGATAGAATCGACGGAAAAATTTAAGTGAGTAGGTACTAGATATTTAATAATCCAGAAAGTCAGGTTTCTGAGCCAGGTTAGTTTAAAAAAAAGCGCGTAGGATTGAAAAAATAACTGAAATTGAAAAAAAAGACCTATATTTTTGGACTAAAGCCGCAACATGTTGGTTTCATTTATCACTGACAAACACTGTCTAATCGAAAACAAACTAAACAACCCTTGACCAATCAGCGTCTTGCTGTTAACTGGTCAAATCTACTAGAAAAATCCTGATTAGCTCTATAGAAATGATTGCAACGTTATATTAGCAGAAAGATTCTCAAAAAAAAACTTAATGACACTATCGTTCTACTTGCTTTATGCTTATCGTTACAAGGCTACAGCTGTTTATTCGACATTATCAAGAGGTTCAATAAATCCTTTTCCTTAAAAATATTGGCACTAAGGAACGTCTACCAGCACATCAGTGGAGTCTTGGTCTAACTTAGCCTTTAAAACCACACGGCGTACATGTTATTTGTCGCTTAGCGCTCAGCGCGCGCTCGCTAATTCGTTCCGAAACGTTCCTGCATTCGAGTCTTTGTGGCTCAAACACGTATTACGTGTGCGCATGAAAAATTCACTTTTTACGCTTGCCTGTTAAAATTTTAGTTGGTTTCTCTCTTGTGTGCCATTTTTTGACATTTGAAAATCCACTACGGACACGGGAATAACTTTGAAATAACTAAAGCTTCGGTTTTAATACAGATACACTGGACTGTATGGGCGAGCTAAATACCGATCCAATAAAAGATATGAGTTGTCGTGACCAATTTTGTTTCAACTGTTGATATTTCATATTAAGAGTTTTCATAAATCGAACAATTGACGTCAATTTACCTAAAAATTTTCCACTTGTAATTACTTATATTTACAAAGTACAGCTGCTAATGCAATTTTAAATATGTAAAGTAATTTGGACACAAATGTGTATGTCTAGATATGAAGACGTAATTTTTAAAGATAATAATGGTTTGACCCTACTCCTTAAAATACAATCCATGTTGCTAATTTGTTTTGATTTAGGGAGATAACTTTTTAAATTGTTTAGTTATGTATTATTAATTCACGATATTGTTTGAAAACAAACACGATTTACCTAAAAGGTTTCTGCAACCCCCTATGTATACGAAATAATATTTGTCACAAAGTGCTTCACACATAAAACGTTCTTTATTTAATATCGCACGTTCCGATATGAGATAAGATTTTTCAAACGCGACACGTAATAGGTCGACGGCATTATCGATACTGCATGCGCCTCACGCGTCTCGAAAATCGTCAGGCGACGCCTCCGCATGCCCCCGGCAATCCGTACCTGGGAACTTACTGACGTATTTGTTTGTGTGCGGAAGACAGTTATGAATTAGTTCAGCCCAGTGAAAGGATCGCGTCTCCTCCGGCTGTTGTCGTTCCGTCATTTTGGTGGATTGTGATCGTTTTGCTTGTTGGTTTTGCTCAAAATGTTACATAGTGAATACATAACACTTGTTTGCTTTTATTCAAAGTAATCCCCTTATCTAAGGGTCAGATCAGCAGTCTCTATGTAATTACATATTAGATTCGCTAAATTTAGAACATGGTCTCACTGAGCAAACCTTGACTATGAACGGGATATAACGTCTGGAAGATGACAAAACGCATTTATTTAAAAGTGTAAAATCATTTTTGTTAATTACTTGTCGCTGAATTTAGATAGGTAACCTATGAGAAACATAACATACCTCTATTACTAATCCTTACTAATATTTTCTATGTATGACTAATTATGCCTACCCCGCTAGGGAAGTGGCGTGAAGTTTAATTTAGTTTAGTTTTAGTTAATTCATCTACATAATTAATATGTTTTTCTACTTCAAAACAATTCAAAGTATTTGTTTTAACATAATGTTGAGTGATTGAAAATATAACAGCTTAACGTTGACTTCGAGAAGTAATCTTAACAAGATATTAAATTATTTTTCATTGGCTGCAACCTGTTGTGACCACACAGCCGCACTGTGGTCAACGTGGCAACGGTAATGTATGGATGTACATCTTTGTACGGATAATTTATGCTACTGCAGTGGGGCAGTGGGATAGTGGGCGAAATGCTGTATCGTCCTGAGCCATGAAATGACCTCTAATTTGTACAATTACAGCTTATGTAGACAATTATATCTGGTTTGGGTTTGCAACTAGATTAATTTTAGAGGTATAATATGTCAGTTGGAACTACGGGGCTTATGTTTTCTATTTGAATATTTTGTAAGCTTTATCAAGATATCCATATTATTTTTGGCTTTATGTAGTCTAGTCTTATTGCTTGCTACTTCGGGGATTGCGGGTATGTAGCTTTATAAGTTATTGTTTAGATATTGTTACAACCTCACATTTCATTGAATGAAACGATATCCAGCGTTATTCGTGATGGTGTATGAAATATGATAGGAAAATGCAGTATCACAATTTTTTTTCTAAATAGTGTGCACATTTTTGTGTATTGGTCAATTTTAAATTAATATCAAACCGTCCTGTAAAAGTGAATAAAATGTTTTATAAATATAGTTAGTTAGGAGAAAAAAATTATAATGCATTCTGCTCCAAAATAAACATATAAGCCAGTATTGTTGAACCATCTATTAATGTATACACACCTGTGTTTATTGGAACTATCCAGAATTCGAGCATAAATGATAATTTTCATCACACAATTGTCGAACCCAGCGGTAGTCGACCCTTCTTTGTTTTTGTGGCTAGTGTAAGTAATACGAACCGTATTATAATAATAAAGCAATATATAGATAGAGCGTTCGGAAAATAATTTGCTGAACTTTTTAAAATAATAACGGCCGCAGCCTAGGCGTTTATAGGAAATCTTTAAAATAAAGTTAGTACGTGCCCGGCTTGCCGTGGGATCTGCCAAATGGTGCAACAACAGATTTTTGTAATGTCCTGTATTGGTAAGCGGGGTTTGGCCTCACGCCAATTCGGCCATCGATTTACAAGTTCGCTTTATGTTCCTCTGATACTTTTCGGGAAGACAAAAACTAGAAACTTCCGTTTGGCGTTTGTTTATTATACACTTATTTCTATGCAGATATAACTGTTTGAAAGATTTAAGTGTAGCGGGTTTGGTTATTGCAACGCGTGGAGCGCTTCTGCCAAGTCGATTAAGGAAATCCTGAAAGCCGTAGCAAATAAGAGTAGGCTGGTTTTTATATTAAATATTTTTGGCGGTGATGAGGGTGTCCGATTGTAGTAAATTATCACAGTCCATATTTGCAGTATGTATATGTATATCTTAGTAGTTACAGGTCCGTTAGTAGCCTTAAATGATTATTTAAGTTTAATTCTTGAATTTATACACTTACTAGCTTTTACGGGTTACTTTGCTGGCGTAATATTTAAATGGAGATTATTGTCGCTTGCTTGGAATCTGCATCAAATACATTTTCTGGTTATTCGTTGGATACCATTTATACATTTTCATATTAATCATTCCAAAGAATAAGAAGTATACATTACTCCGTAATTCCACGCACTCCTAAATAATAGACTCGTTAGTACTGATTATTTTTATTTTATTTATACTTCTTTTAAAACCTAATAAAAAAAATTTAAAGCCACCTCCTGACCCAATATTCCTTCTGTTTAAAGTTAACCAGATGTGTCAGATAGAAAAAGAAAATAAAAAAGCATTTTCATAACTCGGAGCATGTTGAAAAAGAAAGAGCGCAAAATATAAAAATGTGGAGGTCGCCTCTCAGTTTACTGTGCTACTCGAGAAAAAGTCAAATTAAGTAGGCGTGTTGATGTTATGACTTCGCAACAATTCGCTTGCGAAGTTCTGATTTAGTCTTTGAAATATATTGCTATTACTTTTCAAACCGTCATCACTTCGTGTTTAGAGAATTTAATGTCTTTACTTTATTGTTGAATGTTATTCTTCACTCTTTCGTCTTTATGGCAGTTTACCAAATTGGTAAGCTCGCATCCAGAGTATCAAGTTTAATACAAAGTACCTAATTCCTAGTGAAAAATAGCTTTAATGTAGTTGATTGCTTATAATATTACAATATTGTCGATACTTATACATTGAAATAAATTTATGTTCTTGATTTTTAAATAAAATCTGAGAAGTCTGAATGTTTTTAAATTCAACAACTCCATTAAGTAGTTCCTACACTTATAAGGAATAAATAAATAATTATTTATTATTATGTAAGCCACCACCAACACTTGTTGCTATATAAGGTTCTAATTAACATTTTTCAGTTCTGCCGTAAAATTTCCTTAAATTCAAATTCAAAATCTCTTTATTTATATAGGCTCCAAAAAGCACTTATAAATAGTCAATATGAACAGAAAAGAAAACATTACCACCGGTTCGGAAGGTAGACTCTATTGAGAAGAAAATTTTAGTTCAATACCTTTAGGAATGATTAAAGTGTTCAAAAGTACCTCCTTAAAGAATACTCACTTTGATGAATTCAGGAATAACAATAAACGCCTACTAAGCGTAGATAAACAAAAAGCAATCGACACGAAAATATTTCACTTGACTAATGAATGGACGAAAAGTCAAATGCTACGGAGATTTATCACAACAAGATAGGCTGACGGTGAAATATCGACATCATTAATTGAATCACAATATTGCTTTAACGAAACAAAAGCTGCTGCGGATGACAAATTTGTTTCCTTGGGGCATCAGTTGCTTACGAAATTTGATGGGACTCCTCCCCCAATCCGCGATACCAAATAATAAATTGAATCCTGAATACGGCCCGGCTTAAGATATAATTTTACATTTTTCTTGATTTGTCAGACGCTTCGCTTTTCCTATTACGGGCTCACGATTACTTTTAATACGACATCTGCTTTTGTTTTGCTCCTTATATACGAATAAATATATAACCTGCGATAAAAAAATATCTGATCTAATCGACTCACTGCGGAAGTGGCGTGAAGTTTAGTTAGTTAGTTAATGGACTCATTCAAAGATAAGCTATAACATTGCTAATGCAATAAAATAAAAACGTTGACACCAAAATCAGGCGTCTTTAATATACTCATATAATCCGGGGTCCATTTAGACCATGATCAAGGATTTAGTGAGTTTGGTAATTATAATGAATCTGCCGATCTGACCTTTGTAACTCTTAGGGGAATCAGACAATTTTGGATAATTTTGATATATTCATATTATCATCTTCCTAGCGTTATGTCCCGTGTTTAGACGGAGTCCGCTTAGACTATGATCCAGAATTTAGCGAGCCTGGTAATTACATTAAAGCGACTGCCGATCTGACTTTCGTAACCCTAAGATAGGGGAACCAGACAATTTTTGGATCATGGTTCCAAATCTAAAGTTGTTTGAATTTGCAGGTTTCATCACGATGTTTTCGTTCACCGTCGAGCTAGTGGTATAAATACGTACATAGACTTGAAAAATCCAGAGGTACGTGCCCGGGTTTGAGCCCGCACTCCTCGGTTAAGAGGGGCGTTTCCTTACTATTGAGCTACCACAGCTCTATTTTGATATATTCATATGTCGGCATTGTATTTCCGCAATTTGATCCTTATATGCAATTTATACATTCCGAGTATTCGTCCCGCTACCTCTTTTTTTAACGTTATCTTAAAGGCAATTACTATATTCTTCAATGTATCTTAAGCTAGTGGAAACTAACGCAAGATGAAACGAACACATTCATACCGTAAGCTATGACGTATGTTTGCAGAACTATGATTTATTTACAATAGACTAAAGCCCGTACTCCGTGTTCCATCAACCTGGATGAGGTTCATTTGCATAAATTTCTGCGACGCCAGTGATCTCGGCTCTCGTATGTAATGCATCCCAAGTTGCTTGCACTTGGAATTTGTACCGTTCTTACTCCATTCACTATAGTGCCGCAATAAAATAATAAAAATCCTATCAAAAAGTTCTAAGGTGGTCTAGTTCTTTGGGAATTTTGCTGAAAATTTTCGATAGAAACAAAAAGTGTCTTACTTCATTCACTCTTCAGCGTAGTAGGTGTTCAGATTAAGATGAGAACGACTCAAATGGAGATTCAGTAAATGTACCTACATACAGTAATGTTGTTCCTGCATGAGTTCTTTTTAAGTCTTAATTAACGGAGTTTGAGTTAATACCTGCTTTATTTATTATTTACTTATCATAATTAATCGAGGACGCTTTGATAGAAAGATTTTTGCTGATTCTGTAAAAATCTTTTTTTTCATGACCCTATGAGTTTATTTAAATTGCAGTATGAATACAATTCAATATAGGGTTTTTCGAACACATTCGATGCTCCATCGGAAAATATGACAAATATTAAAAACATGAAGGTAACATGTGCTTGTCAAATATAATTTAATACTTATCTTTCAATCAATTGAATGTTTGAATTATGTCTCTGCGAACCTAATCTGTAATTATCTTAGAAGAATTACAAGAAGTAGAAGTAACATATCGCATTACGTACGCAAATACACTCTTGTTAATTTTCACATCGGCCGGACGAGGTATCGGCGCTGGCGTTCGAGCGATAAATTCTCCCGGGTCGTACAAAATGTTAATGGCATGCACCTGCCACTGCGCGCGATATTTACCGAGTTTAGACGTTTTCTGCTGCCGCGGGCTGACGGAAACGTTTTGTTGAGAACGAGCCTCTTCAATAATTAACAGCCTATATTTCACGGTGCACAACTAGAGCACTTTATCATGCAGAATGTTTGGTTGGGGAAGGCCCCAATTCTGCACATATTGTCTGATGGGTCTGTGTCGGCATCTGGTGTTTGGTTAATAGTTGAAATGTTTCTATCCATCGGGGTCTGTTCAGACTATGATCCTGGATTTAGATTGAGCACCTGGTTATTGATACCAGGTGCTAAATCCGGACCATGTTCGTAAAAGTTTATTATGCAAGCGACTGCTTTTCTGACCTTCGTAACCTTTAGATTTTGACTTATTTAAGAAAATTGGATTATACTTCCATACTATCTAATTAGCGTATACAGGTTTCCTTACAATGTTTTCCCTCACCATCAAGCTAGTGGTATAAACATGTACATATTTCAGAAATCGATAAGTACAAGCCCGAGTCTGAAACACCACTCCTCACATATGAGGTTTGTAGTCTTGCTATTGAACTACTACCGTTCTATACTTGTTTCTATCGATAACCTCAAACCGAATGCCTTCGGAGTCTTAGAGAATACGAGGTCAATAAACTGTACTTTAATGAAGTGACTTCCATGAGGATTTCCCGAGGGCCTAAAGGGAGAGAAAGTTCCAAAGTTGCAAAAGATTGCAAAGCCTTCTTTCAACATTGGTGACAATACGACTTATCATTTTACGCCTAAAATTGTTATACAATTTTGGAAAGGTGGTTTTAATTTTCGATTGCTTTAATTGAGAAAACTATTTCCCTTTACAACATTTAATATTATATATACTTTTGCTACTACTTTATGCATTTGAATTCTTAATTGAATTTAACCCAGCTTTCTAACATAAATTGTCTGTGCCAACAGCAGACAAAATTACCTCAAAGCATATTTGACTGTAAGCAAATTTATACTCGACATGCACAATTAGCGTACAATCTGCGATTACTCCGCCGAAATGACATTACATTTTGAATCACAAAGGTGGTTTGTATCGACAAACACAATTCACGTGCTTTCGTCCAGCTTGTGTAATTGAATAAGCAAATATTTGAGTGTGGCCGAATGCCGAACGTTATTACAGCACTTCTCTATACGCGGCAACACATGTATGCCGCATAAATTTCGGCCCAGCGCGTTAAAATTAGAAATGTAAGCTCTGTACCGTGAAATATGTGCCTTTAAAATTTATCCCGCATTATATTTGTTCTCGCTTACGCCAACAATTGTTTTATCCGTAAACAAAAGCACATAGTACATTGTTTTTTGTGGAATGGACTCTGTGATACACCTGCTCTGTGGCCCAGGATTTATGCCGAGTAACACACGTGATAAATAACAATCATAATAATTTAATGATATTATTGTGCAAAAAATATTATTTTCATTCTAATTCTTCTGTTTTGTATATTTAGTCGCGTTTTTTGTTTATGCACGTTTATTCCGAAATCTTATGTATTGTACATACCTGAACTGATATGGAATTCTTAGCTGAATGCTGCGTTACAGTCGATTTAAAGTCATATTTTTCTAGAATACAGGTAAATCCTGTTCTTAAGTGTTTTTTTTTGTTTAGTCTGTTTAAATACATACATACATAACATCAAGCCCATAATCAACGAAGGGGTAGGCAGAGTCAAAGGGGCAGCATGCCCCTTCAACCACATTCTGCCAAAAATAAAGCTGGGCTGGGTTAGATGGAAGATTGTGAAAAAGCAGTGACAAGCGGCTAACCCGTCGCCCACACAATCACACACCGAAAACCCGATATACCATTATGTCTGTTTAAATACACACTTTATTTGTCTTAAAATAAATACTTATATTCATATTTTGAAAGGTATCATTAGTATCGAACAAAGGTTATTATCGGTAATAAGACTGTTAAATACGTAAGCAGCATTTAGGTAGACTCCTTAATCAGTGTCTGCCAAGTCAATAAATATTTCTAGTTAAATTAAAGTGACTTTGTATCAAATTGATGGCTGGACTCAATAGCTAAGGCTGAAATTAAATTAGGCACATCTGAATAATTTACTTTCTCGAGTTACTACTATTTCGCGAAATAAATTCCTTTCAATGTTTAGTGGAATAAGAATTTCGCTGACTCCTATTTCCAATTTAGGAGAATAAATGAGAAATGCTGTATTGTATTCTTTTGTTGTATTAAATTATCCGAATAACAATTAGCCTGCGCCATGGTAACCTATATTTGCTTGTAATTGAGAAATCTACCTCTAAATTTGCGGTATTTGGATATAATGTCTATTTATTTCCAATATTATGCATGTAGGTTGAGGTTCAGATTTAATTAAGTCTTTTACATTTATACAACCACATCGCGGTCTGTTTTTGATAAATCAGCAAATAATGGCGATTTCATCGATTTTCTATGTTAACAAACAAAGTCAATTAAATATTATAGTCCGTATATTATATTGTACCTAATAAGTAGGCATATTAGCTAAAGATATATTGGCATTTAGAAAACCTAGAAAAATACTTAGAATTATATTCTATTGTAGTAATAAGAGATGGCACTATATTTTTTCTACATTTCGGTACATAGAACCGTATTTGAAATAGTACGGAGCCAAAAACGTAATATTCCTCAAGTTAAACAGCACCATGTAATAGCCTGTAGCGCACGTAGCATACAGACTAGCTCCACAAAGGGTACAAGGATAAAGAAATTTATACATAAAACTGGATATGACCATAATATAATATATGTGTTTCTGTCGGTTTTTGAATATGTTTAATTTTTTGTTGGTTTTTGGCAGTCATACTCAACCTTTTTTTATAGGCGTCACTAACATTTTTAGTTATAGTGTCTCAAAAGGGGCTCAAGAAAAAATTATATAGATCTTAATTAAAACGTAATTAAATAAAAAATGGTTTAGAATAAATTTGTAACTTTAGATAGGCCCATATCAAAGTTAACAAACGCACGTTGAGTATAGCTGGCTTATGAAAACAAAGTATCTATATCTATAGTAGGTGCCGTGGCTGTAAAGGCTATGCCATTGCCCATAGTACCTCCGATACGGCGATGAGGGGTACCGCGGTGTTTTAGTGGGTATACCCCGGCCACTACCATCTTGGCCGGAGTAGGGGACCTCCTACTCAAGGTCCCCCGGGAGTCCCACACACCACCCTGCCCCCCCCGGGCAGGGTAAAGGTGCGTAACGCATTTAACCACTCCAAAAATAAAATACTTGGAAACAAAGTAGTTATCTGTTAGTTTTATTTCTGGCAATATAGCGTAGTGACTATAACTTTTGGAATAAAATAAAAATTGTACTAGTAAAATAAGGGTGATAAGTATTTTATTGTAGGCTCAAGTCGTAACTGGATCAAAAATTAACAAGTTGCTTGACGCACTTTGTATTTTGTAACACTTCACAATCGTTTGAAACAAAGTATAATACCAATTTATGCTTCTAAATAACAAAAAATACGGGTATCCGGGTAACCTTTTAAATCTTAATAAATCGTTACTGATATTGATAGAATGAAATAACTTTCTTCTTCTTAAATGCAATGCTATGCAAAAGTTTGTTCATTTCTCTAAAATGATCTATTGTCTGGTTTAATACCTAGTCATATCTCGAAATCTGAAAGCAAACATGGGCTCTTCCAGTACCGGCTGTAAGTCACGTTCTAAACCTCCTGAAATCCCATCTCGTCCGGCAGCGCTGCAGTTTAATCAGCTTCATTCTTTCCCGGTATCTCCCGTTATCTAAAGTTAAGCATGCTCGACAAAAGTTTTCAATCAAGATAAGCTATACAATTAACAAATTGTATAGGGGCACAAAGTAAATTCCTTGACGTAGTATGCAATATTTATCGTAGAAATGTTATACTATGATGTATATTTACTTAGTATTAAAATGGAAGCAGAAAGATTTGGATATAAATAATTTTAAAGACTTTTATTGCAGTAATAATGAGTATGGTGAGAAGAATTTTAGCTGATTATAAAGTTTGTGGTTGAATGTTGGTTTCAATAAGATTGGATAAATATTCAGGTTCATTTAGTTTTGAATGGCAACTATAGAATCGGCTGTTTGAAAATATTGAGTTAATAAACAGGTTTAAAAGAAGTTAAACGAAATAGGAAACAAAACCTGGTAATTATAAATATCGTGACTTTTTTGTCTACGGATGATTCGCATGGTTCATATATAAAATTAGCTAATGATAGTGAGGTAAATATCTACTTTTAAAAAAACTATGTAGTTTATTTAACTCAAGTTAGCTTTAATAAATAACGTGAGTTAAATAAACTGCTAATTACAAATGCCAT
Organism: Glyphodes perspectalis; assembly: GCA_951394215.1. NCBI lineage: Eukaryota > Metazoa > Arthropoda > Insecta > Lepidoptera > Crambidae > Glyphodes > Glyphodes perspectalis. The sequence goes on along the minus strand of OX596209.1, from coordinate 9,268,978 downwards.
TTATAAATTCCGTGTACCCAATATTGGATTTTTGTAAAAGTATGGATAAATGAAAGAACCCTGAATACTTGTTAATTTATTTATCTATAACATTTACTAGGTACATTCACGTTTTGAACAAATCCGATGCAACTAATTCTTGGTCCGAAAATTTTAAGATGGCATACCAGCAACGATTCAAAGGATATTAGTTTACCACGTGCTCTTACAAACGCAAGCACTGGCGAGGTGCTTGTGCATTTGAGAGGCGAACATTCATGGAGCTATATTCTACGGAGGAAACGACATAAAATTGTCCTTCAGATGCCTGATCACAGTTGGTGCAGCCGGTAACCGGTAGTATAAAGTGATTATTACTATATTGACGAGCGGAAGTATATGGCGAATAAGGATAATGCCTCACATGTAAAGAATGCTGACAGCACAATGACAAACGTTAAAATTTCTAAAATATTAACTATGGTCACCGTACATCAAGAATCCTTGGCGGTAAGGAAAAAAGTTTGTAGATAAGAATTTAAAATCAAGTGACTGCATGTGTAACTATAATTGTATTAGTCTTGTTTATCTAAATTTTGTTAATACTTTCTCAGTATACATTTTTTGGTGTTGCTTAATATTAAAACATAGTAAAGATTCGGCAACACTTGCTAAAATTCTTACCCGAATGAGGCTGACAACTTACCTAAGAACTTTCCAAGGACCATCTCGTCTTGGAAAAGCGTAAAGAAGACGAGTTTTAACAAGACGCCTCTGAATTGTTTGTCTATTCATAGAAAACATTCTAGTATAATGGTTTAGTTTTTTAGTCAGTTACATTTTTGGTTCCCAGTAAGGTTATCCAAAAAATACTAGACATCTTTTTTGATTTAGTCAAATATGACTACCTACATAAAAATTTACTTAGAAGCAGCGATGCGATTTTAGCATTATACGTGCCAAATTTATAGCACAGCGTGATGTCACCCACTGTTTCTTCGATATCTTTTGATTGCTGGACAAAATAAAAATATGTATACAAAAAAATTCTAAATCTAATAGAGATTTCTAGTCAACTATGATATTTGGCCTATCGCCAACAGTAGGTATAGTAGTAGTAGGTAGCTGAAACAACCCTACAATGTATTTAACTGAGACTTAACTAGTCTCTCCTAATATATTTCTTAGAAAATCTTACCCAAGGTCTGTAAATATTGGATTTCTCATTAAACTATAATATTGTTTCTTAATTAGTTAGGTCTCAAGTTCCGAGGAATTTACCACAATATTGTAGGTACATTTCCTACCTCTATTATCACCGAAGTTTTATTAGTTAAAAGCTCTATTAGGTTGTAGATTCTTGCCAAACTATTTAGAGATGAGATATAATTTAAATAAAGTTGTTCAGTTTATTTTGATTTTAAGATTATTCCAGTTAGTAGCCCAAGTACCCATAAAAATTACTGATAATTTCAACAAACGTTACAATGTCAATTCATAGGTAAGTAGGCACAGTAAGTTTTTACTATAAATATTGTTCATTTTGCAAGACATTTGTCAAGAAAGACATATTCCCATTCATAATATTAATGTTAAGACTGTGATGTCGTTATTGTTCTTTAAGCACGTTATCATGAAAAACACTCGTCATTTTATTAAATAAGATTATCACATAATACTTACGTCAGCTTCATTTTGCCTCATCGTTCTCGCATGCATTGATATCACAAACCTCGTTCAACAAGACCCGACATATTAATTTTATGCGTGTCTCGGGCTCCAAGCAAAAATTTTCCCAAAGAGGAAAAAATCACTTTATTCTTATCTGCCCCACACGTGGCTATGTGAGGTTTGTTAAAGAACCTTATTTCGTCATACAAAGGGCCCGTGCTTTGGAATAATGAGGTTCTCGCGCAAGTACACTCGAGCTCGTTCCTTCTATTTCAGGCTTGACGTTAGGGCCTCGTAAGGCGCAAGATGTGGTTACAACGTCGAAAATTAACTGGGTAATATTTGGGTGTTAAGTAAATGAAATGTTAAATAATAGTTTACACAGAACGGATTTTAGGCAACACGATAATGTTGCTAGTTTTGATAAAAATATAAATTTGTTAATACGACAGGGCAGCTTTTTCAACAGTCAGATAAAAGATAACAATCGAATAATCACAATCCAAAGATTAAAAGGTCATTGCCTGTTTCCTATGTAAAATAACGTATGGCATCCGCAAATTAGTGAATTCATACTTAATCAGTCAGTTAATTATTATCTGACCAATAAAAAATCGACCCTTAAATAATAGTAACACTTTATTCAAAAAAGAAAATTTTTATAATTTTAGTGTTTAATTTTTTCTCGTTGGAAACCAATTATTATAAATCGATTTTTGTGGATAAATAATCGATTATTTTCTTTTTTCTCACTCTTGATATTTTACCTATAGCCTTTATTGCCTATAACTACTTAATTAGCTCTGTAATATTAGTAATAATTTAACTTTGATATGGTGATTATGAGTTGGCTTAAATTAGACACTTAAGATCTGCTTTTTGTAAACTGGTATACATCATGTTAACTTTATTGAGAAATAAATTCTATTCTATAATAGTAATAGCTTACCTACATTATGTAAGTGAATTTTTGGTAACTTTAAGAATAAATTAGGCACTTATAATCTATTGTTAAGATTTATTCTATAGTGCAATTATTATAAAAATAATTAATCATGTAGTGCACTTATGCCGTATAAGTGAGAAATATACGAATGAAAGTACGCGTATGTTAAAAAATAGTATTTAAAAATCTACAATGGTTTTAAAGATTATTAAAAAATAATTTACGGGCTTTTGATTAACAAAACGTATTTACAGATATCGATTTAGTCGATGTCGATGTATGTTTGCTTTCCTTTCTACAAATCATACATTTAAAAACAAACAATTCCAATGCCAAAAATATCTTACTCCGAAAATTAAAAGCAAATATTTACAATACTACTTAACATATTTTACCCAACAAAATCTAACACCCACGTTTTCATGAAACATAATGAAAAAGTTTGTTGGTACTTAAAGCATAACCATCCGATTCGTATTATCTTTATGGTTCTGAAAATCCGATCTGGCTCTTACAGAAGCGTGTTGTCATTGTTTAAGCAACGTCATTCAATCAGCCGCTACAATGGGGTAGCATATCGTCCACATCTTCGATGCCTCGTTAATCTTAATCTTCCTCTTATGCGGTCACGCTTCACTTGAAATGAGGATCGGGACCGGGACGGAGCGATCGCCAGTAATGGAATAGAGTTGTAATATTTGTATGGACGTTGGGATTATTAGTGTTAGTAGGTAGATACGTAGCTGTCTATGGAGTGAGTGCTACAATCCTCATTAATCCTCACTTCCTTATTAGTACCTAACTGTTTATCTCTGTCGGTTGAGTTTTTATACTCATAAGTTGACCAATTGTAATGAAGTTTGGAATGCTAAAACTTTGAAATCTCAGATATATAGTACGTTTGATCCAGGGCAAATACATTAATCCCGTGGGACCTTAGATCTGTATCTGATTGAATTCCATGTGGGCGGAGAAAAGTTAGTCGATGAAACGATTCGAGTATTTGAAATTATATTGAAAAAGTCTATGAAATTTTACCGCGTTTGAAACCTGGATGTGAAACCTAAACAAATATTTGAGTTCTGTATGTAAAGGTTTTGGGTCAGAATGGGAGCCTAATTAATACCGTCTATAAATTTTACTTTCTGTTAGTAAGTGGTTCACGATCGAAAATAAAATATTACATATTTACGTCTCATCATGTACATATTATTAGGTATTACGTAACATTACTTATATTATACTAAATTTTCAAAAAAGAATATCATGAAAGCCCAATTGTGTATCGTTAAACGTTACACTGGATATTTACTGGATCCTAACCACAAGTGACGATCACATAGACGGTGATATTTATCAAAGATTATGTGTTTTCCGCCATTAATATAATTGGGGTTTCATGGCGAAAATTCTTTTCCCCATATTTTATTCAACAACAGTAACAAAGAACACGAAAAAGCAACAGCGTTGTATTGTGAGTAACAAAAGAACATAATTTCGGAAGCCCGAACTCAATTTAAGTGAAAGTGCTCCAGGATAAACATCTGCGGCATGCGACAGTCCGATTCTGGCAGATGCCGTAAAAGCAGGGCGGGGATACCTTTCATTTCGAAGATGGCCGGAATATTTGAGCGTTTAAACACAATGTAGCGAGCAACTTTGTCAGCTCGTTTGGCCCCGCGATCTGGGAAGTTATCTGGGAGTGCATCGGAATTACAACGTGCTCCGAACTTCGCGATTCGGATCGGGAATACGACATGCCGAGACGCGCGCTGGAAGTGACAGGTGGGGATTAATTTCTGTGCGGGCGTGAAGGATGCGCGCGAGTTTTGATATTTTGAAATTACAGTGCAGGAATCAAAAAGTAAACTCACGTTAATTGAAATTCGCTTATTGCTATCCGACATATTTAAATCCTAGACTAGAATGGATTATTTGATTTATGGGACCTATTAAACACAACATATCAATCTTGTTTTAATATGGAAGTTAAGTGTAAATTAACCTTACGTAAAGGCGTATTGGGTACAATTCAGGTGAATAATTTTAAAATTTTATTTCCATTTTAGGATTTAGATTAAGGGTGGAGGGGAATAACATTTTGTAAAAACGAGTGGACGGTTCTCTTATCTAAAGATTATTAAGGTTAAATAACAGTCGCTGTGAGAGATTCCAAGAAATTCGGAGTTATGTATTAAATTGGACATAGCATCCGTACATTAGTGGCGCGTGTCTTTAAGCACTGGTAAAGACTCGCGTCAAAAGTACAATAAAGCTACGTCTACAAAAAGAATATGTTTGTGATATTATATTATTTTACAGCTAGATATTGTTACTAACGAAAAATTTACTAGTAATATCAATATAAAAGGTGAATATTGCAACAATATTCGTTTATCAGATTTATAGCATATGCCATAAATCTTGCTCTGTTCATGCATTTTGTTCCCCTTTAATTTTATTCAGACTTGAAAAAAAGGCAAATAACAATTAAATATTTCATTTGCATGAGAAAAGAGGTTTGAGCGATTTTTGTTTAAAATATGGTAAACATTTTAAATATTCAAAAATGTATAATTCGATACGGACACTTTGTGCGAAATCTTTTTCAATATTTAAACTAAAAGTTGCACGTTTAAATGGTTGACTCCAGTATCACGATATATTAAGTTTCCTGAGTATCATAAAATACAAAATGAACTTTTCTTTGAGAAAGAACGGGTTCATGTAATTTATATTTAAATGAATAAAAAGGTAGTTAGTTATTCGTGTGTTACAAGAAGTAAAACTGTAATGGCTAGTGATAAAATCTTATCATCTTTTAAATAATAGGTACAGTTGTATCTTCCAGTTCGATTTTATTTCGATGCTATTAAGGTACACATTTGTGTAAAACGCTACGTGCTAAGTTTGAAGAGATACCTAGGAGAATAAACGAAGTTCGAGTGTGCTTGAATAATAAGTTTTCAGAGTGGAATAGGGAATTCTGTTTTATAAGTTGATGAAATGATGGCACACTCAACTTTCCTTATTAAGAGACGGAGATATTTGTGCTTTAAAGTGTTTTATAGTGGTTAATAGGTGATATTAAGAACCGTATAAGATGACTATTGTATGTGATTTAACGGTCGTTGTTTGCATCGACATCATTGGAATTCATTGAACTTCTTCAGCATGTCTGTATCGAGTAGTTCTGGCACGGCTGAAGACAACATTTTTAGTTCGGCATATTATTTGTGTCTCGTACACAAAAGGAGAAAATGAGCTTGCTGGCTGCAAAACAACTACAATCTTGAGTATTGTAGCCTATAGGATACATTTATTGCACGTCATGGCGTTCCATAGCGGAATATTGAGAGCAAGAACTTTGTTTAGCGACATTTTGCTTTGTTTATGTCGCGTGACGCTGCGCGACGTTGCGCGTCATGTTCTAGACAACGTTGTCGAGTTAGGTCTTCTTGGGCTACAGCCTCGAGATCGAACAGAACTAGGGATTCCAGGTCACTAGTAAGGCCTAGAACAAAATATATTTTAGGCCCTTAAGTATGTTTAGCTCAGGGCCCCCCACATTCTCAGTCCGCCCCTGGAAGTGATTCTCAGCTTCCTTAGTATATAGTAATTAGGAGTTAGTTTTTATATGATGGTAACGAACTGACAATGTGCAATATCAAGACAGGCATTTTACCCGTTTGAACGAGAAACGCATATTATATAAGTATATGAGGCATGTAGAAACAAAAAGATACATGTAAAGATAACACACATACAAATATAATAATAATAATAATAAAAGCCTTTATTCGCTGACCATAATTACACTTAAACTAAAAATAGTACATACATAACTAATACTATAAAACATGTTTTTTTTTTTTTTACTTAATTGCGACATTTATGTTGTTCTTTAGCTACCAGTTTGCTGATCAGGTTGTCCTTTGACATAGGCCTCCCCAATTTTTTTTTTGTACACATATAAATAGCAATAATTAAATAGAAACACGCTACTGAATATATATACACATATATACATTGAGTAGCGTGTTCAGTTGTTTGAAACTCCTTTTGACTTTGAAACTCTTTACACCACAGACGCAACTAAAAAGTTCCATACAAAGTACTTACGTATGTTACAGCTACTGATTCTCATTAACCAGTTTACGTTGTAGTAGATATAAAACGCAAACACTTCATCAAAGCGTGGCGTACTAAAATTTTACGCCTTGCCAAGTACTTTTTGTTCGTAAATCATGTTTGTAAAGCTTTCTTTACGGCCTATAAAGTTCAAAAATTTTACTATTAAGTTAGAGCTACGAAGTTCGCCAAGAATACGTGGACGGTAAATTATAACTCTCTTCGCTACCATAGGAATCTGTCGTAGTACACTCAGCCGCATTAAAAATGCACCATTTTATTTTTGAGTCGTTCGCCGTGCGGCAACTTCGGCTGACAGATGGACCGATGGCATGACAGAGGCATGCTTTACGCGCTGTCTACTCTTCTGTCATTCAACTGTCTTCCATCTCGCTCTGCTATTCTAGAGTGGAATAAATTGCCTGTTTTTCATCGTGTTCTTTTCTATTTGAAGTGCTTTTTAGATTTTGTATTTTTTTTGTTGCTAAATGTTTGATTGCCCATAATAATTTTTAGGCTCAACATTTTCTTTTATATATAAAATAGGCTATAGTATTAACAGCATACCTTGTCGTTTTTATAAAATCTTTTATTGTTAAGTTTAAAATGTTGAAAACAAATAATATTGTAGATAATAAACTAATAAATTGTTTTCAATATATTCAAATTAGCTAGATATCATTTTTATTCACAATATATGCCATTACTATCCTTTGATATTGTGTACAAATGCGTCTGTCTATTGAAATCCGCAAGGAGGTGTACTTAATTTTTCCGTCAGATAGTTGAGGTCGTAATAAGTGATGAGTTGCCACCAAGTATGCTCGGCGCTCGGAGCGTCTTGCACACGGGTAACTTGGTAAAAATCTTTGCGTCAACACTGTAATTCAAGCGCAAATCACTGCGCTAATTCTTTGAGTTAACGCAAAATTGCGCTATGGCGCAGGAAAATGGAGCGCGCTGATAAAGCTGACTTTTTCAAATCATCTATATCTCGAAATCGTTCCCCAAAAATGTCTAGTGTGTTGGTAGCGTATCGAAATCAGTTAACATAGTTGCGTAGCGAAGCGCAGATACTTGAGTGTTCTAAAAATGCCAAATGCTATTATGAAAAATTATACCCCATAGAAAATAGCTGACTGAAAATTAATGACTTGATGAATTACATTACTTACTTAGCTATTTTAATAATTGACATAAAAGCTCAGCAATTATATTATAGTTGAGAGTTACTCCGCTATCTGGAACGATATATGTACTAATTTTTCTTTATATCCCATAATATTGCTTCAAGTTTGCTACTCGTACTTGTGCAATCTTGTTTTTTTTTTAAAGCAATTAAACTCCAAAATCTCAAACGGACGTGTATCTTTTTTTCCTAACAAAAAAGTGTTGTACTAAGTCAGTTCCAACCGAAACCGACCAGAAAAAGCCATCAAAATCTAAACAGGCCGCGATAGCAAATCAAAAAACGTTTCAAAATAAAAATTATCGTATCGGACAAAGTTTTTCCATTTGCCTCGATTCCCGTATCGGGGACATTTCCGCGGGCAACTTTTTCATTTTCCCTCCTCATGTTACTTTGCACGAGTGTTCACTCCATTCAGAAAGCCTCCCATTGTGTGATGGAAATATTGACGGCAACTTTCATTTGTGCAAAATATTCAGACGCCATTGTGTACTCGACGACGGCGAGGCGACTGATTCGTGTTACAAGTAATTCCTATAGAGTTTTCGCTGTTCTCACCTACGAATGCGAGACGATTTTCTACATATATTTTCAATAATTCGGAAAGAAAGTTATTGTTTATTCTTATTGAAAAGCTTGACACAACATCGATTTAAATATTTTTCTTCTTTTACCATATTGAAAGTTAATGAGCGTGGTTTTCCTTATTATGAAAATTATACCTATATTATTAAAATGAATCAATTTGTAATTTAACTAACTGATTTAAAGACCGAAGTTTCTTATTATCATATTATTACATACAGCATGTGATAATATGATAATAAGAAACATGAAAATCGTTACTGTACTTTTTGAGATTAGCCTAAATGAAGTGAGAACTCATGAACTAGAAAGTAGTTAGAATAGACAAACGGGTTTATTTGCGTTAGGATATATACAAAGTACAAACGAGTTTAACAAAAAAAGCATCCTATTTACTAACTTTAATTTACGAAACTATTAACTACAGCGTGATGCAAAAAGGAGTTTCGTTTAAAAATGCACGCGACAAACTTTCCGCTTTTAATCCGTTCAGGGACAAATTCAAAGCTGCTTTTGGTGGGCTTTGCTCTGTCAGTGTCCGCATGCGGATTTTGCCGGACTGTTCTCACTCTGTGTTGCTACACTGAGGCAAATAATACGCAGTAGTCGTATTGTAATGGTGGTATAAAAAACATTTAAATTTAAATTGGTTTACTGAGTATGGCTAGACCAGTTTAATTTTTTTACGGAATTTTTTTTTGTTGCTATTAAGTCGCCAAATTGATTAATTTATTCGTTGAATTGACGATATAATAAATGTTAATTAGTAGCAAAGCATGTTTGAAAAATCTAACATTATAGTTTTAAATTACAACCACATATATGTACGAGTATAGTTCTTTTAAGTAGTTTGAGGATCCAAGTGGACGCTGATGTATCATAAAGTCTTAATACTCAGTTTAATTTTGAATCTTTAGAACCTTACTCCTCAGTCCCGGCTTATTCGTAGTGATGGTTGCCTCTGCCCTATTTTATTACCTAATGCTAGGAGAGCGCGATATAGTGGCATAAGAGCATCATAATATTTAGTAAACTCCTAGAATGACCTCAAGTCACATATTTTTTAGTTTAATATTGTCCTAATATACCATTAGTCCCCTTTTACGACCTGCTGGGCAAGAACCACAGATGGCACATTATTTTTAAGTCCCAGACCAACACAGGACAGTCACGTTAGCCGCTTGTCACTGCTTTTTCACAATTTTCCATGTAACCCAGCCCGGCTTATTTTTGGCTGAATGTGGTTGAAGGGGCTTGCTGCCCCTTCGACTCTGCCTACCCCTTCGGGGTTTATGGGCGTGATGTTATGTATGTATGTATGTATGTAATATTGTCCTTAATAACAAATAATGGTATTTATGACAGGACCTATAAGAATCATAAGTGTATTATATTAATATGTATTAGGAGACGTTATCAAGAAATTTGTACTCTCATAGGTCAATAAGCAAACTTTTGGTAAAGGGCTCCCTTTACAAGTTTTAGAGATTCATCTTGTTTTTCTCTTTTGCACCTTTGACCTTTAGCAATCGATCGAATCGACATAGGCGATTGGCACAAAAAACAACAAAAGAGTGGCTAAAAACGCTGTGCATCTGTAATTAATTTATTGGTCAAGTATTTTCGTCGCTTCGTTTTCTGGCAACACCGACCGGACGTTTGCTACAGCCTCGCGTCCGTAGATTAATGTGTGACGCATACCGCATCATGGTGTAGCCCACTTTGTAGTTTTGATTTTATGATTTCACGGGCGAGTGGCGCGAACGCTCCCGCGGCAATTTATCGTCACTTTGTTTGCGTGCTTTAAAAATAATTCGTTTGTTGCGGTCGCTGGCGGCGGGTTTAAATGTTTTGAGTATTTATATGGGTGGTTGATTGGTGCAGCTTTGTGGATATACACCAACTACATTATCATATTGATATACCTATACAAGTTCCACGTTTCCTTTTGTGCGGTGGAAGCTTAATAGATGCCCATGGTGACTGCAACAGCGAACTATTACTTAGGCGTAAAGGGGGTGAAGTTATATTCCAAGGGTTTAGTCGGTATACGACACATACATATAAGGGTTTATTCGGTATACACACATACGACACATACGACACTATCTTGGGCTGTAAACATTAGGCTAGCATACAATTATTAATACTGGATATTAAAAAAGTAGATTGTTTCATCATCTTTCTAGCGTTATATCCCGTGCTTAGACGGGGTCTGCTTAGACCATGATCCAGGATTTAGCGAGTCTGGTAATTACATTGAAGCGACTGCTGATCTGACCTTCGTAACCCTAAGATAGGGGAACCAGACAATTTTTGGGTCATGGTTACAAATCCAAAGTTGTTTGAATTTGCAGGTTTCATCACGATGTTTTCCTTCACCGTCGAGCTAGTGGTATAAATACGTACATAGACTTGAAAAATTCAGAGGTACGTGCCCGGGTTTGAACCCGCACTCGTCGGTTAAGAGGCGCGTGTCCTAACCATTGAGCCACCACCGCTCATAAAAAAAAAGTAGATTGTTTGATATTTTTTTATATTATTGTAATCACCTAAAAGAGCGGGTCTCCCCTAACACAAGTATTGCGTTACTTAAATGGGTAGACCCAACGTTCTGTAACATTGTACTTGTAACAATAATAAAGTTATTTTTATTTTTATTTATCAAAAATGAAGTCTCCGTTGCTCTGAGGATCTTGAGAGTCTGACCATACCGCTGAATAGAGAATTGAAGACATTCTATTTTAGTAGCTGTTTTTATTGCATTGTATTGGTATATTGGTGCAACACACTTTTGTAAGTGTAAAGAACTCACTTATGCACAAATAAATCAAATGACGGCATTTAATATCATTAATGTATGTTTAATTGTTTATCAAACTTACGTCAAGTTTATCTGCGATATCATGTGGTTGGTCTACTTCAAGACTGACGTAATATAATATTAGATAGACCTAACACTATTCTGCGGTTGTTTAACAGAAATCCACCGCCCACTCCTTCACGAATTAAATCGCTTTATTACAAGATATGATCGATTATACTAGACGAGAAACTAATACTACACAACAGGTTGTTATAATGCCGTTATGAAGGCAAACAGACCCAAAACTATTATCTTACTGGAAACTAACCAAACGACCTATTATTTCGAAGGAGCTGCCTCTGACAATGGACAGTCACATTATTGTCTAAGTACTAAGGTTAACGTTTACACTCAAATAGATTTCGGTCATTTTAGCAAACAATCATTAGATCCATTTCAATGTATGGGTACTTAGACTAATATAATGCAAAGGACATGAAAATCGCTTTAGATCCTAAAACGATTTTGTTTTAGATTTGTATATGACCAACATTACAATCAATAACAAAAAAAAAGCAGTAGTATCGATAGTTGGAACATCAACATGTCTATCGATACAAAAAAAATCAAAGAGAAATGGATAAGGTTACTTTTAGTTTATGCAAAACCTCCCACCTACTTATTTAACTCATTATGTTAAGGAACACATTCAAAATATTTAAGGAAATAAGAAAAAAAACTCTTCATACAAAATAGCCAATCAGCTAAACAATTTGTGTATGAAAAGTAAAAAAAAGATGTTGCTCATTTTAGCCATTATTTATATCATTAGTTTATATAAGATATTCCTTGGAATAATAGTAAAATAAGTAGGTTTTGCATAAACAAATATTATTAATAACCTTGTATAAAAAGTTCTTGATAAAACAATTGTAGATTTAGGTGACTACCTGATTACAATGCTGTTGTTTGGAGGAAGGAGACAATATTCTTATATTAGGACTGAAGGAGACAATATTCTTATATTAGCAATGATTTGGTTTAGGACCAGTGATTTTCTGGTGCATTATTTAATAATATTTATCAGCACATCAAAGAGTACATCGGATCTTGTATCAATAACAAGTGTGCGTAGAAAATACTTCGTCTTTCATAAAAAAATTAACGCCCCACATATTGCATGTAAAAATAACGACCCAAAAACACTTTGCTGGTCTGATGGACCCTTACGAAAGAGACATGGATATGACAGTTCTAAAAACGAAAATAAATCCCGTAAATGGGATACAGGTATGCTTCTAATGTGAAAAAGAGGAAGTAAAATTATGAACATTTGTATAAATAGGTATATTACATGTTGTAAATATGAATTGATCATTATTTTTTGTTATTTAATGAAATGTTTCTACTCAGAGTTTATGACTACCACAATATCATGTAGTGGAAAATATTAACTAATGTATTACATAGTTATGAATAGTTTCAGTTAAACAAACTAGTATGTTTTTTAAAATTAACTGGATCTTCACTTCAAATGTCGGATTGAACAGTTAACTGTATCATTTAGCCATACTATTAATATTTCGATTACACTGTAAAAATAACAAACATCCCAAAAAAAATACTTCTATAATAATGTTTAGACATTAGAATATATACTATTCAAATAGTATGTAGCAGCGTTTATCTCACTTTTAATTCAGCAAAATTTTCGTTGCTGCAAGATAAAGTTATTGATGAACGGCCTATAGGACCGTATGTATTAATAAAACGGGTTAACTAAGATCCTTTGTAGTAAACAATCATAGATATGTCTATCCGAAACCTATCTGATAAAGCAGTATTATGCCGTTACAATAAATGATTCAATTTCCTTTACGCAAGTATCGGATCCACTTAAGTATTATGAAAGTAATAGAAGAGAGGGAATAGTTTTCTTGCTGACGCTCCTTTTACGATAATGACACAAAACGCGGTCCAATATCTATAAAATATTACAACCGTACGGATGGGAGCCGGACAACTGGTTTGTCCGGGACAGTTTGGGGACCGTCCGTGGATTTGATTGTCTGAATTAACTTTAACCGGGTCTCGTAATAGATGGGTTATTGGTGAATCATATAAAAGCCACGCGAGAGAATGTTTCGTATGAAACAATTTTGCTTACGCCAGACACGACTAACTTAGTATTGCTTTCCTACAGAATTGTTGCGGATGCAATAGTTCCGTGGCTTAGATATTATTTATTGATTGTTGTTGGTAAGTACAAACTTATTATTTGTTCATATTGTTTGACTGGCTCGTTGGTCCAGTGGTAGCATGCGCCGCCTAAGGACCAAGAGGTCCAAGTATCTATTCTCGACTCGGGCCAAAAAAAAAAGTTTTTCTGGGTATTTCAAAATTGAAATTACTCAACAACAGTCCGAAGTCAGGATAAAATTGTAGATGTTTTTTCCCGTTCGTCCCACCAATATTGAACGAGAAGAACATTTTATACGATTCTTGGTCCCACTAATACGATAATAATTAGTTATAGAGGTACAAACGTGTGCAGTTGGCTAATCTTCGTTGAGATTAGCCGCCGTGGCTGATTTTAATATTCTAGGAGATATTGTTTCATGGATTCTTGGAACAGTGAAAAGTTTTATTATTAAGGTATTATATATTTCAAACAGATTGCCATGTAAAATTATTAAACTGAGTTATTATTTTCAACTTCTAAAGTCTTGACGGTAGATACCGCAACGAATCAAAATTGGCAATACCAGAAGCAATCTTGCTAAGACTGTAAAATACCCCTCAATTTAAAAAAGTAACATCAACATTTTATATAAAAAGTCTATCAACACAAAACACCGTTCAAAAATCGATTTAAAATGAGTTTTAAGTCCTTAAAAGGATGATAATAAACGCTAATCACCGCGTCTATCAACATATTATAACACAATCGATTGAACATCGTTAACGCTCGCTATGGGACCACTAAGTCAGAAGTGAGACAGAGCGATGCATCACCGGGTATCAGCCGGATACCGGCTCCTAATCAGGTGTATCGTTCACTAATGATCCCATCTCCGCGCTAATCTAGTTTCAGGCGGTTCGAGGGACGGGCCACTTTTTCTCTTTAATCCCTTCATTAGCGCATGTCTGCTTAGAGCTTCGCAACAAACGGCTTAATCCTGTTTCGTAAACTGCCAAATTGTGCATAGCTATCTATATGGAACTGCTTTGAGTCGCGTTCCCGTTTAATTAACAAGTTTTTGTGCGCGAAAAAGCAAATAATCAGACACGAGTTTCGATGTTAAATTAATTTTAGGGTGTTCACATTCAGCGCTGATGCGATTTTGTGCAGTTTGATGAAATAATCATAAAGGCGACATATAAAAGTTTTAATAGTTTGAAAAAGTGTTTTTATTTATCGCATTGTTTTACTTATATTAAATAAATAATACTTCTCAGTGACGTTTTTGATACGTTAATTAACATTATTTATGAAAATAAAATTAAGTAAGTAATATGAGCTCTATATTTCTATAAGTCAAGTATTTTATATGTTATTTATAATATCAACATTTAATATGTTAATAAGGTAAGAAATTAGAATACTTAGCAAGTAATGTCAGACTAATTAAATCATTTTAAACAAAAGACATTCGACCTGTATAGCCTATCATTATTGTCTGTTTAGATATTGATACGAGAGTTATTAAGCCATAATAGCCAAAAGGCACCCTGTATCTAAATCAACGTTTTTACTAACTGAAATACTCTACAGTCTCAGTTAATACGCCCACTTCCACTTAGCCTGTTCTTACCGACCGACATTAGGCTAGAAAGAGGAAAAAGTTATCAATTCTGATGACACCATTTCTCAATGTACTTGTTCAGAAGCACTATGCGCATTTTAAAGTAATCTTTAGTATTTACGTAACATCCACTAAGCGGTACGACGTCGTATCTAAGTTTTAATGGAGCCGTCCGGCTGCCCGCTTTACTGAGCGCACTTTTAGAGGAGCTCTTTAATGATTTGCTTGTCTAGTGCATGTTGTAAGGTTCGGGATGCTACGTTATTACAAGTTGTAAAAAGTCTACTTAGAATTCCGAAGTCGGGAGGAAAGGAAGATATTGCTTGGTTAATTCCGCAACCACTTTAGATAATACTACTATTTCCATGCGATCATGGGGATCCCAGGTCTTTGTCTCGTCGTTGGAATACATCATCGTCTTTAATATCCTCACGACGATCTACTGTAAAAGTCAGAGAATATATAATATGTGCTAAAAGGATCAAGCGATACTAAAATACATATATATTTTTTTAGATTTTTTTTTACCGTTTCGTACATAAAAGAAAGAAATAATATTTATTACAATAGGCAGCAGTAAAGAACAGGGCGATATAAAAATAATACGGACATTTTGACATTTGAGCAGTATTGCAACACCATGCTGCTGACATTTGGTATAGTCATTTCATTTTTGTTCACCAAGAAGTTCTTAGAGGAGACAAGAAGTCTACTAATATCCGTCGTGATTGTTTTTAGTAATACGAGCCTCTAATGAACTGATAAAGTATAATAGTAAAAGTGAATTACTTATCTATACTAATATTATTGCTTGAACGCGCTAATTTCAGGAACTACCTACTGGTCCGATTTGAAAAATTATTTTAGTGTCAGAGACTATATATCGAAGTAGGCATTAGGAGGATAACATTAACCATAAACACGGGTCAAACCGCGGGCACAGCTAGTTTATTATAGTTTCTATTACGTAGACGATACGTGTCGCAACAGTTATCTCCTTCTATTTGCGGTGTTCATTCCGTTACCAGTATCTGTGATTCGACGACGCGACGGTCTCTCCCCTTAAATCTCAGACACTGTTACTGTTCGGAAATTGAAATTTCTCGTGAGCGTGGAAGCTCTTTGAGTCAAACAAGCTCCATATTCTATTACGTCGATTACCAGTGGAATAGAAATGATTTGTTGTATTAAAAAGTTTTTCGACAAAGTTGATTTCGTGACTTTTAAATAAATAAATTCTCAAGACTGACACACCAATTCCCTAGTCCCAAACTAAGCTTATGCTTGTGCTACGGATACTAGGTGAATGGATAGACATACTTAAATACGTTTGTAAACATCCATGACTCGAGTACAAATGCCCATGTTCATCATACGAAACATTTGCCCTTAGCGGGGTTCGAACCCGCGACCCTCGGTTTTGTGGCCAGGGTCTCTGACCACTCGACCATCGGGCCAGTCAAACTTTTGATGCAGTGCATCAGATAGAGAAGGATAATTCTTAGTATTCTTTGTATGCCACTATTTGATTATCCACAATGAATCAGTATTTTTTTATAAAGCCGCCTGAGATGGTTATTTAGTTATTATAGCGGGCTTGTGCCATGTTGTGTAAGCTCAAGAATCCAATAGCTTAACGTGCTTTTCAAATCACAGAGGATTTAACGAAAATAATTCAACTACCCATGAAATGAAATAAACATACTTCTTTAAATATGTGGGCTTTTAATATTTTTTCTAAAAGTATTTTATTTTGTAATAAACATCTAAAATGATTGATATACACAATCATTTTAGATGTTTATATTATGTAATTAATTTATAGTTCTATTCTTATTTGTAATTAGTTTATTTATTGTATATTGTAAGCTTAGAAGTATTAAATACAATGTTATTGATCAAACATATAATATTTTTTCAAGTGGAGAAAGCTTTCAAATTCTAAGAAACACCTGGTCGTTGTTGATATTATTAATGGTTGTTATTTGTTAGTCTTGGTACAAAGAAAATACTAACACTCGATAAAACTAATTTATCAAGTGCTTTATACTTATAGGAACGTAGTCTAAGGACGTTTCATGTTAAAAAGTTAATTTTATTAGTATATTTAACTGCCTGCCACAGAATCGTATGGATGTCTATATCCATACGAATTTTGATTATTCCAGGAATAGATATTTGAAGACATCCATTTTGAATTTCGGCATTTAGACATTCGAGATTCGAGACATTTTTATATAATTATAATTTTTTATCTCATTATATAATATTTTTTTGTCATTTATTTTTGCATTTAACACAAAAGCTGGCTATAAATCGTATCTAATAATATTATTTATTTGCTTTCTTTTGCTTAATCCGAACTGGATTTTGAATGAATGTCAAAAAGATAATATAATTAGATATGGTTTATAGCCAGCTTTTGTTTTATCCGCAAAAAAGTTCAATGCCTGCACTGTCTTTGAATTTTATTATGTACTTGTTTTTTTTTTAATTTTCTATAGGTACAAATTCTTATTTTTATAGATCAAATGGCAGTTGTTTCAAGCTTATTAGCGGACCTATAAAATCCAAGATCAGTTTCAGATCAGTCAAGAACGCTAGGGAGATGATTCTTGTCTTCGTTACCAGTAGAGGAACAGACCGACATAGTCTAAAAACAACAACAATATTTAATTCTTATCTTCTTCACTCCACCTAAAAGATACGTGTACAAATAAAGGTACGTACTACGAAAAACATACTAAGCAGTATAGAATTAAATTGTGCAGTAGAAACGAATAGATATTTCAGTACGATTTAATCCGTTTGCCCACTTCACATCCGCAGCGGGATAGAGTGAAACGGAACTCACGATAAATAGTTTGTTAGTATTTCCCTTCGAATGAGATAGATCAGATACTTCCGGCTTATACGATTGTTGTAGACAATTTATGTTGCCAATATAATACTTACAATATAAATTATGTCTTCAAATGTCTTCGAGCTAACCATTTGTTAGTGACAATGTAGTTTACAATAGGGTAGTTGACTCAAAAATCGATTTATTAAATGACAAAAATTAAAAGATACGTACCTTTTAAATTTTGTCCGGAAAATAAAAAAAAATACAAAGGTACAACGCGGAGTTTTCGTGAACATTTCGTGTGACGTCATTACTCGCTGCAATTTTTATCTCAATGTGATGTCAAAGCCACCTCCAACTTTAATTTACTGTATGTATGAAGTCATGATATATTAAAGAATGTTGTAACATCAATGTTAAAGTACCATATAACTACTATAGGGTACTATAAGTAACTAATAAAGGGTACTAAAGTACCCTATAACTATATAAATAACCTATCTGCTGCCATCGAAAATTATGCGATCGCATTTGCCAAGTGCACTGTCAATGCACAAAATCATGCGTATTTAATTACAAATCAATGCATAACGCCTGTCTGGCTTAATCCGGCCCCAATAATCAGATGTCAGCAAAAATTAACAGTATTATTTACGCGAAATAACAAGTTTGCGTTCCGTTTTATGTTCACGGTGTCCATTACGCGCACAATCCAGCTGCGGCCAAATTTAATCCGATAACTGCATACACTGGAGTGTACGCTCGGCGTGTGTGCCATGCCAGTGTACTTAATGAGTACCAAATAAAACCGACGTTTTTACTGCGTGACTGATTATTTTTCTTTAATGTTCGATAACGGCTCATACTTCGTTGAAAGGCAATGATTGTATGCTGTTATTTAACTAAAAAATAAATGTATCAGTTATGTTGTAAAAAAATATACAGACTTCACGCCTACACTTAAAATAATACCCTAAAAGGTAGCTTAAGTCTGAGGAACGATAAGCTCCTTGAACCACTTTAAGTCAAAAATAAACTTAAGTTGGGTTCGATCCGAATATTGTGACAAAATAGTAACAAATAACTAGCTCGTCGCCTAAAATAAACCTAGAGCCAACGACGACATGCTAGATAAGTAACACAGTTGCTACATGCTTCGGGAGTGCCAGATCAACCTGAAAGTAAAAAAGTTAGTTTTATAATTATTATTCATTAACTGACTTGGTTTTGGTTTTTAGCGAACGAAGATATATACTTAGCGCATCAAAGCATAAGACTGCAAATTTAAATACCTATAAATGTATACACACATGTATACTATCACGCCCATAATCCCCGAAGGGGTTGGCAGGGCAGCTTTATGACATTCAGACAAAAAAATCAAACTGGGCTGGGTTAGTTGAACAATTATGAGAACTAGTAGTCACTTGTCACTACTTGAAGGTGACGAGCTCGCTCGTCGTCTACACAATCACACAACCTATGGTGTATCATGCAATTTGTCTGATTACTCTTGGGAGGCTTTAAGATATATAGTAGACGCTGTGAATTGTGCGTACAGGTGACGTTATAATACGACGTTAAATACCTGAATAATATGATCGGTTTTAATAAAAACAATTTAGATTCCGAAAAAAATTTAGTAGTCGTTTTTTTTTAAATAAAATATAAATTTAACAGAAGAAACATGTTAATATATCAAAACCAGCCTTTAAAAAACATCGGTGATCTAAATTAGGGTCTAACGTTAGATAATGTATTTAAATTACCTCTTATAGAATCCAAATGGGAACGAATAAAAGGGTTAAGTAAATGTCAGTAGCACAACCTAATTTTATTATCCAAGTTTGCTTTTAGAACTTCCAACTCAAAATATCACTCCTTTAAAATTTAACAAATTTAAACCAAGTGCTTAATTGGTACCCAGTCTGTAAATTCTTAGAATTTTATTTATAATAGGAATGATATACTACTTATTGCTCGCGGTTACGTCGGAGGTTATAAAAAAAACAGTGTCTTGTTTTTCGTGTTACCCTAATAATGTTTTATAAGTAAGAGTAGCGTATGTTATTTTCTTTCATTGCAACGCCAGGTATTTGCTACTGAAAGTCCTGTTAAAATCCGCTTAGACAATTTGGAGAATGATCTCAGCAAACAGACTAACAAAACTTTTACAAATGCTCTTTCGTGAACATTATAAACTAAACTTGCATTTTATTTATATACATACATACGTACATAGCATTATGCCCGAAGGGGTAGGCAGACTTAAGGGACAGCAGGTCCTTTTTACCACATTCAGCCAAAAATAAAACTGGGCTAAGTTAGATGGAAAATTGTGAAAAGTAGTGACTAGAGGCCAGCTTGTCGCCTATACAATCACACACCCAAAATCCGATATACCATTATTCGCCTTTTGCGACATGTTAGACAAGAACCACAGTTTGCACATTCCATTTAAGATCCAGACCACCATGGGATATTTCAATAAATTATTATATTAATATATATTATTGAACTATAAACATTTGTCTAAGAAGATTAATGTAATAAGAAGATTAAAGTCTATTGTTTGTTTCGTATAGTAACTTCAATTGTTTGTTACCATGACGATAAAGGATATAAATTAAACGTATTCTAGACTTATCAAACTGTAGGTGTTATATTAAAATAATCTAAAGACTGACACACCAATTCCCTAGTCCCAAACTAAGCTTATAAGCTTGTGCTATGGATACTAGGTGAACGGATAGAGATACTTAAATACGTTTATAAACATTCATGACTCGAGTACAACATATCCATGTTCATCACACGAAATGTTTGCCCCTAGCGGGATTCGAACCCGCGACCCTTGGTTTCGTGGCCAGGGTCTCTGATCACTCGACCAACAGGCCAATCAAAAGTCTTTTTATATACATAAGAAACGCTCGTGTCACGGTGTTTTTGGTCGGACTCCTTTGTAACAACTCGACCGATTTTAATTATATTTTTAAGTAATTTGTAGGTATGAGAATAGGTCGTCAAGTATTTTTCACCCTCTTACCTCCACTCTCTATTTTTATTTCAAGAACGGGGCGGGAGACCGGGAGAGCTACAAGTAATCTTACTTATATTATAAACGCGAAAGTTTGTATGGATGTGTGGATGTTTGTAACACTTTTACGGAAAAAGTAGTGCATGGGTTTTAAAGAAACTTTACAATATTATAGTTTATACATTAGAATAACACATAAGTATGTTTTATCGATGTACCACGTGAACAAAGCTGCGGACAGAAGCAAGTTTTACAATAGTTTTTTTGTAGGGTTAGATTTAACCATAACAAGCTATTGAAACATGTGTTTAAAGACATAAAGGTCATTTTCCTTTTCATCGTCTTACAATAAATTGTAATTTATTGTAGGGCTAACACACATTTAAATTATATCCATCAAGTATTTTCATTAGTTTAATGTTAAAAAAAAGAAATGTACTACAAAATTTGGTAGCGTGATATACCGCTCATTTTCTAGTAATTAGAAAACGTGATTCTGGCATGAAAACGGGGATTAGTGCGTAAATTTCCATCAAGTTTTATAGTGTTGTTATCGTTTGGATATATGCATACATTCACATACAAGTCATTTACAAACTGTGTTCCTTGCCTAGTATGTCATATAAGGCGACTAATAGTGGATTTGAGTGTGGGGTTTGTGTAGTATGATTATGTAGGCGACGGGCTATCCAATTTTCTTTTTTTCTGAATTTTGATTAAAGAGCTAATCGTGCCTTAGATTCTGCTCAGTGTATGCGTGGTGGTATATACATGTATATACGTAATTTTTTTTTTTTTTTTTATATAAATATCTGACAACATCACATACTGATCTGACTCAGAGGTAAGTAGCTTAAGCACTTGTGTTACAGATATCAGAATCAACAGTGGTATCACAAATATATACTTAAATATTGGATATTAACAGCCAGACACAGAACAAACACAAGTATTCATCATACGAATATTTGTCCTGGGTGGGGATCGAACCCACAACTGTTGGCGCATGGAGCAGGGTCACTACCGAATGCGCCATCAAGCCAGTCAAAAACATATACTTGGCGTATTGGTTACCCTTGCTACATTCCTGACATCAATTTGGGAAATCATAGATTTACAATTTGAAAGTGGATACTAAAAATTAAAATATCGCTATTTTATTTTTAGGGATTTTTAGTTAAAGGAAATTGGTGTGCTCGTGACTCTGCCTTCGGGGATTACGGGCGTGATGTTATGTCTGTATGTATTTTGTAATAACTGACTTGACGTAAGTTATTACAAAATAGCGATACTTAATCAAAGAGAAGTACCCTACCAGAAAAGTGTAATAATAATTTACAAGATAAGTGGAGCAAATTTTATGATTTTATCTTATTAGGTACATTTTTAAATAATTTTAAGTCATGCACGAATATTTTTAAGATTAGTCGATATAAGTTTTATTTTTATTTTTCGTTCAGATTTAAAATTGTCACATTTTAATGCACATTGTTTACTACACTTGCTCTAACGAAACACAAAGATGATGCTATCTCCAAATTTAATTGCACGCTCCTAGGTACGTTTAGTATATTTAAAAACTTAAGTTAGTTAATGAATATACTAGTCGTGATCACTTTCGGTTTGAGATGGCACGTATCTATTGTAGGGCCATGACCTGATTGAACAGTGTTTGAAATATATTCAAGCTTTTTTACCTTCATTGTTAAGCTTAGCCCTGTATCCGTTCCAAATAATATTTGTCAATAGTTTTCCGTCCCTGCTCACGTAAGTTTCAAGAACCTTATTTCTGGTAATAGGATCAAATGCAAATAATATGGTTACTGACAGCTTAGTCAACTCACTTACATTTTCTGACTTGTTTTACTTCAATATGAAAAAAAAAGGAGTTATATACCTACTTGTGACTTCACATATTATAATGGGACATACACTACTTTTATATTAAAAAATTTGTGACAAATACTATCAGTACTATAAGTACTACTTTGGCTTATTACCAATGTATTATCAGGTCTCTAATTGAATTAATATATATTACCTATAAGTGATTTTAAGTTGTGTGAATCTAAAAAACTACGAAAGAAATTACTTTGTTTAAAAGTTCAAGTTCAAAATTCTTTAATCAACATTAACCATCAGTTCTACAGAAAACCTTCAAAGACGCATTCAAAATGAAGAAAAATGCTCCATCAGAAATAAACATAAAACAAAATTAAAAGAGCCTTGAACGCATTACGTTCACTCCACACGTGCACATTAATTTCCGTGCGTAATCACGAAATTGTGGCCTAAAAATCCCCCATTACGGCAGAGCAGTAAAAGTTTAAGAAATAATTTCCACCTACGTTAAAGAGGTTCCCGAAATTTCGGCCGTAAAACTCAGCGGCGCTGGCTACATTAACCAAATTGTACAAAACAAACATATCTAATAATTACGCCCCGGGCACCGGCCCCCGCTGTGGAATTATGAGACCGCCATAACTTTTTCAATCTGAACTTCGACAATTAAATTTAGTCGAGTCTAAACATTACATTTCAATAAGGAGCGCGAATCGGTTGGGATTTTGCGATGTTTGCCAATCTATATAATTGGTTTAATAATTAAATTTTATCGGAAAGAAATTTTCGGATCGAAAGTGAGTAGTAGAATCTCTATGTATAACCTTGAACGACCGATTTGTAAATTTATTACTTGTGACCGAAAAGATAATTGTTTCTCACTTTCCTGTGGTTAACGATTATGTAAGCCTAATTAGTTAGACTTTTAACAAATTTTCAGGCCATCTCAATGACTCACTTTGATATCAATATTATTAAGGATCACAGAGTCTGTTTTTAGCATATGAATAATAAATTCGCTTTAGTCTCTCGTTCAAGATTTTGGTTTTGCTGAACTCAACTCCTAAATAAAGGAGTCGTAGTTGCAGCGAAGACCATTAAACCATGAGCCACTCTCGAATACTTAATATAATTTGCGACGAAAACCTTCTTATATCGACTACAAAAGAGCAGCCTTGATAAATACGATAAGAATATAACAAGAGGGAGGCCTTTCAAAGAACTTGTAGCATATATCATTAATCTTTACATTACAAATTCATTCGGTAAGAACTCACTCACTTGGATTAAGCAGAATTATAAATGAAGTGTCACGAAAGCGTTGGCAAAAACGCGTGAAAGGAGGAAAACCCGAGGGTGGGCCCGTCAGTTTTTAACTGGGAATAGGCGGTGAATATTTCCGATTAATGTGGGTCGCTGGTGTGCGACTTATTTGGCACTTTGGCACATTACAACCGCTTTGAATGGGTATTTTGACCGGTTATTTACATTTCGGCAAATGATATTTTTTACTTTTTATCGTCATTTTCCTTAAATGCCAGTAACGGACCGACCCTTTACAAATTTTGGTTTTATGTATTTTTAGGAAGTCACTAAAACATATTTAACATGCACTTAAGTAAATAGAAAAATTAAAAAAACTTATATGTTTATTTCGAAAGAGAATACAAATACAAAAAAGAAATGCTATCTACCAAAGATAGCATTTCTTTTTTTATATAAGCCCAATCTACAATGGTACAAAAAAGTTAATTATTTGTCGTGATGTAATTTATACTTAACAATAAGATTTTCATTTGAACAATATCTATTTGGTAGATAAGTACCATCCGAAAAGATTGTGTTTACTATCTGCAGACACAAATTCACTCTTAACTATGCAAAGCAGGTCATGCCGGCAGAATCGCTAATTTCCAATAAGCCATCGTTATCCATTGGAGATCAAATGAAAAAGACCAACCATTTGTCACGATACAAAGCGATTGATAGCTAAGCCATTTTCATTTTATTCTAATTTCAAACAATAGCCGCTAGATAAATGAGAATCGCGAAGTTCACGGAGACGCTAATTTACAATCTGCCATCGTTATTCAGAAGAGGTCGAACGCAAAAAGAGGCAGCGTTGTGTGCCGCCAACCTTTTGTCGCCGCACAACGACGCTGTCAGCCACTCGGTCCTCTCCGATTTGTATGTAGATAAATGGAAAGACGGCATTAAATCGATTCCTCGAGGCAGATGCCGGAATACAGCGAGATGGAATTAATAGAAAAACTCGGTTATTGACTCCGGGGCTCTGGTTTGATAGACAGCGTAACTTTATAATGTCGTTATAAAAATTGTGGAGTTTCAAATGACGTGAAATGATGTTATGTCGAAGTTTCGATTTCGGGTAAATTAAATTACTTTTGTTTTTTGGAATTACATGGGCACCTTTTACTCGTATTACAATTTGTTGAATTCGCTTTCTTTTGATGTACCTATTTATTATTAAGTATTGGAACAAAATAATAATGACCCACCACATTTAAGGATCTACCTATCCACTTTGATACATGTACCGAGGAGAAATACTGAGTGAGATTTTTGCGAGGTAGAACGACAATTGTTTGATGGGACAGCTTGACAAATTCTAGGATCATCGAAAAAGCGTGAAGGATACCCTTTTTCTCTGATTCTAGAATTGCAAAGCTTTAAATAGAACAAAGGGCTAGAAAGTAAAATATTTGTGCAATTTCTTTGAGTATGTAGAGTGGTCACAAGATGGCTACATATATTTCTGAAGCAACTACGATCTTTGATGCAGCATACCTATACATTGATATATTGACAGGACCGTTGGTCGAGTGGTCAGAGACCCTGGCGACGAAACCGAGAGTCGCGGTTTCGAATCCCGCTAGGGGCAAATGTTTCGTGTGATGAACATGGACATTTGTACTCGAGTCATGGATGTTAATAAACTTATTTAAGTATGTATATCCGTTCACCTAGTATCCATAGGACACGCTTATAGCTTAGTTTCGAACTAGGGAATTGGTGTGTCAGTCTGGAGAATTTATATTTAAATTATATTTTTGTTATCATTTAATATTTTGTTGTAATTTTTTTAAAAACTATACTCAAGATTAATATGATTACAGTTTTAATACACCTTGATATTACAAAGATAGTACTAAATATAATGAATTGATGTTGTAAGTAGGTACATAGAAGCAGAAATTGACTTTTACTTTAAACACTTGTCAAATCCCTAAAAATATTTTAAAATGCGCATCCTATGGGATCGTTAGGTAAAATCTATTGGAAAAACGTAACACAATTTATGTTATAAAAATGGAAATATAGCCAGGTGAAAAATCAACAATATCGAAGTCAAAAGGTTAGTGCATACAGTGTGCAATATTTGCTTTCCATTCGAGCCTCTCTGTTTCATTTTTTCAATAAATTGATTTGCTGTCTGTTTCTCTACAAACTAACCTAGTTC
Source organism: Glyphodes perspectalis (assembly GCA_951394215.1). Taxonomy (NCBI): domain Eukaryota; kingdom Metazoa; phylum Arthropoda; class Insecta; order Lepidoptera; family Crambidae; genus Glyphodes; species Glyphodes perspectalis. The sequence goes on along the minus strand of OX596209.1, from coordinate 9,242,660 downwards.
CGTTGTTTAGTTTGTTTCTAGTCGTCAACATTTTAAACGTTTTATATTTAAGCTGTCCGAAAATGTAACGAGAGTTTGATTTGTGGAAACTTTCTATGGATTCAATTGGTCAGAAGGTTACACGAGATCTTTTTATGATCACAAAATGTGAAATAATTATTTTATCTATAATATTTCGGTTTACCCTGCTAATTATTTTAGTAAAGAATTTAAAAATATGAACATTTTACACAACTATACCTACACAAAGCATGTTTTTACTGTTTTATTAAAGTGGATATATATAATATCATCACGCCCGTCCCCGAAAGGGTGGGCAAAGTCAAAGGGGTAGCTAGCCCCCCTTACCCTAGTTAGCCAAAAATTATGGAAAATTGCGTAAAAATAAGTGATAAGTGGCTAGGCTCATCGCCTACACAATCACACACCCAAAATCCGATATTACATTAATCGCCTTTTACGACATGCTAGGCATTTAATATCGGGTATAAATAAATAAATATCCCACAACATCACATACATTGATCGAACTTCGAGTTAAATAGCTTATGTACTTGTGTTACGGATATCAGGATCAACAGTGGTCCCCCCCCGCCGGGGTCCTCGGTTTGTCGTACCGGGGGGGGCTTAGTAGGCCCTGGACTTGGAACATCCAGGGCTGAAGCGAAGAGGGACCTCGAGATGGGCCGCGACTGGTGTCTTGCGGCACCAGCCGCAGCTTTGCCTGCGGCCTGACTTGGATTGCCGAGGAAGAGGAGGAGCTGGGTGTGGTCGTTGCCCGCCTCCCTATCCTCGGCAACCCGGCAGGGGCGCACTGCCGTTGCGTTGCGGTGGGCGCGGAAGGGCTGGAACTCCTCGCATAGGGCAGGGTCACTACCAAATGCGCATCGAGCCAGGGTATGTTCTTACATACATTTAGATTTGATAAGATCTAACATACTTATATTGTTAACCACATTTAAGCAATAAGATGTTACTTAACAAAGAATAATGAACATTCATATAGCTTTTAGATTTATCACGCTTTTTCAATTGAACTATTATATGATAATTGCAGTGACATGTAAATAATTGCTTCCTTAGAATAACAAATGCTCACTTAAAACAGTTTACGAATTAAGTATTTTTGAATTGCCTTACTAGAAATCTATCCTAAGGAACAAGTAAATCGAGCGATGTTGAGCATTGTGGTCCATTTGTCTGCAACTTAGCAATTTTTCTCCATCGATCTTCATTTGTGACATTTCGAGATCGTTTAACATGATATACAGGACAAATTCTGATATGTACCCCTATTAAAGGTATATACGACATTCACTTTATCATTGACACAATACAAGTACTAAAATACTACTAATACACTACAACACTACTAAATACCCAAAAAATCCCAGTACTTTGTCTCTAAGGGATGATAAATTATCATAGTATACTTACATCCAGATCATCCGCACTGGGATTGAGAGCATTGGACTCGTTGTATATTTTTACCACAGGAGAATTACGACCGACGTTAGCTTTCGTAATGGGACTGAAAAAACCTTATAAATATTATGCTGTGAAATACCATTGCAAATATGTGTTTATTTTGAATACCGTTATATTGTTACCACACTAATTACTAGCAATTAAAACCGTGCGATTCTCTTTTGTTTCGTATATCGGACAAAAGCACTTATAAACTATGGTGTTTAAATATTAAACTATTCTAGATAATTAAAGTCATTCATTAAGGATTTAGTGGCGATGCTCGCTAAAGCGCTTGATAGCACTTTTTATTCAGCTATTGGAGAGCGATTCTCGCCGTATAATAAAACGGTTATTTTTATTTAATTTGTAGGGACTATGCGACCCGCTTAACTGGAATGAAATGATAATGATAAGGGCTTTCGGACCGGCTCAATAAAAGAGAAGGTTAAATATCCGATTGTAGTATTTCCCGCATCTTTGATTAATGTTGGGTTTATTTCACAGACCACAGAAATACTCCGTGGATTATTTCATAATCGATTCGATTTTAATAATGAGAGATTTATACATACATACATAACATCATGCCCATAATCCCCGGAGGGGTAGGCAAAGTCACCGTTCTAATTTTAATTTTTTTTATAATTTACATACTTAAAAACATAATTTGGTGGCTTTTGATTCTGAAAGAACATCGACCCCAATAGGTTCCACAAATAACATTCGTTAAAAAATAATCAAACGTATATTCAAGTACTTACATAATATAATTTTTATTAATCCAAAAATTTAAAACGGAAACAAAAAGTATTAATTTCTAATTTCCTATCCAAAGCTTCGAAAGACAAAGTAAAAGTTTAGATACCTTTTAAAAATACACAGTATTATTTTTAAATAAGACAAAAACCTATTTTTGTATTAAATAAAACACTATTATTATTTTACTTTTGCTAAAAGATATAGAAATATACTTTAATTTCCAACTTCACAGTTCCCGTTTCCAAAAATGTATCATCATTTTCTTATACTTATCCCATGTTATTTCGGGACACCGCAGCATGTTTTTTCTTATTAGTCGTTAACGCGCTATTCATTCCCATTTTACTCACATCCTCTTTCACACAATACATCCAGTAGGTACACAATTAATATTCACATCTAAAATATAACATTTTATAACACAATATTCGATCAAATTCATAAAAAGCCAAATGGACTTACGTGATATAAACCGCAAAAAGCGAAGCAAAAAGTGCTACGTTTCAAACGAGAGAATTGAAATAACAAGATAATTTCAATTCAGATCCAACTAACGAGACTGCTGCGAATAAAAATAAAAGTGTGCAGACGGAAAAAGCTATCTGAACTATGGGTCCAGCCTTTGATTCATTACAGTACTCGATTAGCCGGCGCCGTGTGCACCTGGCTTTATGTTCGACACACTTTTGAAAAGGTTTAGGTTTTACAAAAGTGGTTGAATGATGCTTTACGTAATTTGAAGGAATGGGTACCTAAGTTTTTGTTTTGTGTACGAAATGAATTTTACTTTCAATATAAGTAGGCTAGGCACGTACTCAGATTTGTACTTATATCTACTCCGGATACAAACTTATTTTTAGTATCCACGAAACCTGAAAACTGTAATACAGTGCAATATCTTTTATACCATAATATGGCATTCGATGTACGAAAAGCATTTAAAACTTTTTGCCTATATGTGTTAAGAAACTACCCTCTTCTGCTATGCGATTGCAGGCGCGAAAGTATGTAATCCTGTTCCAACTTAAATATATAAGTGTCGTTCTATATACAAATGTTTAGATATACGTACGTAGATACCAAAGGCCAAATAAATACCCAGTTTGTCGAAGCATCATTTTCGGGACAATGAAACTCGAAGTTCCAAACCGTTTTGAAAAGTTTGGATCGAAACCTCGCGTATAATAGGAAATATTTTGCTACTACGCCTACGGGGTTTCCTGTTTTTGCGAACAACCCTTCAGAAAGGTCACCCTTAGGTATATTTAGATCGCTTCTTATATGTATGTTTAAATATTAACAAAGCGTTATCTAGATACAAAGGTTATTATGTAGATTAAATTGTATATAAGAGTTTTCCAAATACGAGTACTACCTACATCTACCAGGTACCTACTATATGTATACCTTGTAATGTAATATTTGGTAAGTAATATGTCTCTAAAATATGTATTTCAGTGAGGAGTATCTTCTATAAGGTCTTTATCGAATCATGATAAGTCTACATTCTACTTCTATAAGGATACAAGATAGTAGAGATCACATCATAATTTCACACCTAAACACTCATACTAAGGTGGTGTGCTTATATCTATCTGTCTATCTATCTATCTATTTGTATACTTTACCCTAAGGTGAACTTACAACAACAAATCAAAATGCTGATAATACAAAAAAGAATACCAACACAGGTCACTAAGGTACGCTCTCGCAAATTTAATTGAGTTTATGCCCATAACTCTCTTCGAACTTGTTGAAAAAAGGCAGACAATAGCCCGCCGAGTTAGGTCTCCGGCGCTCTCTTTATCCTGTTTCCAATTGGCATTGTCCATTTATTTCGTAGCGCGTCACAAACCTCTTGCCTCTGTATCGTTGTCTCTAAGTCGAGACGAAGTGCATAAGCCGCAGCTGACAACTCAGTCAGTCCCTTTCCAATTTGCGTCGGAATAAATGGGAACGCTCGAATCACATAAATGAAAACGGCGAAACCAATTGATTTCTCAGTCAAATAGAACCGTGTTACTGTAACGTTTATTGTGTTCCGTCCGTACGTTTTCTTTGGAGGTAAGATGGTTCGGGATTGTGTTCGATTGTAATGGACTTTTTTTGTTTGGCAGGTAATTATGGAAGTGGAAACATTAAGCCGGATAAATGGGGATGGAATAAATACACCGTGTTACCGTACCGTACCGTATTAAGCTCAGAAACAATAATTGCTTACAACATCAATAAATGCGGGGATGTTATTTATAATTAAGAGGGTTCAAAGTAAACACAAATTACCTGCCTGCTCACCATTTTGTTCACAAATCATTTGATACATAATTAATCTATTTATTGAGTGAATTTGTTTCTATCTTCCTAACGTTTTGTTTTTGCTTACATAGCGTTACCGTTTTTACTAGCATTCATATTCTTCGAATCTAAAAATTTTCGAGTTTTGTTTTAATAAGTACCAACAGAACTTAAATCAAATGAATGCTTTTTATTAAAATTCTTAATTTCACACTTATAATGTTGAATTTAAATTTTATATCTAATTCAAAGCTAAGAAGAAAAAACTACATTTGATTTTTTAGGTATTTAAAGATGTTATCTCTATGATCATCTTCTTGTTTTTTTTTTCCATGTTGTATTGGGTCTTTTTTTCTTTCATACTTCCCAAACAGTCATCATCAAGCTCTCTACTCCCAATGATTACACTATTATAGTCTTTTACTCAATTCATTCATCTCTTTTTCACCCACTAACATACTAACCGCGCTCTTTGCCATGTGTCTTTCCTCTCTACTCATCACATGTCACTAAGATAGATAGACTTTTCATATTTTCTTTCAAGTATATTTGCTTTGATATACAAATCGGTTTCAGGGAAATTTTATCACATGGGATAGCCGATAACATCGCAGTAACAGACCGACTGCCACGCGGACCTGCGGCCAAAGCCTAGTTAGTTATAAGCTAGTAAACTACGCTAGCACAATAGTCAGATACGAACAAGTAGTAGTACCCATAACGTAAAAATAAAAGCTGACTGGCTGAATATCCCACGCACGACCCGCCCGCAGCCAACCGACCGATGACAAATGCCTAATTGAATTTTCAGTCCCAATATTGCGGTGTTCTTGAAAAGATTTATATGTATACTTGCTAGCTTTGGCCCTCGACGGCCGCTAAATTGTCGGGATAAAAGTAATCTTGCTTGTTAATCCGTTACATGAATATAGCTCCCCGAAAAGGACACCCATTGAACATAGTAAACAAAATTTTGTGGCAGTCGGCACTCGTCAGTTACAAAAATAAGATTTTTTCGCAAGCCTTAAGTTATAAATAATTAAGTTTCTGTAAAATCTTTGTGTCAACTCAAAATTTTACCTCAGGACACCAAAATTGATTGCGACGATTGAATCTATCAGGTGCTAAGCGTGGCATTTTTCGAATAATTTCTATGATGACCAATTTATCATCTCTCCATCGTCATCAAAATCCGAACTCATGACTGTAATTTATACAGATATTGATATTAACATTGCATTTAATGTCAAATAATCCAGGTATGTTTCTTTAGCTTGTAATAGATATCAAAGATTTTTGATTTGGGCATTCAATACAGCATATTTCACTCGCATGATAACGGAAGCCCTAGAAACAGAATTCACTTAACGCACAACCGAATTCACTAACACAAAACCGATCTTATCCCAATATTTCATTTAGCAAGCAATCCACCACCGCCACAACAACGTCGTCATGTCGAACAAAATGTTTACCCGCACTCGTGATTTTATAAAGCGGGCAACTTAACGCAGATTATTTTGCAGACAACAAAAAGCGTGACCCGAATTTGTAATAAGTACAGACTGGTCTCTGGGCGTGCTCGAGGGCCCTTTAGTTAATTGAAAGAGATCGACCGTCAAGCAGCCCGTTTCGAGTGCGGCGGACTAACGTGATGCCGCTAGTTTACGCGTTTTAGTTTAAAGCTTGGGATGGGATAGCGTATTTGTTTGTAAGTAGTTTGTTTTTGTTGATTAATACGTTATGTTCTGGCTGAAATTTATTTTTTCTTTATAAAAAAAAATAGCAAGTCTAGAACAGACGGTAACTCACAGATTTGTGATGAGGAGGAAAGACATGAGTGATGAGTATGAATATTAGCGTGCGACCAAAGATGAGATTAGATTATGAAGAGGAATTAGGGAATAAGTGGGAGACTTAACTGGGAGATATGGAAGCAAAAATATACCGCTAGCCCAAAATTACCTCTTTTGATTACCTGGAAATAGGGTAAGGAAATAAAGATAATTATGATCAAAAATAAATTATGAAAGTATGTTCTCTTAGCTAAGAGTTTGGGAGCATGGTGTCTGTGAGAGATGTTTCATAGAAAACGGCGGACGATTCTCGCAGCAGGAAATAAAAATGTAGTGTATTGCTTCCGTGCTTTGAGTTGCATTTTACGGTGTTTGTTAATAATATTGCTGTTGTTATACCAAGTCACGTTACCATATGTTATGTGTTGCAATCTTGATTCTTGCTTGCCTTTAAAATATCTCCTATATCTAGTTATATTACGTAGTGGTTTGGACTTTCTTATATCCTCCCCTTAAGCTAAACTCTATTTAATACTAATCCCTGATGCAAACATGTTTTCCGGCATCCTTACTTAATAAACTGCTCTTTTTCTTGTTTTATTAGCAAAAAGCATACAAGTACAGGCACGGGCCGAACCCTGAGCATGCTCAAGAGCCCTCTAGTTAATTGAAAGAGATCGACTCCAAACACTTCGTGTGGAGAGCGAGGAACTAACACCGCGCCACTTGGATTAGAGGTGTTTATTTTTAAGGCATTGTGGAGCGGTGAAAAGCAAGAACTTTCATTTAGTGCTCGTCCTTTTGATAAATAGTAAGTGAATAAATAAATGAATATCAGACTACATCACATACGTTGATCTGACTCCAAGATAAGTAGCTTAAGCTTAACTTGTGTTACGGATATCAGAATCAACAGTGGTATTACAAACATATACTTAAATATTAGATATACACCCAGATACAGAACAAATACAAGTATTCATCACACGAATGTTTGTTTGTCCTGGATGGGGATCGAACCCACAACTCTTGACGCATGGAGCAAGGTCACTACCAATAGCGCCACAGAGCCAGTCAAATAGTAATTAGGTGTACGGCTAAAGGTGCAGTGTATAATTGATTTTTTGTTTAATTTTAGCATTCACTCAATTTAAGAACCCAAGTTCTTAATGTTACTATGGCTAACGAATGACGGTGGTTCCTACAAAGCATTCAAAGGTTATTCTACATAGGCTGCATAATTTTGGATAAGTTTGACCCGTTGCCTGGTGATTCAGTTTTTTGTTTATGTATGTATAAGAACGTTAGTAATATTCTTATTATAGTTGAAGATGTCGTGAGTGATCTTAAAAGTGTATGTGGTATAGTAGTGTAGTATAGTAGTAGTACCTAGCAAGAACATTCATTCATAGCTATGTAATTTTCGTCGTATATTGGATTCGGTTAGTACTCTAATAATGCAATTTATTTTTTAAATTGATTGACTATGTTTATGTAGTACATAGTCAGTGTCATAATAAGTTGTAAAGACAAAAAATACTTCTTCTCTCTTTAGTCTATGACTAGCTTCTGCTCGCAGCTTTGCTCGCGTGACAAATCGATAAAACATAGCCTATATGTTATTTGGGTGTAGAAGGTATATCACTGTATTTTTTTATTCAAATCCATTTAGTAGTTTTTGTGTGAAAGAGTAACAAACATCCATACATCCTTACAAACTTTCGCGTTTATAATATTAGTAGGATTCTCATTCAAATGTAATCCTAGTATTACTGGTAGATACTTAGGTAGTACTTGTAGGTTACGCTTAAAAATAAGTATTCCAATAGAGGATTTGCCTAGTAAAGAAAAAACAGTTAAAGAAAAGATAGCGCTTTCTATCTAACGAATGTTTATTCAGATCCGAAATGGATTCTTTTCTTTCTGTTATTTTTAATCAAATACACTTAAACATTTGAATGAGAGCGAGTTTTAATTAAACCTTTTTGTATAGCAAACGTTTGGATTCGTCTCACGTTCGCCGTTGTAGGAGTTTTTTAAGATCCTAGCTTTTCAGTGAAACAAACGACCATTGGAAATGACGGAATACTTGGCTGCCGGACGTGAGAAGAGAGCCTTTCGGTAATAAAGTATGTTTTAAAGATTTTAATGTTTTGCCAAATGGGTTGATTTGGACCAACTACTAAAATTCAAATTTGAATTGAAAATATTTAAATTTGATCAAATCATATCTTAGTTAAACATCTATCTAAGAAGAGTACTTGTGTTCGTTAAAAGTTTGGTAGGACGTAATATTACGTAAAGGAAGTAATAATATATGTTGGTGTGTAAAATAATTCCAGGAATAGCTTAGAAATATCACTACATTCAGTTTTATTCACGAGAGGTCATTCTATACGTCTGTGCAATTCAATATTGTAATAAAAAGAAACAAATAATAGTTAACTTAAAAAACGCACAGAATGTCAAAAAACTCACATTTTATTTTACAAAGCACCATGTGATATGTTTACATGAAACAACATTTTCTCTTTTGCCCACATCCCGTTATTATTTTATCAGAAAAATTCCCTTCCGTAAGACGCTTATTCTCGAAAGCCATAGAGACCTGATCGTAAAATTTACGAGGGGAAACGACACGGGCAGGGTCAGACAGCCTGTGCCGTGCGAGGCCCGTTTATAACACTATTCGCCACGTAGATAAGCTGACTTGCTGCTAGAAGTCGCTATTTATATTTCTAGTGGTAACCCACTTAGTATATAAATGTATGCTTAGTCTTTTAGAGTCCTAAATTTGTTTATGCTTAAAAATAAACTCGAATAATAAATGTTAGGTATATTTGTTTTTTGTTTGTTACCGTACTTGTTACTACTTTTTCACAATTTTTGATTTTAGTCAACTCAATGTTATTATTATTGGGTAAATTTGGGTAATGGAGCTAATTGGACTCTGCTTCCTGCCTGCCTTTTCAGGGATTGAGGACGTGATGGTATGTGTGTAGTCTATTTGAGTCGTTGATTTATTTGACCTTAATTTATGATACTAAGTCGTATCTTGTCATTTGTTTTTTGAAAACCACTTGTATAATAATTTATTCGAGTAGTATAGTTATTGCTTAAGTTAATAAAGATTTTGAATGCTGTTTAGTATAGTAAAGGCTTTTGTATTAACGTGCCGATTTTACTTGGAATAAGTATACGACTACCTACCATTCTATTACATTTTGGATCCGGAACATTTTGAAATACTTATTTGAGAATTTGTAACTATGTTGTTGTGTATGAGTTTCGTTAATGAATGTAGCCTACTTCTATCTAGTAAATACTTTATATCGGCAATGGCGATTTTTTTATTTGGTTTTAAAAACAAATTTCTTTATTGAGGCCAAAAATTCACGTAAATGTCTAATATGATCATTAATTAACTGTGAGATATATCGTTCGCTTCTTTAATGAATGATATTTTATCATCATCTACGATGCAGATATTAAATGCAGAACAGATACCTAGTATGAAGGTGAAATCAATATTTAAATATGGTCTGATTTTAACGAGTGATACCAAAATACGAGTCATAGTTAGACGGTCTCTGCAAGATAGATCCCGTAGGAACAGCTCTTTGATGTACGCTGTAGAGCAAATACCGCGAATGAAAAAGCAGTTTTATAGGGCGTGTTAGTATAAGGGTGCATCCAGATTCGGTGGATACGCAGAACATAAGCCGCAGTCACTGCAACTATTATTATGCTGCTTATCTCATGGTGCAATCAGTTTGCTTCTATACCGTTCTGTTTAGTTCTCTACTGTCTATACAGTTTCTAAATGTGTACTTGCTTTTGGTGGAAGAAAGCGGTATGCAATCTGCGCGTAGGCAGCGTTAAGACCAATAGCCCTTAAGACTTGCGGCGCGTGCGCTTGTTTGATATACAAGGGTATATAACTGAGCAAAGTTATTGCATTAACTCAGTAATTCATACGTAGCACAATAAGTCAGATGCTAAGCGCGCATTGCTCGATATCATTTGGGCATTGTTTTAACATTACATTGTAAACAATCGCAGTGAACTAAGTCAGCGCAAATGTGTTACTACAGTACGACGCAGAGATCTGGACGCACCCTAACGGGTAATATGTAAAGTTATGTTAATTTCCTCAAATGAAAAGAGTTTGTTGGAGTTCCGTGTAGTAGAGTACATAGAATATTTAATGATGAGCTGTTTATAAAAGTGTAAAACATTTTAGCTCAATATATGATTTTGGTAATTAGGTGGCAGACAGATGCTTACTTACTTCGAACGGGAGTGTGTAAGTAAGGTAATCTTCTACATTTTGTAGACTTCTAATACCATCATTTCCTACCATATATGACGAGAATTTATAGGTACACTTAAGTTAAATTACGTTGTAATGAAGTTTATTGTTTAAGATTTTTATACTTATAAAGTGCTTTCGAACGCACTGAGTATTGATTTTATTATGTTCAAATAGGTAAAACAAGTGGCGATCCAGTTCCATGCCGCTTGAAGCCGATAAATTAACCCGCTGAACCGATTCAAAACAAAAGAAAGAAAAATGCTGCTCTCATCGTCTTGTCAAATTGATCCGCAGCAAATCGTAACCAGTCATCAGAGTGTTTAAGTCGCATCTTAACGCACCATTAGGGACAGATTGCGTGCGCTGAATACTGTTTATTTGCCTAATGTCCCTGAGAAAAACCAATTTGTAAGCCCCGCGCGAGCATGCGAGCCGGGCTCCAATAGTTTTTAAATTGGTGCTTGATGCTGTGGCGGAAAATTACTGTTTTGTCCTACAAAATTCGAAGGAATAATCGAACGAGATTGTGTTATGTTTTCGATTTGATAAAAGTCTTTGTAAAACATTCATAAATCTACAAAAAACTTACAGTCTCCAAACTTATAAGACACTTCTTATCAACAGGGTTACGGAATGTAATGTGTTTTTACATTAATCCATTTAACTGTTTTTCTATCGTTAGATAAGTTAAGTGTCTTTGTATGGTAAGAGTTTAAATCCATGACTGGAATATAAATGTTCATTATACAATGAAGTTCTTACAGTGGAAAAGTAAATCATGGATTATTCGTGGCCTTTTGAGTCAGATGTTACTAGGTCAATAGAAAAATACTGTAAGTAAAAGAAGTGCTTTATATATATGTTTAAACCATTTTGTATATATTTTTAAGATTCTTCTTTGTTTGCTCTATTTTTTTTCTTTGAAACAATATACAAAAATTACAATGATGCGGTAATTTTGTAAATAAAATAAGTATATGTAAGTAGATTTGGCATTATATAGAATATTTGTCCTGCCTCATTGAAAAATGTTTTATTAGTGAAATATAACCGTTGACCTTTTTTATATTTAATACTAGTTTGTAAAAAAGTCGAATTTTAATTGACTAAGATTGTGCTGTCAGCAAAAGCACATCTTCGAATAAACATGTTCAACACGTTCAAGGTATTTCCACTGTTTGCCTAGGAATTATCTCAACACGCTAATACAGTAAATGTAGGTTGAACAGTAAGGAGTATTTCTACAAATGAGAGTACACAAAATGTTGGTTGCAAATTAAACTCCTGCTTTTACTCAAATATCTAGAATCTTCTCGCGTGGTTTCGTAGCATCTCTTTTCTCGTAGCAATAGATCGTAGCATGTAATTGTTTGGTTATTGCGCTACAGTCTTAATGCATTGTATATTTTAATACAATATTATGCACATCATATAACATAAACTGTTTTGAAGTATTTGAATTTCTACCTAACCGATGGAATACTTCTTTAATTGACATTTAAGAAGATAATTAGAACGCTTCTTGAATGTTCGAAATTTAAAATTGCAAGAAAAACAACCCTTTTTTTAAATAATCTCATTTTTTATGGCATTATTAATAGGACGAAGTTATGCCACTGTTATTAATTTTATTGTGATACAACTGCAGAGATTTCGTGAAACGTGGGTACTGATGGGAAAACTTTAGTTATCGCTAGCATCCGTGAGAGCCGCCACCTGGTAGCGACCCGCTTAATCCAAAAAGGCGAACCGTGAACTATTTATAAACTTCTAATTCTTCAGCGACTCGTCTCCAACTCAAAGTCATTTCCACTGTTTAGCTTTTGTAGTGTTTCCTTTGAGAGTTATACAATCGTTTTTTTTCTAGTGCTTAAATTCGGAATTCGATTGTTTTAGTCTTTCGTTCCTCAAAAAATTGCAAAATAACCCTTGTAGGATAATTTCGTCTTCCGTCTGTTGTTTAAACTGCCAAGTTCTATCTATTTTTCTAACGTTTAGAATCACGTGAGATTGAAAAAGCCATTGATGCAAACCTTCCTAGTAACTGTTTAGGAAAAATTAGGGATCTGCACTAAAACATGTTTTCTTTTCGGAAAATTGTATGCAAAACAAAAAACAACGGCCAATTTTTTATTTGTCAATACGTATAGTAAAGGATACGCACAGAAATTACCTTCAGCCATCTGTTTAATTGATAAAAAGTATGGTACATATTATATGAAATTAAATATAGTAGAAAATATATCTCATGTGGTTTGTCTATAAAATTCGTGGCCAGACTATGATTAATAAAAAAATAATTTTTTTTTAATCAAATATTGCACAAATTTTATGCCTTTTTTTATTAGACAAGCTATACTAATGTTCTTCTGGATATAAATATGATAGCGATATGTAGGTACTCATCTTAAAGTTGTTATTGAAAATAAATAAAAATGAAAAAAGTTAACAGTCAAAAAAATGTATTCTTTAGACTTCATACTTTCGGTTGGTATTTAAATTTATTCGTTAAAGTTATATTTGATAAAAAGTGATTTTTAATTTTTTTATTTAGTTTGGCCAGGAATTTTAGACAACCCACTCGAGATATATTTTCTTATATATTCAATTTCATATAAAGTGCTTTTCATCCATTAAGCAGATGGGTGAAGGTATTTTCTAGTTCGGATCTTAGACTCGTACCTACAAATCTTATGTGTATCTTACGAAATGCCGCTAGTCAAACTTTCCGCACCAAACATGGCGCGACTAACCCGAGTGACAATTCTCATTTCCGCGTATATTTCCTCAAAAAATTTGAAATGAGTTCCCGACTGACAGCCGCCATCTTTGTTGTTTAGCATGTGGCATCTTTTTTCTATTTCCTTTGTGTCGTTTGATGCTTATTAATAAAAGACATTTTACGACCAAAATAATTTCGCGAATTCCCCGGGTAAATTTTTCGAAAGATTGACGTGTGTAATTTAGCGAGTCGTGCGTTCAGAACACATGCCAAGTTGCGTAGCGAAATGATTCTGTATATTTTTGCAACTGACAAAAGAATGAGAATGTTTTCGAAACTCATATATTAAAAAGGATATCACGCAATTGTTATATGTACAAAAGTTCCATAGGAAATTATGAAAATGGAATGTTATAGTAATATGTCAGCAATCAGTATTAAATTGTTTTGATTATTTTTACTGTTAAAAAGAATTTACAGCCGCCTTAGATCATGACGAACGCATCGATATTACCGTTTAATCCATTTTAATATTTTTATAAACTAGCTGTTGCTAGCGATTTTATTTACGTGGAATTATAGGAAAAAATATTAGGCTCTAAGATTTTATAGGTAAAAATATTAGGCCCTAAATTTTTTAAAAGAGTTAAAGTAACCGTTGACTGTCGTTTTGGAGATTCTAAGCTGAACTAGCAGGCAGATATGGACGGAAAGACAGAGAAACAAACGCATTGAAAATAGTTTATTTTTTGCATAGTACCGCGTATACTCGTATTCTCACATGCATTTATTAATTTGGCTTATTAATTAGGTAGTTATTTTGATAATACAAGCTGATACTTAAATTTTATTTATCTGTGTATAGATTATTGGATTATCCTGTCCTGTATAAACTACGGATGCATACACCAAATTTGATTGCAGCCAGTTTCATTGAGCTGTCTTAACTTCGCGAAGCCGACAGAAATTAATCGTATTGGCCCAACGTGATTACCCTCTATGAATATTCATGTGCCCTATAACATTCTTCAGTAGGCTTGCAAGTTTAAACCAATTATTCTAATAGAACAATGTATACTTATAAAATAACGTAAAGCTCGTTATAGCAAGGAATTGAGTAATTTGATAAGTAAGAGTTGTCACGTAATTTTATTTAAAGTAAGTCAGTTATATGCTAGAATACATTTGGGTCATAAATGTGAGAATTTCTTATGATATGTTGAGCTTATGATTCATATTAAGACCAGCTGACTCGATTCGGTATTGACCGTGTTTTATGCTCCAAGAGTTACGATCGCCACCCAGGACAAACATTACATTGAGTGATTAATACATGTGTTTGTTCTGTGTCTGGGTATTAATATCTTGTATTCTACTATACATTAGTGATACCCCTGGAATACAAGTGCTGAAGCTACTTACCTCGGTACAGATCAATATATGTGTCTAACTGTATGAAAGTAAAAATATAGCACAATTTTCTGATAATTTTCAAGGGTGATCCGGTCCTTCAAACCCCTCGTATATAACGCTCATGTATTCACATAACACTTTTTATATGCACTATTTTTTCTACACACATCCCGTTCCCACTTAATTTTTTTCCATGGCGTTGATATCACCCGTCCTTTTTCAAATACCTTAATTTAGTTCCCAGAATAGTTGAAATGCCGCCGTTCTTTCGCCGTATCAACTTTATGACAGGGATGCCATATTGGTTCAAAAATATTTTTTCATGCTTATTTTAACACTGCGCCGCTGAAGAATAAGCATCGGTCGGAGTATTAGGTTGGTATTCTAGAAAACCTAGTTGTTAAAATAATAAAGTTTTAAAAATAATTAATGGAAATTAAAATCATTATCTATACTTACTTACTTACTTACTAATATTATAAAGCTGAAGAGTTTGTTTGTTTGCTTGAACGCACTAATCACAGGTCTACTGGTCCGATTTGAAAAATTATTTCAGTGTTAGATAGCCCATTTATCGAGGAAGGTTAATAGGCTATATAACATTAACGATAAACGCGGGTAAAACCGCGGGCACAGCTAGTCATGTAATAAATTTTAATTTAACCTTGTTTTCCACACTGATCACATTTCAGTATCAAGTTGAGAAATAATATAAAAAATTGTATCAACCTATTAAACCAGTTGCTATAGTGTTACTGACAAAACGTTTGCTCTATAAATGTACGTAATTAGCTTAAGTTTATTGTATTATGAAGAATTTTTTTCGTTAAAAAAATCAACAAAACCACCGGTGTAATTAAAAATTACATGTACACCAGTTTTTGTGTACATGAGAGCAAAATAAATTCGTGACTCCAAAAATATTCCTTTTTGTTTAATAACGGCAAAGTCCGAACTTACATTATTTATTGATTAATCCAAACAAAGGTTGTTAAAAGCATATTGGGTACAGGTTGTATAAAGCTTTGAGTTGGCTGACGTGTGTCATATAACGTACCCTTTTCGTCCAACATGTGCTCAAAAAAGTACGTTCCATAAAGCCTTTTTATTTTACGCCGTAATGCATCACGCGGGAAACAGGTTTCCAACACATTTTCCGTAATAAAGTGACTAATTGAATGTTGGCAGCAGTTTTTACCCGTTTAAAACGAACGCCGAAATTACCTCTATTAAT
This sequence comes from Glyphodes perspectalis, assembly GCA_951394215.1. Lineage (NCBI taxonomy): Eukaryota > Metazoa > Arthropoda > Insecta > Lepidoptera > Crambidae > Glyphodes > Glyphodes perspectalis. The sequence continues at coordinate 9,226,656 of OX596209.1, read as the reverse complement.
TTGCGTGTCGTGCCTCCGATAGGAGCCGAGGCCAAAATGCTATCCGCCGTGGAATGGCGCGAGGAGGCGCGTGAGGGGAAGGGGGAGCCAGCTGTCAAATGTAAATGTCATGAACTAAAATCCAGCTGTGGTCTTCCGACCTAGAAGCTAGGGCAGGTACAGTACAGTAGAAAATTTTATAGTCACGTTTATGTAAAAATATATACGAATATGATGAACAGGTTCAATAAGCATTGTGATAAAAAACATCGTGTAGTGGAATGTTGAATGAAAAACACAGTGTTTACACAGTACTTTCAACCGACTTCAAAATAGGAGGAGGTTCTCAATTCGACAGTATACATATAAAAAAAATTATGAACCGATTTTGATGATTCTTTTTTTTTTCTACTTTTATCTGGAAATGGAATCTGTAACTTTTATGTTAAGATAAGCTTGCGATATGTCATCAGCACTTTAATATTTGAAGATGTTCATTAATAGCAACGTAATGGACATGCGTAGAGTAAATAGTTATGAATAGTTAATAAACAAAGAACCTTTCTTGGTGATCAAGGAAATGTTTCACAAGAATAGTGCGACCTTCCCGGAAGAAGACTAATAAAGACTGAGGCTAAGGCATGTGGGCGAAGGTATGAAGGATAATTAGATAGTTGATTATACTTATCTTTTATTACACTACTGTAAATTTTCTATCTATGTAGTTATTATAGTCAATAGCATTCGTTTAATCGAATAGATAGTGGAAACATAATGTTTTATAATAGAGGTAGTCCCCTCACGAAGTAGATTTCAGATAGCAACAACCAATTCAAAACGCAACATGATTGTACCGCAGAAGTATACGTACGTGACTGTACCAAGTGCATTCCGCTAGACAGGAGCCATCGGAGGTCCGCTTTATCTTCACCATACACTGCTTGATAAGAAGCTTACGAGCCAAACTTAATAAGAGTCGACGTGTCTGCCGTGGCCAATCGAATATAAACCTTCCTGTTTCAAATATACGGCTAAATTTGCGTGTTGAGTAGACTACGGCGCGTCCACCTGGGCTCATATCAGTTTATGCATAATGATACTCTGGGCTTTTTAGGTATAAAGTGCACAATAGGGATGTAATAATGCTGTCGGTCTTTTTGTCTAGCCGCATATTGGGGTGGAACGATAACAAGGTTGTCTCTAATGGCTAGTCTTGATATCTGGTAAATAGAAATGAAGCTTAATTAAACTGGGTTTATGGAAATTTTTACAAACGACTTACTTCTATTTTTGTTGACTTGCGTTGTAAAGAAAAATAATATCAGCTGTATTGAATTTTCTATAAATACATCTTTACAGAGAACTGGACAAATTGGATCGCTTCGATGAACTGCCCAATTCAAACATTATGGACAAAGCTTACCCCAATTAAAAAGATACTAGAGTAATAGCTCCTTTTAAACAAACCTTATAGAGCCAACGAATTTGGTAGTTAGAGGCCTTAATGTTATGTTTCCAAAAAATCAAAAACAATGTCTGTGTTTCGTATTAAATGCCCAATCAAGAGCGAAGTAAAGATGTATAAACACTATGACTACCTATAATAATGATAGTGTATCATTTTTGTCCCCCCGTCTTAAATTATGGTAATAACTACTAATATAAAAAAGGGTCAGAAATGTGTTCATATTCAAGTATTACTGTTATTAGTATTTATACTTAGGTACAAGTATTTTGGGATGTTGATTTTGACTTTTGAAATTAATCAAAGCTAAAGAACAATGTGGGACTCGTTTATGATATGTACCTTTCTACATGTTCTGTCCTCTTTGTTTCTTAAATCCGTCTTGATATAACAAGTATAAAACTATACTTTGGTAAAAATACTTCCGCTGCCGGTTGAACAAAGCGTCTGTGGGGGGGCAGGGGGCAATTTATGACGGACACGTGGGGCGGCGGTTTTAATGCCGCTGTAAATTAGACTTTAGTTCACTTTTCAATGGCCGGTAAACAGGATGTTTGGAATGGAATAGTGGATTTTGTTTTGCTTTGAGGAGTTTTGTGCTGTGTACCTTTATTTGTTAGACGGAGAAACTTTTTATTATTGTAAAATACCTCATTAAACGTTTTGAATATAGTTGCATTCAGGGTTAAAATGTAAACTCTCAGTCTGAAATATCAGGTCAAGTCTAATTGAACGACAATTTGCTCATCCAAATAAGAGTAATGAAAAAATGCCTTGTTACGTTTTAGGAAGCTAAGGTTCTTTATCGCTTATTCGGAATGAAAGTTACTATATCATTTTTGTATCTCTATATGCAAAATTTCACTACGATCAGTTAAGTTATTAAAGACTAAAGTTAAGTTATTAACGGTTAAGTTCCCGTTAACAATATTAATTTTGATTTTGATTTCAAAAATATTTGTAATATCAGATTTAAGAATGTAGCTTGACTTGCACAGAATAAGAAATGTGCGGTGAGAACAAAATCCATCCTCTACGCGGTAGCGTGCAGTGTTGGTGTTGGGACAATTTATGACGGAACACGTGTGAAATCCCGCGGTTTAATATCAACTGTAAATTAGCGCGCACTGCACTGAATAGCGCTCGATGTTTCACGCCGTTTATTGTTTTATAACTGT